>JAWNPO010000456.1:0-11362 GCA_035047525.1 Drosophila quinaria
TTTTTGTGTTTGTATTGATAGATCTCTATCACTGCGGACGGCAGTCCGCGCTAGTGACGAAAGCAGCACGAAGGGTGCGAAGGCGACTAGCATATATACACAGGAAGAATGGAAAATTTGCTATGACTGTCCGATCAGGTCGAGTTATATACCGATCGCAAGGTATTAACTTAACTTACAAATGTGCATACTAAGACTTTTGAAACTCACCTGGTTCGTGAGATAAAACAGGTGTAAGTGGGAGGGAAAAAATTTAAATTATTGGAGCTAATGGGGTCAGTTGGAGCCTTTTTGATTTTTATTTTAATTTTTTTACTATTCTAATCAAAAATACGCGTCGAATGACACCTTGATCATCAAAATCCGATCACTGGTTCAGAAGATAATTAATTTTGAAATTTTTGGTGCCCCTTTCAAAACGAGATGAAAAGTCAGTCTGTTTGTTTGTTTGTTTGTTTGTTTGTTTGTTTGTCTGTTTGTCTGTTTGTTTGGATCAAATCGTAAATTGAGCTTAAAAGTTTGAATGAGGACTTGTTCCCGATCAAAAATCTAGAAACGTTTGTTCTACGAATTTTTCGAAAAAAAGCTAGTTTTGCGGGAAATCGCTAAAAACCGTTAAAATTAAAACCCCTATAGCATCCAAACGATATGAGCTACAGACGTGATCTATGTATCGTTGGAAAGGTGTTTTGAAGGGCTTTTAGGCAAACCTTCAAACTTTTTTTCTAAAGTGCATAGGTAAAAATCAACAGGTGAAATAAGATATTTTGTCCCAGATTTTGGCGGTTTTTGAGAAAACGCTGCCTACGATTTTTTTTAATTTGCAATATGTTTGAGCTTGTAAAATTTCGCGTTTTTTGATATATCATTCATAAATTTATGTTGATTGGTTTGGAAGATATAAACTATTAACTGAATATATACGTTTTACTTTGAATTGAAATAGGACAGCAGCAGCAATTACATTTGACTAACAGTCCAGTAACAATGAAATCTATAATTAGACAGTCGTTCTTAATGATCGCCAGTGGCGCAAAGTGTAGAGCGTCCGATTTTTTCATGAATTCTCAGCTCGGGTTTCGGGTTCAAATCCTGGCACGGACAAAACTTTTTTTTTTTTTTAATGTTTAAATGCAATTAATTTGAAACGTTTGTTCTACGACTTTTTCGAAAAAAAGCTAGTTTAGCGGGAAATCGCTAAAAACCGTTAAAATTAATAGCATCCAAACGATATGAGCTACAGACGTGATCTATGTATCGTTGGAAAGGTATTTTGAAGGGCTTTTAGGGCCTTCAAACTTTGTTTTAAAGTGCATAGGTAAAAATCAATAGGTCAAATAAGATATTTTGTCCCAGATTTTGGCGGTTTTTGAGAAAACGACGCTAACGATTTTTTTTAGCTTTCAATATGTTGTAGTGTGTAAAATTTCCCGTTTTTTGATATATGACACAAAATTTTACCGATGGGTTTGGAAGATATTACTTATTAACTGAATATACTTTTTACCTTTACACTACTGCATGTACATATGCAGTATGTTAATGTACATGTAAATCGCCAAAAGCCACAGCATCCAAACAATAGAAGCTACAGATGTGATCTATATATCGTTGGAAATGTATTTTGAAGGGCTTTAAGCCTAGCTGTAAACTTTTTTGCATAAAACACAGGTAAAAAGCTTCAGGTGAAATAAGGTTTTTTTTCCCCACATTTCGGCGATTTAAGAAAAATCTACGTTTCAAATAAGTTTTAAATACAGTTGAACTTTCCTAACTCGAACTTATCTAACTCGAATTTCTCTGTAACTCGAATTAAATGAGTGACAGTAAAATTAATAATCTTAGGAAAAAGAACTCTATAACTCGAATATTTCCCTAACTCGAACCTTTTCTTTGGATAATGGTGATTCGAGTTAGGGAAGTTCGACTGTATGTTATTTGTTGTAGCAATTCAATTTCGCGTTTTTGACTATAACACATAGCCGTCAAATTTCGTTTGGGCAAGATATTATCTGTAAACTGAATATACCTTTTACCTTTACACTTCTGCATGTACATATGCAGTAGCATGCATACAGCGGCAGCAAAGTGTCATAGCAGCCAGAGTTTGAGAGTGCTACTAGCTTTTGCGCTTGGCATGTGTGTTTTAAGGGAACCAGTGTTGGCAGACTGTTTGTTTTAGCTTGTACAAAAAATAAACAAAGTTGATAGAATGAAATTTCAAAATTTTTGATATCTTATTCAAAAATTTCTGATATCTTATAAAAAAAACCTCTTTACGAGGTAAAAGTCTAGTGACGAAAACAGTTATATGCCCCAAAATTTCTGATATCCAATTTTGTGACGAATAATATTAAGTTTGACATAAAAATTATTTAAAAAAAATTTTTGCATTCGGCACTGCGCAAAACATTGAGTTTTATTTGGTATGAAGAATTGAGACATTTTGGCGCAATGTGCCGAGTGCCAAAATTTTTTTTAAATAATTTTTATGTCAAACTTAATATTATTCGTCACAAAATTGGATATCAGAAATTTTGGGGCATATAACTGTTTTCGTCACTAGACTTTTACCTCGTAAAGAGGTTTTTTTTATAAGATTACTCAAACCGAGAAACATTCACAACCAACATCATTTTAACTATTAGAGTAGTCACCACTTTGGGAATTAAGTCATGGACTGCAAATAATGATTATTTGTTTTTTTTTTTTTTTGTAATCAAAAAATCATTCACTTATAATAACTTTAAGACACCGAGAAAAATACCAATATTCTTCTCTATGGCTCAATTATACATTTTTACCACAATTAAAAAATATTCAAGTTTTATAGATTGGTTCACAAAATAATGAATAATTTTAAGTTATACTTTACTTCTCAAAGAATAATCATTATTTTTGAGCATTAAAATAAAACTTATGGAATAATCATTATTTCATGAGTTTTATTTTTTTGCTCAAAATAAAACTCTCGTTGTAATTTCGACAAGGCTTAATTTGATGCTTAACACAATAAATTATATTTTTTAAATGGGTTATTATAATGGTTTGTCTCGGCTTTATTCCATAAGAAAAGTCGAAAATTCAACTTTGGTTTTATTTTGACCAAAAAATAACACTAATGAAATAATTATTATTCCACAAGTTTTATTTTTTTGCTCAAAAATAATTATTATTGGTTGAGAAGTAAAGTATAACTTAAAATTAATCTTAATTTTGTGAACCAACCTATAAAACTTGAAATTAATTATTATTTCAAAATTTGTTTTATGTCACTTATAATGATTACAGTCCCAGAACTAAATCAATCAAACTACTGCCAGTTTTTAAACTCACGTATATACAATCTAAATAGAATATGTATACCAATTTCTACTAATACTTCTTAAACAAAATTTAACCAGTAGGACAATCGATTCAAAGCCTTTTGATCGTCTCTTAAGTGCTGTAAGCTCTCAAATGAATTACCCATGCCAAATACATATGTCACTTGCCCTACCTTTAGCTCTGGTCCATTAAAAAGTGACCCCTGTGGAAAGGGACCAAATGGACAGCAAGCAAAACGAAATGCGTTTACTTTTGACCTTTTGCAGTCTCTGGTTAATGTACAAAGGCGACTGCCTAATTGAATTGTAGCAAACGTGAAAATAGAACCAGAAATTGGGCAAAAAGGCGAGGAGGACACTTTCGAATCTTTTGATGGCAGAAACAGTCGTTGTGGCAGTGGCAAGGACAATGGTCGCATTGGCATTGTATGTGCCACAAACGGATGTTATATTCAGTTTCAGTTGAAATAAAAAGGAAGCAATAAAATCATTTTTTTTAGAACTGCAAGCAGACAATTTGTAGCGCTTCCGGGGCCAAAAGGAAGCTGCAGAAAACCAGCTAAAATAAATGCATCTGCTGTCCCATCTTCGATTTCCACTCCAACGCCAGCTTCGACTCCTTATATGTCTTCATCTCCGTCTCCATCTAGGACTCTTGCGTCCTGTGAGGCCAACATTAAAACAAACTATAAAATGCAATCGATCTAAACGGTATAAACCGGAAAAGTAGAAATGTGGCATTGTATTTATAATGGAAATGGTTTTTTCTATTTACTTCTATTTTCTTTCACAAACGGAAAATTGCACAGAAAAAAAAGGAAGAAAAGCGAGCTGGAAATAAAGAAAAATAATTCGTTTGCAAGGCAACGACGACGCCGCACAGTGTAAGATTTTGCCAATCTAGGGGGACTTAATTCAATAGCAGTCGTAATTTTACAGCTATCGACTTGAAATTTGGAGTGAATGTTCAAATATTCCCAAAGAAATTTTTGGACTAAAATTGAAAGTGGGCGTGGCACTGTAAAAGGCGTAAAACGCTAAAAAACCAAAAATTTTTCATTTTTTTAACTCACAAATCGCCATAAAAAAAAATAAAAAAAATTTATCAAAAAAGTATTAGGTTAGTATTTTTTGTTTTAATTTTAGCCAATTAAATATATTTTTTTTTAAAATTAATTATGAAAAAAAAATTTTTTTTTTTTTTTTAATGATTACTTTTGTTTCATGCACATGCTTTTGCGTGTAACTTCAAAATTATTGGCCGAAAAAATAAAAAAATGGTTTTGTTTTAAAGATAATTAATTTACTGAAAAAATAAATACATTTTAATATTTTTCACAATTTTTTAAATAAAAAAAAAGAAAAACATAAAGTTGATTAAAGGCTGGGCGAAATTATTTTTTTCAAATTTATTTAAAATCTGAACTGGAATCTTAACTTTCTTCACTAGATTGACCATAAAATAAAAATTTGACGGTTTGAGGTTTAAGGCGGGACATCAATCTTATAATCAACGTCTTTTATTGTGCCCTGAAGCCAACTTGCATTATTGGATATAATTTTGGATATATCTCTCCTAGATTTACTCTCCCTCGACTCAAATTCACGGCACATGTTTGATAAGTTCATCTTTAACTTTATATAATCAATACCATTGCCAAAAATCATGTCTGCATGGTCTAGGAGTGAGTTAAGCCCCATGGCTCTAACGGTGATTGACCAAAACTGGAAAAACTATGCGCGTGTTATTTCACTCATCGCTAAATTTAACTCCTCAGGGCAAAATATGGGCAAAATTTTATTTCTGATCCTGATTCAGAATGATTTTCTCCAAGCGGTGTATGTTCTGGATGATTTGAATACGATTGAGTACAGTTAGTTTTTTTCCATCAAAAATAGAATATTGTGAAAAATTTACTTACTTTTTGGCACTTATTTGCCAAAAATAATAAAAATTTTCAAGGCCACTTATAAAAAACCTTTATATTGCTAAAAATCAATTATACTCCAAAATATATAGAAAAAATAAAAGTTGACTGCTCACAGTGACCAAACGATCTAATTGAATATACTAAACTTTGTCAACTGCTGGTCATTGTCCGATGCAATTTTGCATGCATTTCAAATGCACCGGTTTAAGAACCGTTAATTTCTGAACAAAAATTTTTGGTTTTGTTTTGTGCTTGTTTTCGTAACATTTAAACATTTCTAAATCGACTGCTAAAAGCTCATTGACCTTAAAAAACATTTTTTTTTTCAATTAAGTCCCCCTAGATTTGCAAAATCTTACACTGTGCGCCGACGACAACGGCGAAATGAAAAACTGTGATATTGATAAATGTGATATTAATGGCAAAACGTTGTGGGAATTTAAAAGTTTCAGATTCGCATTGTTGATGCAACGTGGAAAAATGCGATCGGTTTACTCGCGATTTAAGATTTCATTAATCATTATATAACTTAAGATTGCTTGCAAGAAAAGGAAACATGTGGAAGGCGCCAAATGAGGGTATAGTAATTAAATTAATTAAAAAGTTGCATATAAAAATAAAAAAGGGTTTGAAAATGGAAGAGAATACTTATATTTGGATTGCCAAAGAATTTATATAGTGATATAAAAAGTGTATTAAAAAGTGTTCAATACTTGTGGGGTCTAACTTAGATAAAGGTAACGTCTAAAATGCTATATATAATACTTTGTACTAAACTGTGTATTTACCTAGTCAGTCTTGAAGTAAGTGGTCGATATGGATAATTTTTAGACAATTTATACACAAACTGCCTTACTCCATAAATTTTATTCTCTTTAAAATTACCCCATGTTAAAGTAAATTTATTTTTAGATTCTTACATTTAGATTCTCCTGTCACTATATAATCTAAATGTAACTAAGCTCATCTAATCTCAACTCCCACTTGACTATAATTTTTCCTCTTACTGTTACAACCTTGATGGCTCCATTTTGAGCTTTCTTATCTTGGCCATTACTCCAACTACTCTTACTGCGAGCATTCCCTACCAACTATCCCATTCTTCAGCTCTATTTCAATGTTATTGCCATCATATTTTGTCATATCTGTTGGCCACATTAAACAAGCAAATCTCTTTGACATTGCTCGTATGTTTCCCAAACTTATCTACCCTCCATTCTCCACACACTGCTATCAAATTTTGCGGACAAGCCAAAAAAACCCAGAAAGTCCAAAGAGAGAGAGAGGAGAAAAAACCGTCAACTAAGTAAATCTCGTCGCTTGCTAACAATAATCTGACATAATGTTTCAATTATGCGTCGTTTAGCATTATGGACGCTATATGAGCGACCTCCATGACCCCTCACTCCTTACTTCCCGCTCCTCACCCACCAACTGAAATGGGCAAGCCACAAAACGAGCAAGGACGACATATACAGGTTTCTGGGTGCCTCCCCGGACCACCCCCTGAAGCATTAGAAGCAAAACAGTCGCAACGTTTGGAGAGCTAAGCAAATCTTACTAAAATAAACATTTTAGCATTAAATTTACATAAGACGCGACAATGAGGCAACCACCAGGGGGAGAGAGAGAGAGAGGGAGAGAAGTAGCGGAAGAAGCTGTGGGATAAGCAAAGGGAAAAAGAAGCTGTAGAAGCATCTACTTACGACACATTTTCATAAACAGCAACAGTCAACTTCATCTAAATATGAGCACGCATTCCAGCTCCAACTCCCTCCTCTAATTCCTCCAGTTCCCCCAACGACTCCTACATCCCTCTCCCCTCCGACTCCTCCCACCCCCTCTCCGGACTCTTGATGTGCTTTCGCGTATTTGCATAAACATTAGCAAAACAAATTTGCACATTTGCCCATCCAAGTTCTTCGTCAGCCTCCAATTGAGCACCCGACATATGCAAACAAACCACAACAACAGAAAACCAAAAGGGAAAGAGGTGCATAACTCATCAGTTTACAGCACTTAAGGATACCCTGTAATGTGGAAAAACTACAGAGAGAATCAAACAACCCAAAAAACCAAAAATTTCGAGAGTCCTAAATATAAAATAAAGGCAAAACACCCTGCAGTTAAGAACAGTCTTAGTATTTAATTTGTATTTAATTTTTTTTTAGCAACAACTAATTGAGCTGAGCATACCCTGCATATTTTTTGCTAATGGGTATAAGACAACTGTCAAGTTCATGGCGCACAAATAAGATGAAAATGAAGTTAGAGCACCGATGAAAGCGGAAGTCTTTAGGCCAACGTCAAACCCAAAAGGCGGAAGCGGATGTGCGTGCCTGTCAGACAGAGAGAGCGAGACAGCAACAGCAGCACAGACAGAGACAGAAACACAGACTATAAGAGGCGAAAAATATGCTAAATCAGCCAAAAAATGCTTATAATCATTTCAAGATGATAAACGCCATGATGATGATAATAATGATAATAATAATAATCGTGATGATGATAAAAACGATGACGTTTTATAAAAATGCTCCCAACTTGTCTGTTTGTTCGTTGTCTGTTTTGTCTATGTTTTCTTAGCAACTTTAACGCCATTTTCGTCGCTTTTCGCAGCCAACTCCGAAAACATTTTGTGGCACTTTGGCGCCCAAAACTCGGAACAAACGACAGCAAATATGCGTTTTATTGAATTTTATGGTCCTCGACGACGCAACTTCCCCACTGGATGCGGCTGCCAATTCTAAGTTTTTTACGCCCAGCCTTGACTTGGCCAAAATCTTGGCTAACAAAAAATTGTGCTCAGCCTGGCCAGCCAAGTGAGCGTGAAATATGCCAACGACTTTTTGTTGGCTCCAAAAAGCCTTGAACCTCACTGCAGCGAAATGCATGTTTCTATGGCAATGAACTTGACTGGGGATAGTCGGGAAAATTTAAATACTTATATTGGCATGGGATTTAAAGATTATAAGTCATCCTTGTGAGTGTGAAATGGATAATCGAAGATAATAAAGGCGCAAAATTTATTTAACAGCTTAAAAAACATTTTGAAAGCATTATACAAAGAGTTGAGCGATTAGTTTTGAAGGTAAAACTATCTCCATCAGTTAAAAAGTGCAATAAAGTGTTTTATTTATTTATTTATTTATTTATTTATTATTATTATTATTAT
The DNA here is from genome assembly GCA_035047525.1 of Drosophila quinaria. Classification (NCBI taxonomy): domain Eukaryota; kingdom Metazoa; phylum Arthropoda; class Insecta; order Diptera; family Drosophilidae; genus Drosophila; species Drosophila quinaria. The sequence continues at coordinate 8,433 of JAWNPO010000456.1, forward strand.
TATTATTTATTTATTAATTAATAATTCAAAAAATTATAAACAATTTTACAATTGTTCCAATTTAAACAACAAATTAAATATAAATCTAGTCCAGTTACTTAGGAAAATAGAAAGAGTATTTATGAGATAAAGAGCATAATAAAAGAAGTAATTATATAATTATTTTTAATTACAGTCGAACTTCCCTAACTCGAATCACCATTATCCAAAGAAAAAGTTCGAGTTAGGGAGATATTCGAGTTATAGAGTTCTTTTTCCTAAGTTTATTAATTTTACTGCCACTCATTCAGTTCGAGTTACAGAGAAATTCGAGTTAAGAAGTTCGAGTTAGGGAAGTTCAACTGTATATTATTATATATCTTATAAAAAAAACCTCTTTACGAGGTAAAAGTCTAGTGACGAAAACAGTTATATGCCCCAAAATTTCTGATATCCAATTTTGTGACGAATAATATTAAGTTTGACATAAAAATTATTTAAAAAAAATTTTGGCACTCGGCACATTGCGCCAAAATGTCTCAATTCTTCATACCAAATAAAACTCAATGTTTTGCGCAGTGCCGAATGCAAAAATTTTTTTTAAATAATTTTTATGTCAAACTTAATATTATTCGTCACAAAATTGGATATCAGAAATTTTGGGGCATATAACTGTTTTCGTCACTAGACTTTTACCTCGTAAAGAGGTTTTTTTTATAAGATATCAGAAATTTTTGAATAAGATATCAGAAATTTTGAAATTTCATTCTATCAACTTTGTTTATTTTTTGTACAAGCTAAAACAAACAGTCTGCCAACACTGGTTCCCTTAAAACACACATGCCAAGCGCAAAAGCTAGTAGCACTCTCAAACTCTGGCTGCTATGACACTTTGCTGCCGCTGTATGCATGCTACTGCATATGTACATGCAGAAGTGTAAAGGTAAAAGGTATATTCAGTTTACAGATAATATCTTGCCCAAACGAAATTTGACGGCTATGTGTTATAGTCAAAAACGCGAAATTGAATTGCTACAACAAATAACATACAGTCGAACTTCCCTAACTCGAATCACCATTATCCAAAGAAAAGGTTCGAGTTAGGGAAATATTCGAGTTATAGAGTTCTTTTTCCTAAGATTATTAATTTTACTGTCACTCATTTAATTCGAGTTACAGAGAAATTCGAGTTAGATAAGTTCGAGTTAGGAAAGTTCAACTGTATTTAAAACTTATTTGAAACGTAGATTTTTCTTAAATCGCCGAAATGTGGGGAAAAAAAACCTTATTTCACCTGAAGCTTTTTACCTGTGTTTTATGCAAAAAAGTTTACAGCTAGGCTTAAAGCCCTTCAAAATACATTTCCAACGATATATAGATCACATCTGTAGCTTCTATTGTTTGGATGCTGTGGCTTTTGGCGATTTACATGTACATTAACATACTGCATATGTACATGCAGTAGTGTAAAGGTAAAAAGTATATTCAGTTAATAAGTAATATCTTCCAAACCCATCGGTAAAATTTTGTGTCATATATCAAAAAACGGGAAATTTTACACACTACAACATATTGAAAGCTAAAAAAAATCGTTAGCGTCGTTTTCTCAAAAACCGCCAAAATCTGGGACAAAATATCTTATTTGACCTATTGATTTTTACCTATGCACTTTAAAACAAAGTTTGAAGGTTTGCCTAAAAGCCCTTCAAAATACCTTTCCAACGATACATAGATCACGTCTGTAGCTCATATCGTTTGGATGCTATTAATTTTAACGGTTTTTAGCGATTTCCCGCTAAACTAGCTTTTTTTCGAAAAAGTCGTAGAACAAACGTTTCAAATTAATTGCATTTAAACATTAAAAAAAAAAAAAGTTTTGTCCGTGCCAGGATTTGAACCCGAAACCCGAGCTGAGAATTCATGAAAAAATCGGACGCTCTACACTTTGCGCCACTGGCGATCATTAAGAACGACTGTCTAATTATAGATTTCATTGTTACTGGACTGTTAGTCAAATGTAATTGCTGCTGCTGTCCTATTTCAATTCAAAGTAAAACGTATATATTCAGTTAATAGTTTATATCTTCCAAACCAATCAACATAAATTTATGAATGATATATCAAAAAACGCGAAATTTTACAAGCTCAAACATATTGCAAATTAAAAAAAATCGTAGGCAGCGTTTTCTCAAAAACCGCCAAAATCTGGGACAAAATATCTTATTTCACCTGTTGATTTTTACCTATGCACTTTAGAAAAAAAAGTTTGAAGGTTTGCCTAAAAGCCCTTCAAAACACCTTTCCAACGATACATAGATCACGTCTGTAGCTCATATCGTTTGGATGCTATAGGGGTTTTAATTTTAACGGTTTTTAGCGATTTCCCGCTAAACTAGCTTTTTTTCGAAAAAGTCGTAGAACAAACGTTTCTAGATTTTTGATCGGGAACAAGTCCTCATTCAAACTTTTAAGCTCAATTTACGATTTGATCCAAACAAACAGACAAACAGACAAACAAACAAACAAACAAACAAACAAACAAACAGACTGACTTTTCATCTCGTTTTGAAAGGGGCACCAAAAATTTCAAAATTAATTATCTTCTGAACCAGTGATCGGATTTTGATGATCAAGGTGTCATTCGACGCGTATTTTTGATTAGAATAGTAAAAAATTAAAATAAAAATCAAAAAGGCTCCAACGGCCCCATTAGCTCCAATAATTTAAATTTTTCCCCTCCCACTTACACCTGTTTATCTCACGAACCAGGTGAGTTTCTAAAAGTCTTAGTATGCACATTTGTAAGTTAAGTTAATACCTTGCGATCGGTATATAACTCGACCTGATCGGACAGTCATAGCAAATTTTCCATTCTTCCTGTGTATATATGCTAGTCGCCTTCGCACCCTTCGTGCTGCTTTCGTCACTAGCGCGGACTGCCGTCCGCAGTG
>JAWNPO010000458.1:0-17912 GCA_035047525.1 Drosophila quinaria
AGAAAACATTCGCATTCGCTCTAGCCAACGGACGTGTTTTTTTATTGCGCTTCGCATTTGTTTATTTTTCCCCGTTTAAATCTGTTTTTTATTCGTAATTGTTGTAAATAAGATTCAGTGGCTTTTTTGTTACATCGGTAGTGTTTCAAGAAAGTTTAAACTAACTTAATAATCATAACATCATTAAATTGTGTTTAAATACAACAACAAATCGCAGCCCAAACAATCTGTTTGTGCATTTTACATTGCCGCCTGCTGATATTTTGTTTTTGTATTTTCACTTTGTGCTTGTGCATCGCGTTCTTTCGCGCTCTAACGTCGCTCTCATTGTGCTCTCTTTATTCTTTCCCTCTCAGCGGGCTCTCTAAGCTTTGTTGTTGGTGTTGGTTGCGGTGTTCCGTTTTCATTCATTCTCTGTGGTTAAATTCCGTTGTGCTTCGGTTCGTGCTCGCGCTCGCGCTCTCGTTCTCTTGTTATTGTCTATTGTTGTGTGTGTTTGTAAGTACAAACTTAGCATCTTTAGCAATTAACCCTAGTGTGCCTAATAATATAATTTTATTTTCTAATCCTTAATATTTTCCCTTACTTTTTTTTTGTTTCTTGTGTATTCTTTTAATTATTTTCTTTAAAATGGTTGTCTGTTACAACAAAAATTGCCAGGTGCGAGCAAACGTTAAGATGGGTTTTGTTTGTTGCTGGCTGTGTGATAATATTTCACACGAAAAATGTGCTGGCCTAAACGGCCGTATTGTTGATTTAATTCAAGCCAAATCTGGCTTAAAATGGACTTGTGAGTCATGTAGGGATGTCGAAAGGGATATGATGGGATTCATGAGGCAGACTAGAAGTGGCTTTGGGAATCTTTTCGGCCAGTTTAAAGCGCTGTTCGATAGCTTCTCAGCTTTGGATGCCAATTATAAGGGCATGAAACTCTTGAATGAGTCTCCAAAGCGAAAAAAGGCCAATTTTAGGCTGTCTATTGGCCCGAATGAACTTTCAGTTCCTTCATTCTCACCCACCGTGTCTGCTCCTGCTCTAATTAATCTTTCGTCCCCTTCTCCTCAAACGACTGTCAGTATGGATGGCATTGCTTTGTCTATGGATGTGGTTCCTCCTGACACCGTTGAAGCTTCTGATTCGGTTGTTGTCAGTGCTGATGTTGCCGATCAACATGACAGCGCTAATACAACAGCTGTCTCAAACGGTCAATTAACAAATGCAGTTACTGCTGCTGCTGTTAAAATGACTCTGGTAGGTGTTCCACCAAAAAAACAAATTTTTGTTTCTAGGCTGTCCCCTGATACTACATCTGATGATGTCTTGGCCTTTATTCAGGCCAAATCTGATGCCAAAATTTCGGTGGAAAAATTCCAATTTTCATATCAACGGGAGATATCGTCGTTTAAAATAAGTGTTCCGGTCAATCATTTCAACGAAATTTGTTGTAAAGAATTCTGGCCCGATCACCTAATAGTAAAGGAATACACTGTGAAAAAGAAAAATCGGACTCCGATTGTATTGCCTTCATCTTCCTCTAAATCTACTAGACCTGTTCAACCTCAAGGACCTTCTAATAGCTCAAAAAACTAACATCCTCCCTCTCTTTGGGCTATCAGAATGTAAGAGGGCTTCGTAGTAAACTTAGTAATCTTTATCTAAATAGCCTGTCCTTTCATTTTAATGTCGTTGCCTTTTCTGAAACTTGGTTAAGGCCCGACATTCATAATTCTGAAATTCTTTCTAACAAATTCTCCATTTATAGAAAAGATCGTTCCCCACGTATTGGTGGTGGTGTACTTATTGCTATTGATGCTGATTTATCTTCGGAAGTAGTAATAACCGATAGTTCTATAGATATTGAATTTGTTGCTGTCAAACTGAGTATATGTGGCATTGATGTTTACATTACATGTTCTTATATTCCTCCTTCTTCAGACAACTCAGTCTATTCTTCGCATGCTTCTGCTATACATTCTGTTTTATCGTTGCTCTCTGATCGTGATGTTCTTGTTGTTCTTGGTGATTTCAATATTACCGGAACACAATGGATTTCGTGTTCTGACTCCAACGTTTTGACTTCCACGACGCAACATGATTTTCTTGATAATCTTTTTGGGATGTCATTGTGTCAGATCAATGATATCCCAAATTCTCTAAATAAGATGCTTGATCTTATTTTTGTTTTGGATCCCGCTTTCTTATCTGTTTCTCTTACTAATCCCATATCCTTTCCTGAAGACCCTTATCATCCGACTTTGGAGGTGTTGATGGACTTACCTGTCCGGGCTCCTAATTTTTGTAATGAGCCTACAAAGAGAGCTCGTCAATTTCGGAAAACCGATTTTTCAAAGCTCTCTCAGCTCTTATTACGGACTGACTGGTCCCGGCTATATGGGTGCAGGGATTTGGATAGTGCAGTCTCGATTTTTTATTCGACTTTAAACACCTTACTTGATTTATGTGTTCCCTTATGTGTTCCATGCAGGTCTAATAAACCTGTTTGGTATACGAGGGAGCTAACTAGCTTGAAAAATAGAAAATCAAGAATGTACAAAAAGTTCAAGAAAACTGGCTCTTTCTTGGATCTTTCGCGTTATCTGATTGCACGGTCCAATTTTTCTGTTCTTAATACCATATGCTATAAAGATTATCTCGAAAGATGCAAACTGCAGTTTCGAAATGATCCTAAAAAGTTTTATACGTTTGTCAATTCCAAGCGTAGATCATCAACACTTCCATCAACTGTGTTTTTTGAAAGAAAGACCGCGGATTCTGATCAGGCTATCGCCGATTTATTTGCCGAATTTTTTCAAACAACTTACAGCGTTCAAGATGATCAATTAAGATCGCCTTATCCATATCGTGTAAATGTTTCTAATTGCATTTTTGGACCTTTAATTACGGAAAGCTCGCTTTTAAGTGATCTAAAGGCCATAAAACCGGTATTTTCACCGGGACCTGACGGAGTACCAGGATGTGTTCTTCGGTACTGCGCTGAAGGTCTTTTGAAACCCCTGTATAGCTTATTTAAACTTTCTGTTGAGTTATGCTCTTTCCCAAAAGTTTGGAAAGAATCATTTATTATTCCTCTCCTTAAGAAAGGAAACAAGTCAAATGTCTGTAACTATAGAGGTATTTCTAAGTTGTCTGCGATTCCTAAGGCTTTTGAGAAAATGATAACTTCTCAGCTGCAATATCTTTGTAGATCTATTATTTCACCCTACCAGCATGGGTTTGTGAAACATAGATCTACTACCACTAACTTATTGGAATTTACTACGTTTGTTATACATGGTTTTCAAAATAAAATGCAAACTGATGTCATTTACACTGATTTTAGTAAAGCTTTCGACTCCGTTAATCACAATCTTTTATTGCGTAAACTCCATCTTTTAGGTTTTCCTAATAACCTAATTCTGTGGATTTCAAGCTACTTAAATTTTAGAACCCAAAAAGTTTTTTTTAATGGTTTAGTTTCTAAACCTGTTCAAGTTTATTCTGGAGTTCCACAAGGAAGTCATCTCGGCCCCTTGTTATTTACGCTTTTTATAAATGATCTGCCTTCTGTTATAAATCACTCTCGGGTTCTCATGTATGCCGATGACGTTAAACTTTGTATGTCGGCCACTGACAATCTTCTTGGTGTCAGGCTGCAAACTGATCTTGACAGTTTTCAGACATGGTGTAACGTAAATTTCTTAAATCTTAATTGTAATAAATGTAAAGTTATGTCTTTTTGTAGGCGAACTCCTTTTGAATTTAATTACTGTAGCAGTAATAGGGATTTAGATATTAATTAAATGTAACTATAGATCATTTGCATCTCGCTGTTATATGTACACAGCAGCTCGATGCAAATAAATAACATGAACTGTAAATAACATAACATAAGAATATAACATACTCTGTAAGTAATTAATATAACATAGGCTAAGCAGAACATTCTGTATTTGGCAATCAAAAGAGACAGTCGCATAGCGCGTAAAAATAAAGATATACTGGCTACAAACTTCAGAAGTGGGATAAATATCCAAAGTGCCTACAGGAAAAAAAAAAAACCACATCCAAGTTCATTCTGAACAAAAACAATTTATACAAAATAATGGATGAATTGATCGGCGTAGACGATTACTCAGCTACGCAATTGCGGAAATGGCTAGACATTCTTGGTTTGCCTAAGAATGGAAGCAAAGCTACAATGGTATCACGTCTAAATGCGGTGTCAGCAGAAATGAGAGGAGTAGCTCCACCTGGTGAGGATTCAATTGACAAGCAGAGCGACGACCAGATCGATCCAAAAAATTTCACCATAGCTGAAATTGAACGCACCAAGAGTACAAGCGAAAACGATTTGGCTGGCGCCAATGCCATCGAGTGGTTGCAAGAAAAGGCGACAGACGACGCCGAAAAAGCAACAGACAACGACGAAAAAGAAACGGACGAAAAAGCGACGGTCAAAAATGCAGAAGACAAAGAAAAAACGGACAACGAAAGGGAGAGAAACATTGAAACGCTAAAGCTGCAGCTGGAAATAATGAAATTGGAAAATAAGCTGCTCATAAACGAAAAAGAGAAAACGAAAGAAGAGCGCAAAAATGGAAGTGGTGAAGACGAAAAGGACAGCGTTATGTTGCTAAACATGTTGCGAGAAATGTTGCCAACATACCACGGCAAAACATCAGACAGCAAGAATGACGTCACTATGTGGATCTCTCAACTCAGAGCAGTGGCAAATGTTTACAACCTAAACGACAACATGTTGCGAATGTTGATAATGGCAAAACTGAAGGACAGAGCTTTGAAGTGGCTACATTCAGAGCATGTACACATGATTATGCCGGTTGAAGATCTTCTGGACGCTTTCGAAGAAACTTTCCGTTCTAAAGAGAGTAAACTTGCACTTCGACGCAAATTTGAAGCCCGAATGTGGAAGTACAATGAAGATTTTGCGGTGTACTTTGATGATAAGCTGCTGTTAGCGACACACATAAACATCCAAAATGACGAATTGGTGGATGGCATAATCGAGGGAATTCCAGATGAAAACTTGCGTAGGCAAGCACACATGCAGTGTTTCGCAGTTCCCTATCATCTGCTTCACGCCATGGGAAAAGTTGCGTTATCAAAAAAATTCAAGAAGACGGATGAAGAGGAGAAACCAGGCAAGACGACTACTTCAGGACGCTGCTTCAACTGTAACTCACTGGGTCACTTCGCAGCAGATTGCCGAAAACCAAAACGTGAGTGGGGAGCCTGTTTTGCGTGTGGCAGCAAGGAGCACCGCGTAGCTGATTGCAGTAAGAAGAAGGCGAATAATGAATATGTAAGGTATTTTGATATCTTTATTAAGAACAATTTTAACATATGTCTCAATTTAGAATGCCTCATCGACTCAGGGAGCCCCATAAGTTTCATCAAAATATCATGTTTAAAAAATGAAGTTAATGATTTTGAAAAATATAATTTGGATTTAGATTTCGGTAAAGATGAAAACTACCCGTATTTTGGTTTAAATAAAAGTAAATTGAAAATTTTTGGAAAATTACTCAGTTTTATTATTTTGGACAACAAAGAAATAAATTTCGAATTATTTGTAGTAGCAAACGAGTCAATGGGGTATGAGGCAATATTGGGTAGAGATTTTATGAAACTTTGTAACTTTAAAATCATAAGAGAAAACGAGTATACAACAAAAGAGCTTTTGCAAAGTTTTAATATTAAGTCAAACGAGTGTCTGAAAAAAGAGTGTTCGAAAAAAGATTATGTAAAATCAAATGAGTGTTTAGCAAATGAGTGTTCGGAAAATGATCGTATGATGTCAAATGAGTGTTTAGCAAATGAGTGTTCGGAAAATGATCGTATGATGTCAAATGAGTATTTAGCAAATGAGTGTTTAGCAAATGAGTGTTCAGAAAATGATCGTTCCATGTCAAATGAGTATTTAGCAAATGAGTATTTAAAAAATGAGTGTTTAGCAAATGATCGTACCATGTCAAATGAGTATTTAGCATATGAGGGTTCGGAAAATTATGACGTTAAATCAAATGAGTGTTTCACAAACAATCGGTTGCCAGTAGTCACCACAGGTTTAGAGAACGAAAGTTTGAAATCTGTTACTAAAGATAGTACTAATAGGTATGATGACATAAAGGATAGTTTCAGTGTTTTACCCATAGAGTATCCAGATTCTAGTGAGGAGCACAATATTAATATAGAAACAAGCTTCGATAAGAAGATCGTCGATAAACTTAAAGGCATATTTGAGAAATTTTATGTCAAACCAAAACGACCTACAGAACCCGAGATAAAATGGGAAATGAAACTAAATTTTGAGCATGAGAAACCATTTTATTGTCCACCTAGAAGACTAGCATACAATGAGAAAATTCAGGTGCAGAAATTATTGGACGAGTATGTAGAAAAGGGCTACATAAGGGCAAGCGAGTCCGAGTATGTTTCACCCATAGTCTTGGTGAAAAAGAAATCTGGTGAGCTCAGAATGTGTGTTGACTATCGTACGCTTAATAAAGGAATGCTAAAAGACAATTATCCGACTCCATTAATTGAAGATCTTATAGATAGGTTGTCGGAGAAAAAATTATTCTCCAAATTAGATCTGAAAAACGGATTTTTTCATGTATTTATGCATAAAGATTCCATTAAGTACACTTCTTTTACAACTCCAATGGGACAATATGAGTGGTTAAGGATGCCTTTTGGACTACGCAATGCGCCTGCCGTTTTTCAAAGATTTGTAAATAAAATATTTTCCGACATGATAAAAGAAGATAAAGTCATGGTATATATGGACGACCTAATGATAGCAACGAAGGATAGTGAAAGTCACATAGAAGTTTTAGAAGAAGTTTTTAAAAGACTAGTAGCGAATAAACTTGAACTGAGATTAGACAAATGCGAATTCCTTCAGTCAGAGATAAAATATTTGGGGTATTTAATATCAGGTAATGGTATTAAACCAGATGAAAAAGGACTTCAAGCGATTAAGGAATTTCCGATTCCACAGAAAACACATGAGGTGCAAAGCTTCTTAGGATTGTGCTCGTATTTTAGGCGTTTTGTAAAAAATTTTTCAGTAAAAGCAAAACCACTTTATGACTTAGTTAGAAAAGACAAAAAATTTACATTTGGAACTGTCGAGTTAGAATGCTTCGAAGCATTAAAAAACAACTTGCTAGAAGCACCAATTCTAGCACTTTATAGTCCTCTTGACCATACAGAATTGCATTGTGATGCAAGCGCACTAGGCTTTGGATCGATTCTAATGCAAAGAAAAGTAGACGGTAAACTTCACCCTGTGTTCTATTTTTCCAAAAGAACTACAGAAACTGAGGCGAAGTATCATAGCTTCGAATTAGAAACATTGGCTATAATATACGCATTACAACGCTTTAGAATATACCTTCAAGGTATACATTTTAAAATTGTCACAGATTGCAGCGCACTAACCATGACCTTGAATAAAAAGGAATTAAATCCCAGAATAGCTCGTTGGGCATTAGAGCTGCAAAACTATGAATATACATTAGAGCATAGGGCGGGAGACAAGATGAAACATGTAGACGCTTTAAGTAGAAATACACAGATACTGACGATCGATACAAATACCTTTGAAGAAAATTTAATTATTTGTCAAAACAGAGATACTGAGCTAATAAAGTTAAAAGAAATGCTGCAGAAAACGGAACACAAGTTTTATGAAATGAGAAATGGAGTAATATACAAAAAGAAAGATAATGAATCACTCTTATTTTGCGTTCCCGAAGAAATGGAAAGTCATGTGTTATATAAATATCACAACGAGCTAGGACATGTTGGTATAGATAAAATGGTGGATTTAATAACAAAGAGCTATTGGTTTACTAATATTAGAGCAAAAGCCAAATTACACATAGAAAATTGTCTTAAATGTATTGCATACTCAGCAAAGCACGGAAAGGAGGAAGGATTCTTGCACAATATACCGAAAGAGGAAGAACCATTTCAAGTAATACACATCGACCATTTTGGACCGGTAGACAAAAGTCGATCAAATAAACATATTCTAGTCATAATAGATGCTTTTACGAAGTTTGTTAGACTTTATACGACAAAGACAACTAACACAAAGGAAGCAATCACAGCCCTCAAAGACTATTTTCGAGCGTACAGCAGACCCAGGTGTTTGATTTCAGATAGAGGTAGTTGCTTTACGTCAAAAGAATTTCAAGATTTTCTAGAACAAAATGAAGTGAAGCACATAAAAATTGCTACAGGGTCACCGCAAGCAAATGGCCAAGTAGAAAGGGTAAACAGAAGTTTAGGTCCGATGATTGCAAAACTAGTAGAGCCAGAAAAGGGATTACATTGGGATGTAGTAGTGGAAACGGTAGAGTACACGTTAAACAACACGATGCAAAGAGCTATAAATCAGCACCCGAGCAAGATGTTGTTTGGAGTAGGACAAAAAGGAACACTTTCGGACACTTTACAAGAAAGCTTAAAAGCATTACAGGAAACTCAAACTACTAGAGATTTAGAAAAAATAAGATCAGATGCAAGCACTCATCAAAGAAAATTACAAGATTACAACAAACAAGCAGTAGATGCAAAGCGCCAAATGCCACATTGTTATCAAGAAAACGATCTTGTCATGGTAAAAAATTTCGACACTCACATAGGAACATCTAAAAAATTAATACCCAAATTTAAAGGTCCATATAAGATATCAAAAGTGTTACGAAACGATAGATATGTACTAGAAGATGTTGACGGGTTTCAGCAGTCAAGAATTCCATATAAGGGAGTTTGGGCAGTTGCTAATATGAAACCTTGGATAGGAAATAATACACACAATATATCCGATAATGAATAATACTGTATATAAATGTATATTTTCAATAAGTTAAACTACTGTATATAATTAATCTAAATTATCTATAAAGGAGTTCCGGAGACCTCCGGTCAAGATGGCCGAATTGTAGCAGTAATAGGGATTTAGATATTAATTAAATGTAACTATAGATCATTTGCATCTCGCTGTTATATGTACACAGCAGCTCGATGCAAATAAATAACATGAACTGTAAATAACATAACATAAGAATATAACATACTCTGTAAGTAATTAATATAACATAGGCTAAGCAGAACATTCTGTATTTGGCAATCAAAAGAGACAGTCGCATAGCGCGTAAAAATAAAGATATACTGGCTACATTACGTTCTTAATTGTAAACCGCTTGAACGTATTATGTCGGTTACTGATTTGGGTATTCTTTTGGATCCTAAACTGAAGTTTGACAAGCACATTGCATCTATTGCTAATCGAGCATTTGGCGTCTTGGGTTTCATAAAGCGTTGGTCGAAAGAATTTGACGATCCCTATATTACTAAACTACTTTATATGTCACTTGTCAGACCTATTCTGGAATATGGGTCTTGTATTTGGAGTCCCCAATATAAGATTCATCAGGACAGAATAGAATCTGTTCAAAAACAATTTCTACTCTTTGCCCTCCGAGGTCTGAACTGGAATACTAACATTCGCTTGCCTCCTTATCGTAGTCGACTTTTACTAATTAATCTTCCCTCTCTTTCTGATCGGAGAACAATGCTTGGTGTAGTCTTTCTACACAAACTGATTATTGGTGAAATTGATTCATCTGAATTAATTAGCCAAATTAGTTTTGCTGTCCCGATCAGAACTTCTAGAAATTTTTTACCTCTTTCTCTTCAATCCTGTGTTACTAATTATGCTATTCATAACCCTTTCCGAGTACTTTGTTGTAACTATAACAATCTTTCTCAATTTATAACTACTTCTTCTTCTGTGCAATCTTTGAATATTTCAATTATTTCTTACTTATCTAGCTTATAGTTAATTTATGGTTTTGTTTTTTGTTGTTTACAATACAATTGTTTGTCCGTCTTTGTCTCTTTGTCCGCGCGTCAACAAGCCCGTGCTTGGTGTCGTTTGGGCCACTTGAGTGTACTGCTCGTTTAGTACATCAACGTCCAAATAAGAATAAGAAAAAAAATTATAATTGTATATAATAACTCATTTGTTTTGCCTGCTTTTGAGTTAATTTTCTAATTAGTTTGGCTGTCAGTAGCTGCCCTCTCTCTCTCTCTCCCTCTATCTTACTCTCCCTCTCTGTTACTCTGTGCCTATCGATGCCGCAATGAATAAACTTAATTAGGACACTTTGTGTGTATCATAACTGGAAATTGTTGCCTTCAGGCTGAGAGAGAGAAAGAGAGAGAGAGAGAGGGAGAGGCTTAATCGAGACTTGTACCTGTTACCAGTGCTTGCCACTTGCAACGTTCAACGTGCCGCATTGTAGTTAAACAGACACATCAATTAGCATATACAACGAGTACGAGTACGAGTACGAGTCAACTGCACACAAGCTTCTCCAAAATGTCGAGCTGCTTCTAATTTAATTAGCTGCCACTCCAGTTTCGCCAGTTGGACTGCTGATTTCCAGGTGTGTGCAACACACTCCTCCCCTCCCCCTGTCTCCTTCCTCACTTGGCTGCAGTTTCATCAGTTGCAGTCAAACCAATTAAAATTACGAGCGCTAATAAGCGAATGCAAGTGCTTGAATATTTGTTAATCGCTGGCACACATGGCGTATGCGCAATTTTTTGATGCTTTTATTTTCAAACCATTCTCAATTCGCGATTAAATCTACATAAAATGATAAAACACTAAAGCTATGTCCGCTTTGAGCTGATTGCAAAATTTTACGCACGAGTTTTCCAAACATTTCCATCTGACTCTCTGACTTTTTGTCTGTCTGTCTGTCTGCCTTGTTGCCGAATCAATCAAATGCTTTGTGAGTAAATCAATCAGACAGTCAATTGTGCTATGTTCTCGTTCGTTCCGGCTTCTGAAATTGCCAGAACCAAAAGCGTATAAATCACGTATACGCACGAGTGTACACTGCCGTGTACACAAGGTCAGGCGAAAAACCAGAGCACACTAAACATGGACTTTGTGTTGAACACAACGACAGACAGACCAAGAGAATGAAGAAAATCGAATGATGAAAGCAATTGTACTATTTATCAAAAGGCTTGCAAATATATTTTCAAGTGCACTCAAAACCTGTTTTAGTATTTGAATTTAAGAAGTCTGCCGTAAATTGACAAATATTCACAGCTCGACAAATAAAGTAAAACAAAAAAAATTCCAAAGTAAATATAAATACTTTTATATTTTATAAAATCATACTTAATTTAAAAGGAAAACATATTAAAATTATAAATAAAAAACATAGTTTTATTGATAGAAATCCTTAATCTTAATATAAATATACATAGCAAAACCGAAATGATAAATACTTCAAGCAAAAAAATCCTTAATAAGTTTTGCAGTAAAATTATATTAATTATAATTATTTAATTGTACTATTAAATTCTGACATTTTTTATTAAACGGCATTTATTATTATATTATATTATTTATAATAAAATAATTTTTTTTTTAATATACCTAATTTATAATTCTCAATCCGTTCTTTATTTTATATTTACCTTTTATGACTACACAATTTTTGATTTAAGTTTTTATATTTAAAATTTATTAATATTATATTAACTACAAATTATTTAAAACTATAATTTTTTTATTTGATTTAGTTATGTTATCAATTTTTATTTAATGTTTTAAATGGATAAATTTTTCTCAGTGTTTGTTTCTGCTTAAGCTGCTGCTTAAAAAATATCACACAGTTTGCATAGAAATTCAATTATTATCCTCAGCTGACTCTCGCTGACGCTTGTAAAATTGCTCAACAATTTTTAATAACCATCATAAAAATTCCAGTCATTGGGCCGACGGGCAGAAGCAGGAGCCAAGTTTGATGTCTAGAATGAGAATGACATACCTGGTGAGCCGGCAATCGATCATAATACCTTTTGATATCGTTATTAAGCTTTTAGCGCGCATTAAATTTACATTACACTAAACGCTTAATGACCAAAAAGTATGCAATGCATCCCTTACACTTGCCCTTCACCGGGCAAAACAAAACCCCCCACCCTCTGGTATTTTTCGGGGTATGGCCTCAAGAACATAACTTTTGGTAAGACCATGAAATTTATACGCTTGTTAGCTCATAGCTGCCCAAATGGCTGCAGCGTGTCCATTAAAATGCGAAAGAAACTTCAAAATTGATGCACCACCCATCCATATTTTCCATCCACTTGCGACTCGCGCTGAAAAGTATGCTATTAAAATTATATCTTGCTAAAAAGCGAAATTACAAGCGAAAGCAAAGCGAACAAGCGAATGGACAAGACAATGAACAAGGCATGAATGAGAGACAGAGGGAAAGAGAGAGAGAGAGAGAGAGAGAGAAGCCATTGGGTATGCTCATAAAAGTTTGCCATATTAATGAGTTTTCATATTGACGTGCTCAGCTTCTAGAAATGAACATTAGACCAACTTTAATTACGCAGACAGACCAGAAAACGGTCAATGACTGACTGATAACAGCAGCTTAAGAGAATCATACAAAAAAAAATTATGATAATTATTTTAGAGGAAGACTTCACAGTTCTATTTATAAAACTGATTGTAATGACTGATAATGATAATCAAATAATATTTGCGGAAGTAAAGTTTTCAATTTTTAAATAAATATGTTCATTTGTTGATTTGTTTAATTAGTTATTAACATATATATTTAAACTAACAGTTATTAAATAAGGGACATTAAGAGGTATTTAATAATGCTAATTTTTATATGCTTGTGATTTACAGGTTAAAGATTATAATTCTATATGAATCGCAGAAAGTGACTGCGAAATTAAATAAATAATTAATTAAATAAAAAATTAATACATTTGTAATAATACATTTTGAAAATGTACGTATTTTAAAATATTTTATTACATTGGCAAAAAACAGCAGAAATCTCAGCAATGTTTTCCTAAGCTGCCACAACAATTTGATACACTCTTTTGTCCTCAAAAAAAATAAAAAGCGCTTGAATTAAGGTTTTTCTTTCATTTAACAACACAACGTTCAATTCTTCACAAAAATACCAAGTTCTTTTTAGAAAAAAACAATAAATGTAAGCACCAGTATTTTTTAAAATCGAAATGTAAGACGAATCATTTTTTTTAAATATACATACATAAAAAATGTTATAAATGTAAATGTAAAAATGAATAAATTCAATGCGTGTGAATTGCATAAAATATATGCACAAAAACAAATGGAAGATCCTTAGTCAACTTTTGAGATACCCTATAAAAAATTTTTGCTAGATTTCAAACTGACATAACTTTGCCAAAACTAAGTGGATTTTTTTTGACAAAGTTTCTTTTTTAAATTTATTTGGAATAAAATTGTATATTTTTGAAAAAATTAATTTTTTTATGATTTTTGCTAAATTTTACGTTTTTGGAATAAAAATGTTTTTTAATTTGAAAATCTTAACAGCCAATTCGATTAATTTTTTGATGCTGATTTGAAATAAATATACTTTATTGACTTAAAAATGTCAGCTTCTCTATGTAACTCATATTTGCAATAGTTTTACAGGGTATATGGAATTTAAATATTTGCTGATTGACTGCGCTTAAAACTCGTTGGTTTTTTGCTCAAAATACAATAATGAAATTGAGAAGACAACGGGTTTCAGCTTTCGTAATTTAATAATATGCTTTTACATTATGAGTCAAATTGGGAATTGTATGAATATTAATTTTTTCAGCTATTATCTATGAATGAAGGCATATACATATATACAGTGATGGAAAAAATAATAAAAAACGAATTGTTAATTATATAATAAAAAGCTGTGCACGAATAACGAATCTCGCTGTTTTGTTAAATAGTTATTAAGTGATAATTTAAAAAAAAAAAAACAGAAAATAATTTGTACAAGAAAAGCATGATCGTCTCCATTATTTTTGCCATCGGCGTATATAAAAACTTTTCAATATAAAATGCCACACAAGGTCGATGGTTGCCTGATGTTTTATGTTGTTGCTGCTGCCGCTGACGCGACTGCACTTCAACTCCCATACACCATCCTCTCTCACTCTCTCACTCTCACTCTCCCTTTCCATCACTTAGTAGTCCATCCCTCGCTGGGCTGCCATTTAAGCAACGTAACTTGAAATAATCGAACTCATATATAATCCGAGGCATGCAACTTTCGGTTCCCAAAACACCCGCCACATGCATGAGAATTTTCACACACTCACACACATAGAGATTTATATATTTATGTGTGTGTGTGTGTGTGTGTTTGTATGTGTGTGCTGTGTTGGCTGCCTCCTTAGCATAAGTAATAAATGTACTACGCCGCATGAGAGAAATCGCTTGGAATGGCAGCCAAATAAATTATCGAGCTTCGATTTCAGTGTTCAGCTCAGCCCAAAAAACTACGAGAAGAGCGCTCCATTTTCATTTTCTATTTTATGATTCTTCACGTTGTTTGCATACCCTGTAATCGCTGTCAATTTGCAGGTAACTTCTACTCTACAAATAAGTAAAATTTTTAGATCAGCAGCTACGACTTTCAAAAATTAAATTATAGCTACAGTTTGTCAAGTAATTGTTTTGACAAAAAAATATATTTTTTTAAATTAAAATTAACTTTTTCTTGTTTAACTTTTGTTGTTTTGAATTTTGTCATATTGTCTAGAAAGCCAACAATTTTTTGATTTAAATTATTTAATTATTATAAAATTATTTTCTTCATATTAATGGTTGTTAAATTAATTTAAAAAAAATTAATAAATTATAATCAATTACTAAACTATTTTTAAAAATATAACAATGAACTTCAAATTAAGTATTTGATTTATTTATTCATATACTTTTTGGTTCTAAGAACAAATATTTTTTAGAAAAATTTGAAATCAAATACTTGTTGCCCTAATTTTTAGTCAACAGCAGGGTATTTTATAGTCAAGCAGTCTCGCCTGCAAAGCTCCCACTTGTGTTTTTTTTTTATGATGTTCATTTTTTGGGCTAAGGTTATAGAAAATTGATGGTATGTAAAAGGAAACGTTGATCGAAGGGGAAAACACATGCATCTAGTTGTCTGTTTTTTTCAACTAGATTTAACTTAAATTACACACAAATTAAAGCTTAATATCTCATGCATGAGTGTGTGTGTGTGTGTGTGTGTGTTGAAGTGAGTGTAATTTGAGACGAGGCCTTGTTTAGCAATTTGTTGGTTTGTTTGTTCGAGTTTTTGCCTTTTGAAAACATTGGGGTTAGTAAAATATTTATCAGCGCATTGAATTTCAATACGTTGTGCATTTCACATTTCGTACACTGGTCAGCAAGGTCACATCTTTTCATAAATTTCAATTATTGAACAATTGACAAAGCGATTGTCCTGCTCGCTTCAACACTATGTCTATCTCTGTCTCAGTTTCAGCTCAAGGCTAAGCGAACAAATTGTGAATATGTTTTCTATGCACAATGAAATTTAAGAGGTTTTTTTTTTGAGGCTGCGACATCTGGTGTGTGTGTGTGTGTGTGTGTGTGTGTGTGTGTGTGCACTCAGGGGCAGGTCATGTCAAGCAAATGTTCAACACTGTCTCATTAATCATGCCAGCCTCACAAACTCACACACACACACACGGTCACATACAAAATTTTCTTTTCGTTTGGATTTTGATCTTCATTTTTTTTGATTAAAATTCAACTTTTGACTCGTGCATTGTAATGGCTGACATCATTTGCTTGCTCCAGCTGACCGGCTGACCGTTTGACCACCTGTGCCAGGACACCAACACACACACGTACACACATACACTCACACACACTTACACTGTGTCCAGCTCTCTGTGTATGCACGTAGACTGCCCAACACCCTTGGGCCAGTAATCTTTCAACTACCAAAAAACAAACATATAAAAAACAATTCTAACAAAAATAGAAATACAGAAAAATCACTTAAAATTTGTATTGATCGTTATTTGCATACCCTGTCAACATTATTATATATTTAATTTTGTAAAAACTAGAAAAGTACTTTTAAAAATTTAAATAAAACTAAGAACATAAAATTATATTCAATTATTATGAATTAAATATATAATAAATATCAAATTATATATTAAGCAATATGCAAAAATGTACTTTAAAAAATTAAAATAAGATTTAAAACATACAATGATATTAAATTACTATGAATTATATATTTAAATTTAAACTTAAAGAATAAAAAAAATCAAAAACTTACAATTAATAAATTAACTGTACTTTATACAAATTTTTAAAATTAAAAAAAATTTTAGGAAATTAAACAAATTAATATAAATAAATGCGTATTAAATAGCTAAAACAATAACAGACAGTCCAACATATTTTAATTTGCTATTCCTAAACTTAAGTGTTTAAATAAAAAAACAATATATAAATATTTATTAAATTAAGCATCACAATATATTCTTTAAATTCTTAATTTAATTTTCATTATTTTCGAAAATACTAAATTTAAAATGAAATTGTTTAAATAATCCCAAAGCTCAACCAGTTCAATATCTACCACAAAATGTCTCACCTGCTTTTATTACAGGGTATCAGAGCATTTGAAGCTCTTGCCATATTCATGCTTTACACAAACATATACACACACATACATATATATATTTTTTTTATTTGGCCAACAAACTAAGAATAATTTGAACTTTTGGTGTTTGTTGTTTCGTATGTTTGTTACAACTTCTTTTTTTTTTGGGCGCAAAACCGAAACGAATTCATTTATTTCAAAATACGGTATTCATTTTTGACTGCCTACTTTTTTTGGGGGCAGCAAGGACAATGGAGGGGGGCATTTGGGTAGGGGGAGGGAGGGTAGATTTTAGGGTCCTTTTCATTGTGCAGCTGTCACGTCCGTCATCAGCATCAGCTGCCAGAGACTCGGAAGCCCACTACGTGCCGTGTGCTGGATTTCTCACTCTCTCCCTCTCCCTCACTCACTCTCTACTTCTCTCTCTATTACTCTGTGAATATATATGTGAGTGTGCTCAAATGTTTGTTAGTTTTCATTACATGCTCACTTTTGTTCGCTGCTCACTCAAATTGCCATCAAGTCGCCTCGTTTGTGGAAATTTGTTTGCCTTTGACAAATGAAACTGAAACTGAAACTGAACTGGCAAACTGAACATCGAATTCTCGCTGCTAATTATGTAATTAATTTCGTACTTTTGTTGTTGTTGTTTTTTTTGCAATTGATTTGAAATTGCAACTAAAAGCCTGCACAAATATTTGCAAAAGAAACTGCAACTAAAATGTGTAACAAAAAAAAGTTAAATCATTTGATGTACAAATACTTTTGTCACAATCCATGACTTTTTTCTCTCTCTCTCTCTCTCTCTCTCTCTCTCTCTCTCTCTCTTATCCTCTTATTCTCTCTGCCACTAATGACTTTGGCCATTTTGACAGCAGCCATAAACCACAAAAGTATTTTGCGCTAATTGAGATAAAATACAATTTAATGTGCATGCAAAATGGTTAATTTCGCCATTGCTAAATGCGTTCCGAAAAACGAGAAAAACTCAATTTTGCAGTACAAATATTATTAATAGTTTATTCAATATTATAAAAATTAATTAGCTACATATCTTACTTATTAGGTAATGTGCGATTTCAAGCTTTCATTACAACTATTACAAGTCTCTTAAAATAAAACTAAAATAATTGAAATTGTCCTGATTATAAACTTAACTTTCTAACAAATAACACACAATTGGTTTAGATATTTTATAAAAATGTAAATATTCGAATGTAAATAATGGTTAAATATTTAAAAATCGTTTTTAAATTTAATTTATTTGCTGGTTAAATATTTAAAAATCGTTTTTAAATTTAATTTATTTGCTGTATAAAATATAGAATTAAATAAAAGTTTTAATGAAATTTGAAAAAAATA
>JAWNPO010000459.1:0-41902 GCA_035047525.1 Drosophila quinaria
TTTTTTGTCTACAAATCACACTGAAATTCCACTTCGCAACTAACTCAACATATGTTTGCCCATAAATACATATGTTTGCAGTCGTATCCATTGAATGCCGTTTAAATATTTTATATTGGGCCCGACAACAAAATTAATCAACATCACAGCGACAGATAACAACTTATTGGGGAATCTCTTTGGATTTATTTTTGGTTTGCACTCTAATTGCAAATAAACACAAAACCCACCCCCGCAACAAAAGCAAACATACATATTTACACACACAAGCGACGACGATCTTCACTACACTAAACCAGCACACTTCGAATTCGTCGACTTTTTTTTGATTATCACTACAGCGGAATTATTATATTTCACAACACAAACACATTCCTGTTCAACAATAAACTATTATTTTCTCTTTTTGGGAATTATTTATTTACCTTTTGTTTGCATTGATGAGACATATGTACATACATATCCGATAACCGATATCACTTGGGTAACAACTTCGCGATCTGGGAACGATTGAAATGAAACACTTTTTTTCTTTTGCACAGTACCGAGTGACACTTGTGGCGATTATTTCACGCTCTTCAAAATAATAATATTGTTCTTAAATAAAATTAAGAACATTGATATTATCTTTGTTATTTTTCGCAGCGTGTTGCGTAACGTGTTGCAGCCAACTTCGATAGTAACACGCATCCGAGCTTATCGATAGTTGGATATATTGAGTGATACTTACATTGGATATTGTTTATTCGAATTATCATTCAATAATTCCAGTTTTTTCTTTGCACACATTATCCGATTAATCAAGAATTTTCACTGCGGACTTATCCACTTCCACTTATTCGATATTTTTCTTTATTTTTGTGAGGAAAATATTTATTTTTTTTCAAAATATTCGAATTTCATAAAGATATATTTGTTGTCACCCGAACAGAACGATATATTTACTCCTCGTCTCAATATCGTTGCGACGTTTCCACTGCAGACGCATCCAATTCCACTAATTCTTTTACTTTATTTTTTTGTTCGATTTTATTTTTGTCTTCTCTTGCAAAAATAAAAAGAATTGGTATCGATAAAAAATATTATTAGTAAATATCCAGACAAAAATTTGGTCTCCGCTGGGCACGTTCCATTATCGTTTCCTGTAATTCCACTTGCATCCTCGAGTTTTTGTTGTCACGTTCGAGTCTGTTCGTTGGTTCTTTTGAAGGCCTATGATGCCAGGTGACGAAAAGGATCTGGCTGCCACTTCGAGCGCACCTAAGGAGAAGAACTTGCCAGAGAGGACGCTTTTACAACCCGATATCAGACTCACCCGATCAGCAAGTCAGCAGAGGGAAAATAACAAGATGTCCGCGTTGGCTAACTTTATTACGATGACCGATAGAATGAGTCAACTGGAGACTCAATTCAGTTCCAACACAGGAGTTTCGCTACATACATTGAAAGTTCGACTAGAAGAAATACGGAGCATGTGGGACAGGGTGTCTCAAGAGTTCCAACGCTGCTCCAGAGTTTTTTCTGAATCGGGGCCCAGCGATGATCCGGATTATGGCACAATTCATGCCAAATATTCCTACTGTTATGCCGTTTATGAGCGTAGTGCTGCATCACTGGGCTAACAAATTGAAAACGCTACAGTCCAGATTCCGCCTCAGACAGCTTCCAATCAGCCACGAGGCTGGCGTCTGCCTCCAGTCGAAACAGAAGTCTTTGATGGAGACTATCTGAAATGGCCCACTTTCCGAGATATTTTCACTGCGATTTATATAAACAATCCTAGTCTGACCCCAGTTGAGAAAGTTTTTCACTTGACTTCCAAGACTAGTGGCGAGGCAAGAAAAATCGTGGTCAAATCTCCGCTCACCAATGAGGGCTTCGCGTCAGCGTGGAGAGCATTGAGTGACAACTTCGAAAATAAGAGACTTTTGGTCACGAATCAGTTAAAAATACTGTTCAGTGTGCAATCCATTTCCCACGAATCCGGATCTGCAATCAAAGATATGCAGAGCACCATCCAAGGGTGCCTGACTGCTCTGGAACAGTCCGACGTTTGCAGTGAGTCTCCGTTCTCGAATAGCATTTTGGTTTTTATGTTTTCGTCAAAGCTTCCAAAGCAAACTCTAGCCCTTTGGGAACAGAGTATCCAAAACCAAATGGATCTTCCGACATGGGAGGATTTTAACACTTTCTTGGTTGAGCGTTCTCGCACACTAGAAAGAATTGAGGACGTTATCGCATCCTCAACTTCTCACCTTCAAGGGAAACCAGCTCGAAAGGAGCCTGTTTCCAAGAAGGTGAACTCCTTTGAATCTAAGGTGAACGCAAAGGTTTAGACTTGCAAATTGTGTTCAAAGGAGAACCACCCCATTCGGTTATGTCCAAAATTCCTCAAGATGACTGTTAACGAGCGTTCCAACACGATAAAACAGCAGAATCTCTGTTTAAACTGTTTTGCCAGAGGGCATCAACTAAGAGAATGCACAAGTGCGCATAACTGTCATACCTGCAAGGGACGTCATAATACTTTGCTCCATCGTCCGCAGGCATCCACTTCTCCAGCAGTTTTGAACTCATCTTCTTTACAGTCCACTTCCAATCAACCGCAAGCCACTGTTCAAAATTACTTTTCCGCAAGCACGCAGAGCGTTCTCCTAGGAACAGCGCGAGCCCTGATCGATTCTGGTTCAGAAGCAACCTTTATTTCTGAGCGGCTATTCAAAATGATTCAAATTCCATATCAGCCAGTTGACGCTCAAGTATCAGGGCTCAATGAAGCCATTGCTTCTCAGCCTCAGAAGCTTTGCCAATTCCATATTGGCTCTCCAATCAAACCAAGAATCCAAGTCGAAACATCAGCGTACGTCCTTCCAGAGCTGGCAGGAAATCTGCCCTCCTGCACTATTCCACAAAGTGCTTTAGAAGGTCTTCCAAATCTGGAGTTTGCTGATCCACATTTCTATAGGAGCTCACAGATAGACGTGCTCTTGGGCGCTGATATCCTTCCTTCCATTTTACTGAAAGGCTCCCATCCAAACATTTGTGGCACTCTTCTTGGTCAAGAAACAATTTTCGGGTGGACCATCACCGGCCCCGTTTCAAAATCCAGTGCCAAATCCATATCGTCGTTCTCTACTCGAATTTCATTAAATCCTGAAGCGAGATTAGAGAAACTTCTCACAAAATTTTGGGAGGTGGATGATATACCAGTCAAACTGGTAAAGGAATCCGAGATCTTGTGTGAGAAGATATTCCAAAGTACGACCACACGTTCTGAGAATGGCAGATACGTTGTCACGCTACCTTTCAAGGATCCTGATCACATAGACTTGGGACATTCAAGGTCCATCGCGCTAGCTCAATTCCTTAGAAATGAGAGTCGTTTAAGCAAAAACGCTCTCCTCAAAGAGCAGTACGACTCGGTGATCCAGGAGTATTTGGACTTGGGTCATATGAAACCGGTCCCTTCCACTAATCGTTCCGACAATTTTTATCTTCCACATCATGCTGTCTACAAACCAGACAGCACCACCACAAAGCTTCGCGTTGTTTTCAACGCCTCCAGTCTGTCGTCAAACGGCAAGAGTTTGAACGATGTCCTGTATCCAGGTCCCGTTCTCCAAGCGGATTTGACAATGCAAATCCTGAAATGGCGTTTCTATCGATACGTCTTCAATGCTGACATCACAAAGATGTATCGGCAGATCCTTGTGAATTCCAATCACACTCCATACCAGAGAATCCTATTCCGGACAAAGGATAATGAGCTTCGAGACTTTGAACTCAACACTGTCACTTTTGGTGTAAATTGTGCTCCATTCTTGGCGATACGAGTACTGCAGCAACTTTCCAAAGATGTGCAATCCCGTTATCCCATGGCAAGTGACGTAATAGCAAACTGCATGTATGTAGACGACGTGTTGGCAGGAGCCCACTCGAAATTTAATGCAATCCAAGCCATTTCCGAACTGCGTGAGGCTCTTGAATCCGCAGGTTTTCCCTTACGGAAATGGACGTCAAATGAAAGAGACTTGTTAAAGGTCATTCCAAAAGATTTTCGGCTGAGAACTGATTTCTTAGAAATTGAGGAAGCCAGCGATGCTAAGACCCTTGGAATCCGATGGAAAGCGGACACTGACGAGTTTTTCTTTTCTCCTGCCCAGCTCGTAGTCCAGGCTTCTATATCGAAACGACAAGTTCTCTCTCAGATTGCCAAGCTTTTCGATCCAGCAGGATGGCTAGCACCATTTATCATTCAAGCCAAGATTTTCATGCAGGAGATCTGGCTCCAAGAATTAGGTTGGGATGATATGCTTCCTGATGACCTGACTAAAAAGTGGCACGACTTTGTGAGTCATTATTCACACCTTGGCGAAGTTCGCATTCCCAGATGGGTGGAGTTCAGTCCAAAAGGGCTCACCCAAATCCACGGTTTCTGTGACGCGTCGCAACGCGCATACGGCGCAGCTATTTATGTGCGCACAGAGACAAATGGGAAGGTAGCAGTTCATCTTCTGACCGCAAAAACGAGGGTCGCTCCTATCAAAACGGTTTCCTTACCGAGGCTCGAGTTGTGCGGTGCCATGTTATTGGCAGAATTGTCGGCAGTGAACGATACTATTGGACGGATTCGACTATAGTATTAGCCTGGCTCAACAAGCTTCCATGCAATTGAACCACGTTCGTCGCCAATAGAGTGACGAAGATTACCCAAGTCACTGACTCCAAGAAATGGGCCCATGTACGATCCGAGTACAATCCAGCGGACCTGGCAAGCAGAGGTGTCTCCCCATGTGAACTTCTAGATAGTGATCTGTGGTGGCACGGGCCAGATTGGTTGCATCTTGAGCAAAACCAATGGCCGACTTCAGTTGATATCTCGTTAGATACAACTATTGAGCAACGCCCTATAAAAGTCCATATCGCAGTAGCGTCTCCCACTTTCACACTTCTTGAAAGATTTTCCAAGTTCCAGAGAGCTTTGCGAGTGATGGCATACGTATTCCGCTTCATAGATATTTGCAGGAAAATTCCTACATCCATTCTAGTCGACCCTGACCACACAGAGCTTTCTGCCGTTCAAGAACGGCTCGTCATTCTCACCCAAAGGCATGAGTACTCAGCTGAGTACACATGTCTGTCCCAAAAGAAATCGGTCCTGCGATCAAGCAGTCTCCTAAACTTGAACCCGTTTCTGGACAAAAGGGGAGTCCTCCGAGCATGTGGGCGCATAAGAGCCTCTGACATGCTGAGCTACGACGAACGGCATCCCATCATACTCCCATATGCATGTCCATATTCACGCCTCCTGGTGAATTTCACGCACCATATCTCCCTGCATGGAGGTAACCAGTTAGTTGTACGTCTGGTACGCTCAAAATACTGGATTCCCAAGCTCAAAGTGTTGGTCAAAACTGTCATCCACTCCTGAAAAATCTGCATCCTCCACAAGAAACAGCTGCAGACTCAGCTTATGGGAGCTCTACCTGTAGAGCGAACTTCCTTTTCCCGACCATTCACTCATACAGGTGTCGACTTTGCCGGCCCATTCGACGTGAAGAATTATACTGGTCGTGCGCGCCTTATAACCAAAGGGTACGTGTGCGTCTTTGTGTGCTTCAGCACCAAGGCGATCCATCTGGAGGCAACTTCAGATCTCACCACGGAAAAGTTCCTGGCAGCCTTTGCACGGTTCGCAGCCAGACGTGGTTGTCCATCCACTTTGTACTCTGACAACGGCAAGACGTTCGTCGGAGCTGCAAAAATCCTTTCACAAGATTTTTTGGAGGCTACAAAAAAGCTTATCCTGTGCAAATATAGCCACCAGAAGTTATCTTGGCATTTCAATCCCCCCAGTGCGCCCCATATGGGGGGCCTCTGGGAAGCTGGCGTAAAGAGCTTTAAAACGCTCTTTTTCAAATCCGCGTCCACTTTAAAGCACACCTTTGAGGAGCTCTCGACTCTGCTCGCTAAGATCGAGGCGTGCCTAAACTCCAGGCCAATTTCTCCAATGTCTGAAGACCCAAATGACCTATTGGCGCTGAGTCCAGGTCATTTTCTTGTTGGCGGTCCACTTCTTTCCTCAGCAGAGCCGGAAATTAAAGAAAGCGCAATGTCCATTCTGAATCGTTGGCAGCGCGTGAAGGCTCTCCACCAACAGTTCTGTCTCCGTTGGAAAGACGAATATCTCAAAGAATTGCACAAGAGAAATAAATGGCAATCACCAACGCGAGACCTCCAATGCAATGACTTAGTTATTATTAAAGAGGATAATCTTCCAGTAAATGAATGGCGTCTTGGGCGCGTTCAAAACACGTATCCTGGCGCAGATCAAAGAGTGCGAGTGGTCGATGTCTTAACGACCCGAGGTGTAGTCAAACGACCAATTGCAAAGTTAATTTTGCTGCCTTCAGAGACGGACGTTCCGTCTCCAAAACGACAATAATCCGTTTCCATTATTAATTTCCGCACCCGCTTCATTTCAGTACAACACGCAATGGCACCACGTCCACAAGCGACACAGGGCAGACGTCCACGAGGAACCGCGTCGTTCCGATGCCGAGTCTGCCGAGGAGTCCACGCGTTGCGGAAGTGTCAGCGCTTCATGCGGCTAACAGCGGAGAAGAGGCTCAGGGCAGTGTTGGTAAACAAATACTGCCCCAAGTGTTTGGCCCACCAGCACTCCGGAGAGAGTTGTCGACGCCAGGACAAATGCCGTGTGTGTCAGCGGGACCACCACACGCTGCTGAACATGCATGAGCCAAGGCAAGGCTCCCCGATCCGTCAGCGAGTGAGATCCCGCTCTCCATCAGCAGCAGCTCGCACTCCATCTCGGTCCATCCCGACACTCTCTCTCACGTCTATCCTGGAGCAGCAAAAGACGACAGTCCTCCCAACGGCCCTCATCACGTTCGACACCGGCAAGAAATCTTTCGAGACGCGAGCGATTATCGATCCATGCTGTCCTGTCAGTCGTATCGACGCATCTCTAGCAACGGCCTTCGGGCTTTCTGTCTCCCGCGTCGGTACCAAAAGAGCTTGCTCGGTGATCGTCAAATCCAAAGTGTCCGACTTTCAACGGGAAGTTATTTTCCAGCTGCTTCCGACGCAGTACCGGACACCAACAAAGCATATAGCGGAACGACTTTGCGGCAACGAGGCCAATCTTCGCCTGGCAGACAATTTTTGGTTCCGTCCGAGCACAATCCACATCGAGCTAGGGGCGGATCTCTACTCGGAGATCATGCTCCCGGGATTCCAGCCGAGCCGAGCAGGATCACCAATCGCCCAGAACACCGTCTTTGGGTGGATTTTCTCCGGGGCTTGCGCCCACCAGTGAGACTGGCGTCTGTTTTTCTTGCAGGATACTGCAAGGGGGCGGTATGTTCATGCCCAAAAGTAGGCAGCGAACAAAGTCCTTCGTCCCACAACCAACTCTCCAAATGCTGGCAACATTATTTTTATTGCAACATCTCTTGGCATAACATAGCCTTAAGCATAGTTGTAATATTACATGAAGTCGAGTTTTTAGTTTAGAAACGTACATGAAACCGCGCACACGCGTTCGTCAAATAAAGTGAAGTTTTATAACGCGAATCCCGAGTGTACTCTCTTATTTGGCTGCCCTCAACACGACGGAAGTTTTCCACCCCTCAACACAACAAATTATGATCAAAACCATATTCCGCATGTAAATCGGATGAGTTTTCACAAAGTTATGGGAGTTTTCAAATTTCGTACTTTTTGATCATAAGTCATGAACCCCTATTCATGGGGTACGATCAAATTTTTCAAAATCTTATTTTTTTTCAAAACCAATATTGTTGAGTCAATTTATTCATATTGAGGCCAAATTATGATCAAAAAGATATTCCGCATGTAGATCGGATGAGTTTTCACAAAGTTATGGGAGTTTTCAAATTTCGCTCTTTTTGATCATAAGTCATGAACCCCTATTTATGGGGTACGATCAAATTTCAAAAAAAAAAATTTTTTCAAAACCAATATTGTTGAGTCAATTTATTCATATTGAGGCCAAATTATGATCAAAAAGATATTCCGCATGTAGATCGGATGAGTTTTCACAAAGTTATGGGAGTTTTCAAATTTCGCACTTTTTGATCATAAGTCATGAACCCCTATTCATGGGGTACGATCAAATTTTTCAAAAAAAAAATTTTTTTTCAAAACCATTATTGTTGAGTCAATTTATTCATATTGAGGCCAAATTATG
Organism: Drosophila quinaria; assembly: GCA_035047525.1. Lineage (NCBI taxonomy): Eukaryota > Metazoa > Arthropoda > Insecta > Diptera > Drosophilidae > Drosophila > Drosophila quinaria. The sequence continues at coordinate 8,234 of JAWNPO010000459.1, forward strand.
ATCAAAAAGATATTCCGCATGTAGATCGAATGAGTTTTCACAAAGTTATGGGAGTTTTCAAATTTCGTACTTTTTGATCATAAGTCATGAACCCCTATTCATGGGGTACGATCAAATTTTTTAAAATCCTTTTTTTTCAAAACTAATAGTGTTGAGTCAATTTATTCATATTGAGGCCAAATTATGATCAAAACCATATTCCGCATGTAAATCGGATGAGTTTTCACAAAGTTATGGGAGTTTTCAAATTTCGTACTTTTTGATCATAAGTCATGAACCCCTATTCATGGGGTACGATCAAATTTTTCAAAATCTTATTTTTTTTCAAAACCAATATTGTTGAGTCAATTTATTCATATTGAGGCCAAATTATGATCAAAAAGACATTCCGCATGTAGATCGGATGAGTTTTCATAAAGTTATGGGAGTTTTCAAATTTCGCACTTTTTGATCATAAGTCATGAACCCCTATTCATGGGGTACGATCGAATTTTTCAAAAAAAAAATTTTTTTCAAAACCATTATTGTTGAGTCAATTTATTCATATTGAGGCCAAATTATGATCAAAAAGATATTCCGCATGTAGATCGAATGAGTTTTCACAAAGTTATGGGAGTTTTCAAATTTCGTACTTTTTGATCATAAGTCATGAACCCCTATTCATGGGGTACGATCAAATTTTTTAAAATCCTTTTTTTTCAAAACTAATAGTGTTGAGTCAATTTATTCATATTGAGGCCAAATTATGATCAAAAAGATATTCCGCATGTAGATCGGATGAGTTTTCACAAAGTTATGGGAGTTTTCAAATTTCGTACTTTTTGATCATAAGTCATGAACCCCTATTCATGGGGTACGATCAAATTTTTCAAAATCTTATTTTTTTTCAAAACCAATATTGTTGAGTCAATTTATTCATATTGAGGCCAAATTATGATCAAAAAGATATTCCGCATGTAGATCGGATGAGTTTTCACAAAGTTATGGGAGTTTTCAAATTTCGTACTTTTTGATCATAAGTCATGAACCCCTATTCATGGGGTACGATCAAATTTTTCAAAATCCTTTTTTTTTTCAAAACCAATATTGTTGAGTCAATTTATTCATATTGAGGCCAAATTATGATCAAAAAGATATTCCGCATGTAGATCGGATGAGTTTTCACAAAGTTATGGGAGTTTTCAAATTTCGTACTTTTTGATCATAAGTCATGAACCCCTATTCATGGGGTACGATCAAATTTTTCAAAATCAAAATTTTTTTTCAAAACCAATATTGTTGAGTCAATTTATTCATATTGAGGCCAAATTATGATCAAAAAGATATTCCGCATGTAGATCGGATGAGTTTTCACAAAGTTATGGGAGTTTTCAAATTTCGTACTTTTTGATCATAAGTCATGAACCCCTATTCATGGGGTACGATCAAATTTATTTTGTCATAAGTCATAAACCCTATTCATGGGGTACGATCGAATTTTCAAAAAAAAATTTTTTTTCAAAACCAATATTGTTGAGTCAATTTATTCATATTGAGGCCAAATTATGATCAAAAAGATATTCCGCATGTAGATCGGATGAGTTTTCACAAAGTTATGGGAGTTTTCAAATTTCGTACTTTTTGATCATAAGTCATGAACCCCTATTCATGGGGTACGATCAAATTTTTAAAAATCCTTTTTTTTTCAAAACTAATATTGTTGAGTCAATTTATTCATATTGAGGCCAAATTATGATCAAAAAGATATTCCGCATGTAGATCGGATGAGTTTTCACAAAGTTATGGGAGTTTTCAAATTTCGTACTTTTTGATCATAAGTCATGAACCCCTATTCATGGGGTACGATCAAATTTTAAAAAAAACATTTTTTTTCAAAACCAATATTGTTGAGTCAATTTATTCATATTGAGGCCAAATTATGATCAAAAAGATATTCCGCATGTAGATCGGATGAGTTTTCACAAAGTTATGGGAGTTTTCAAATTTCGTACTTTTTGATCATAAGTCATGAACCCCTATTCATGGGGTACGATCAAATTTTTAAAAATCATTTTTTTTTCAAAACCAATATTGTTGAGTCAATTTATTCATATTGAGGCCAAATTATGATCAAAAAGATATTCCGCATGTAGATCGGATGAGTTTTCACAAAGTTATGGGAGTTTTCAAATTTCGTACTTTTTGATCATAAGTCATGAACCCCTATTCATGGGGTACGATCAAATTTTTTAAAATCCTTTTTTTTTCAAAACTAATATTGTTGAGTCAATTTATTCATATTGAGGCCAAATTATGATCAAAAAGATATTCCGCATGTAGATCGGATGAGTTTTCACAAAGTTATGGGGGTTTTCAAATTTCGTACTTTTTGATCATAAGTCATGAACCCCTATTCATGGGGTACGATCAAATTTCAAAAAAAAAATTTTTTTTTCAAAACCAATATTGTTGAGTCAATTTATTCATATTGAGGCCAAATTATGATCAAAAAGATATTCCGCATGTAGATCGGATGAGTTTTCACAAAGTTATGGGAGTTTTCAAATTTCGTACTTTTTGATCATAAGTCATGAACCCCTATTCATGGGGTACGATCAAATTTTTAAAAATCCTTTTTTTTTCAAAACCAATATTGTTGAGTCAATTTATTCATATTGAGGCCAAATTATGATCAAAAAGATATTCCGCATGTAGATCGGATGAGTTTTCACAAAGTTATGGGAGTTTTCAAATTTCGTACTTTTTGATCATAAGTCATGAACCCCTATTCATGGGGTACGATCAAATTTTTCAAAAAAAAAATTTTTTTTCAAAACCAATATTGTTGAGTCAATTTATTCATATTGAGGCCAAATTATGATCAAAAAGATATTCCGCATGTAGATCGGATGAGTTTTCACAAAGTTATGGGAGTTTTCAAATTTCGTACTTTTTGATCATAAGTCATGAACCCCTATTCATGGGGTACGATCAAATTTTTAAAAAAAAATTTTTTTTCAAAACCAATATTGTTGAGTCAATTTATTCATATTGAGGCCAAATTATGATCAAAAAGATATTCCGCATGTAGATCGGATGAGTTTTCACAAAGTTATGGGGGTTTTCAAATTTCGTACTTTTTGATCATAAGTCATGAACCCCTATTCATGGGGTACGATCAAATTTTTAAAAATCCTATTTTTTTTCAAAACTAATATTGTTGAGTCAATTTATTCATATTGAGGCCAAATTATGATCAAAAAGATATTCCGCATGTAGATCGGATGAGTTTTCACAAAGTTATGGGAGTTTTCAAATTTCGTACTTTTTGATCATAAGTCATGAACCCCTATTCATGGGGTACGATCAAATTTTTCAAAAAAAAATTTTTTTTCAAAACCAATATTGTTGAGTCAATTTATTCATATTGAGGCCAAATTATGATCAAAAAGATATTCCGCATGTAGATCGGATGAGTTTTCACAAAGTTATGGGAGTTTTCAAATTTCGTACTTTTTGATCATAAGTCATGAACCCCTATTCATGGGGTACGATCAAATTTTTCAAAATCTTTTTTTTTTCAAAACCAATATTGTTGAGTCAATTTATTCATATTGAGGCCAAATTATGATCAAAAAGATATTCCGCATGTAGATCGGATGAGTTTTCACAAAGTTATGGGAGTTTTCAAATTTCGTACTTTTTGATCATAAGTCATGAACCCCTATTCATGGGGTACGATCAAATTTTCAAAAAAAAAATTTTTTTCAAAACCAATATTGTTGAGTCAATTTATTCATATTGAGGCCAAATTATGATCAAAAAGATATTCCGCATGTAGATCGGATGAGTTTTCACAAAGTTATGGGAGTTTTCAAATTTCGTACTTTTTGATCATAAGTCATGAACCCCTATTCATGGGGTACGATCAAATTTTTCAAAAATCATATTTTTTTTCAAAACCAATATTGTTGAGTCAATTTATTCATATTGAGGCCAAATTATGATCAAAAAGATATTCCGCATGTAGATCGGATGAGTTTTCACAAAGTTATGGGAGTTTTCAAATTTCGTACTTTTTGATCATAAGTCATGAACCCCTATTCATGGGGTACGATCAAATTTTTCAAAATCTTATTTTTTTTCAAAACCAATATTGTTGAGTCAATTTATTCATATTGAGGCCAAATTATGATCAAAAAGATATTCCGCATGTAGATCGGATGAGTTTTCACAAAGTTATGGGAGTTTTCAAATTTCGTACTTTTTGATCATAAGTCATGAACCCCTATTCATGGGGTACGATCAAATTTCAAAAAAAAAATTTTTTTTCAAAACCAATATTGTTGAGTCAATTTATTCATATTGAGGCCAAATTATGATCAAAAAGATATTCCGCATGTAGATCGGATGAGTTTTCACAAAGTTATGGGAGTTTTCAAATTTCGTACTTTTTGATCATAAGTCATGAACCCCTATTCATGGGGTACGATCAAATTTTTCAAAAAAAAATTTTTTTTCAAAACTAATATTGTTGAGTCAATTTATTCATATTGAGGCCAAATTATGATCAAAAAGATATTCCGCATGTAGATCGGATGAGTTTTCACAAAGTTATGGGAGTTTTCAAATTTCGTACTTTTTGATCATAAGTCATGAACCCCTATTCATGGGGTACGATCGAATTTTCAAAAAAATATTTTTTTCAAAACCAATATTGTTGAGTCAATTTATTCATATTGAGGCCAAATTATGATCAAAAAGATATTCCGCATGTAGATCGGATGAGTTTTCACAAAGTTATGGGAGTTTTCAAATTTCGTACTTTTTGATCATAAGTCATGAACCCCTATTCATGGGGTACGATCAAATTTTTCAAAATACTTATTTTTTTCAAAACCAATATTGTTGAGTCAATTTATTCATATTGAGGCCAAATTATGATCAAAAAGATATTCCGCATGTAGATCGGATGAGTTTTCACAAAGTTATGGGAGTTTTCAAATTTCGTACTTTTTGATCATAAGTCATGAACCCCTATTCATGGGGTACGATCAAATTTTTCAAAAAAAAATTTTTTTTCAAAACTAATATTGTTGAGTCAATTTATTCATATTGAGGCCAAATTATGATCAAAAAGATATTCCGCATGTAGATCGGATGAGTTTTCACAAAGTTATGGGAGTTTTCAAATTTCGTACTTTTTGATCATAAGTCATGAACCCCTATTCATGGGGTACGATCGAATTTCCAAAAAAAAAATTTTTTTCAAAACCAATATTGTTGAGTCAATTTATTCATATTGAGGCCAAATTATGATCAAAAAGATATTCCGCATGTAGATCGGATGAGTTTTCACAAAGTTATGGGAGTTTTCAAATTTCGTACTTTTTGATCATAAGTCATGAACCCCTATTCATGGGGTACGATCAAAAACAATATTTCAAAACTAATATTGTTGAGTCAATTTATTCATATTGAGGCCAAATTATGATCAAAAAGATATTCCGCATGTAGATCGGATGAGTTTTCACAAAGTTATGGGAGTTTTCAAATTTCGTACTTTTTGATCATAAGTCATGAACCCCTATTCATGGGGTACGATCAAATTTCAAAAAAAAAATTTTTTTTCAAAACTAATATTGTTGAGTCAATTTATTCATATTGAGGCCAAATTATGATCAAAAAGATATTCCGCATGTAGATCGGATGAGTTTTCACAAAGTTATGGGGGTTTTCAAATTTCGTACTTTTTGATCATAAGTCATGAACCCCTATTCATGGGGTACGATCAAATTTTAAAAAACTTATTTTTTTTCAAAACCTAATATTGTTGAGTCAATTTATTCATATTGAGGCCAAATTATGATCAAAAAGATATTCCGCATGTAGATCGGATGAGTTTTCACAAAGTTATGGGAGTTTTCAAATTTCGTACTTTTTGATCATAAGTCATGAACCCCTATTCATGGGGTACGATCAAATTTTCAAAAAAAAAATTTTTTTCAAAACCAATATTGTTGAGTCAATTTATTCATATTGAGGCCAAATTATGATCAAAAAGATATTCCGCATGTAGATCGGATGAGTTTTCACAAAGTTATGGGAGTTTTCAAATTTCGTACTTTTTGATCATAAGTCATGAACCCCTATTCATGGGGTACGATCAAATTTTTAAAAATCTTTTTTTTTTCAAAACCAATATTGTTGAGTCAATTTATTCATATTGAGGCCAAATTATGATCAAAAAGATATTCCGCATGTAGATCGGATGAGTTTTCACAAAGTTATGGGAGTTTTCAAATTTCGTACTTTTTGATCATAAGTCATGAACCCCTATTCATGGGGTACGATCAAATTTTTCAAAAATCTTATTTTTTTCAAAACCAATATTGTTGAGTCAATTTATTCATATTGAGGCCAAATTATGATCAAAAAGATATTCCGCATGTAGATCGGATGAGTTTTCACAAAGTTATGGGAGTTTTCAAATTTCGTACTTTTTGATCATAAGTCATGAACCCCTATTCATGGGGTACGATCGAATTTTTCAAAAATATTATTTTTTTCAAAACCAATATTGTTGAGTCAATTTATTCATATTGAGGCCAAATTATGATCAAAAAGATTCGCATATTCCGCATGTTTATCGGATTGAGTTTTCACAAAGTTATGGGAGTTTTCAACAATTCGTACGATTAAATGACAACACGTTCTGAGTGATGTTATGCTAAAAAATGTCAACCTTTCCAATGGAAATATCATATTCACTTTTCAACACTTATTGTTGAGTCAAATTTATTCACTATTGAGGCCAAATTATGATCAAAAAGATATTCCGCATGTAAATCGGATGAGTTTTCACAAAGTTATGGGAGTTTTCAAATTTCGTACTTTTTGATCATAAGTCATGAACCCCTATTCATGGGGTATGTTCAGTCGGAGGGCAGAAGTTCCAGATTGAAATAAAAAACGTAGTGGTCGATTTAAACAAACTTCACTTTAATTCACGTCTTCTTTGGTCGTCTCGAAAAATGTAATGACTTAACAAAAAAATGTACATGTAGGTATGTAACTCGATAAAATTCAAGCAGGATTTCGATTATGTTCAACTTATGCTTAACTTAGGATATCATCAATACGGAAACGCTGAAATGGAACGTCCAGTTTGAGTCGCACAATGTAGCGACGTAAACATTCTCCCCCCCTTTGCACGGAGTGGCAAGAAAACTGAGAGAGGGGGGCGCGTTTTAAAGGCTGCATGGTCCGGACAGAATCCATCCAAAGATGGTGCTTTGGGCGATTGGAAGGCCACTCTGGCTGGGCATGAAGCCCTCGCGAATAATGCTGGGATAGACGTCCGATCCCAGGACCACGGAAACCGTGCACGGCCGATGGAATTGGTCATCCGCGAGCGCTAGGTTTTGAAAGCGCTCGCTCACTCTATCCCCTAGTTGGAGGGAGACCGGGAGTTGGAGGGAGCCCGCGTGTTGGAGGGAGACCGAGTGCGTGGAGTGGCGGGACGATCTGTCTCATGAAAATGCAGCAGAGTGTGATGTGGCTGACAGCAGACGCGACATTTATCGCGACTTCGGCAAGACGGCCCGGAGTGCTGATGCGCTAGGCAGTTCGCACAATACTTGTTGAGCAGCACCGCGCGGAGCCGTTTCTCTGCCGTGAGACGCAGGAAGCGCTTACATTGCCGTAGCGGATAGATGCCTCGACAGACTCGGCATCGGAAGGACGCAGTTCCTCGAGCTCGTCTGTCCTCCAGCGATTGAGCGTGAGATCTGCGGGGTGCCATTGGGATTGTAAATAAATTGTGTGCTGGAAGTAGAAACGCTGGAATTATTAAACTAAATAAACATTTATTGTCGCTTAGGAGTGTCGGAATCGACGGGTAGGAATAATAGTTTAACTATTGGCCGTTTGACAACCCCGTGGGCAGTCTGGACATCGACCACACGGACCTTGTCGTCAGCTCCGGGATAGACGGCGAGAACGCGTCCAAGACGCCATTCGTTCGAAGGCAGGTTATCTTAAATTCGTTATACCAGTTTTTCACGGTGCTATAGGATGGTGCTTGATCGCCATACAAAGACTTAAGTTCATCGATGCACTCTTGTCTGGATAATCCACGTCGAAAGTTGTGAAAAATGATCGCACGAAAATGCTCACGTGTCAATTCCATTTTTTTAACGGAATTGAATTGTTCAAAGCTCTGTAAGTTTAACAATTCACGATTAAATGACAACACGTTCTGAGTGATGTTATGCTAAAAAATGTCAACCTTTCCAATGGAAATATCAGATTGCACCTGGCAACACTTATTGTTGCCTAGGCCAGAAATATATATAGCAGCCTACGTATTAAGGCCAAATTATGATCAAAAAGACATTCCGCATGTAGATCGGGTGAGTTTTCACAAAGTTATGGGGGTTTTCAAATTTCGTACTTTTTGATCATAAGTCATGAACCCCTATTCATGGGGTACGATCAAATTTTTAAAAATCCTTTTTTTTTTCAAAACCAATATTGTTGAGTCAATTTATTCATATTGAGGTCAAATTATGATCAAAACAATATTCCGCATGTAAATCGGATGAGTTTTCACAAAGTTAGGGGGGTTTTCAAATTTCGCACTTTTTGATCATAAGTCATGAACCCCTATTCATGGGGTACGATCAAATTTTTCAAAATCTTTTTTTTTTTCAAAACCAATATTGTTGAGTCAATTTATTCATATTGAGGCCAAATTATGATCAAAAAGATATTCTGCATGTAAATCGGATGAGTTTTCACAAAGTTATGGGAGTTTTCAAATTTCGTACTTTTTGATCATAAGTCATGAACCCCTATTCATGGGGTACGATCAAATTTTTCAAAATCTTTTTTTTTTTCAAAACCAATATTGTTGAGTCAATTTATTCATATTGAGGCGAAATTATGATCAAAAAGATATTCTGCATGTAAATCGGATGAGTTTTCACAAAGTTATGGGAGTTTTCAAATTTCGTACTTTTTGATCATAAGTCATGAACCCTTATTCATGGGGTATGTTCAGTCGGAGGGCAGAAGTTCCAGATTGAAATAAAAAACGTAGTGGTCGATTTAAACAAACTTCACTTTAATTCACGTCTTCTTTGGTCGTCTCGAAAAATGTAATGACTTAACAAAAAAATGTACATGTAGGTATGTAACTCGATAAAATTCAAGCAGGATTTCGATTATGTTCAACTTATGCTTAACTTAGGATATCATCAATACGGAAACGCTGAAATGGAACATCCAGTTTGAGTCGCACAATGTAGCGACGTAAACATTCTCCCCCCTTTGCACGGAGTGGCAAGAAAACTGAGAGAGGGGGGCGCGTTTTCAAAGGCTGCATGGTCCGGACAGAATCCATCCAAAGATGGTGCTTTGGGCGATTGGAAGGCCACTCTGGCTGGGCATGAAGCCCTCGCGAATAATGCTGGGATAGACGTCCGATCCCAGGACCACGGAAACCGTGCACGGCCGATGGAATTGGTCATCCGCGAGCGCTAGGTTTTGAAAGCGCTCGCTCACTCTATCCCCTAGTTGGAGGGAGACCGGGAGTTGGAGGGAGCCCGCGTGTTGGAGGGAGACCGAGTGCGTGGAGTGGCGGGACGATCTGTCTCATGAAAATGCAGCAGAGTGTGATGTGGCTGACAGCAGACGCGACATTTATCGCGACTTCGGCAAGACGGCCCGGAGTGCTGATGCGCTAGGCAGTTCGCACAATACTTGTTGAGCAGCACCGCGCGGAGCCGTTTCTCTGCCGTGAGACGCAGGAAGCGCTTACATTGCCGTAGCGGATAGATGCCTCGACAGACTCGGCATCGGAAGGACGCAGTTCCTCGAGCTCGTCTGTCCTCCAGCGATTGAGCGTGAGATCTGCGGGGTGCCATTGGGATTGTAAATAAATTGTGTGCTGGAAGTAGAAACGCTGGAATTATTAAACTAAATAAACATTTATTGTCGCTTAGGAGTGTCGGAATCGACGGGTAGGAATAATAGTTTAACTATTGGCCGTTTGACAACCCCGTGGGCAGTCTGGACATCGACCACACGGACCTTGTCGTCAGCTCCGGGATAGACGGCGAGAACGCGTCCAAGACGCCATTCGTTCGAAGGCAGGTTATCTTGCTTGACGATAACTAGGTCGCCAACTAGGAGGTTTCGATCGGGAAATTGCCATTTGTTGCGCTTATGTAGCTCCTTCAAATATTCTTCTCGCCAGCGATGGCAGAATTGCTGATTGATCGCCTTTAGCCGCTGCCATCGGTTTATGATGGACACAGCGGGCTCGTTGATCGCAGGTTCAGCTAGGGAGACGAGAGGGCCACCAATAAGGAAATGTCCAGGAGTGAGTGCCAAAAGATCCGTGGGATCTTCTGACATCGGAGAGATGGGTCTGGAATTTAGACATGATTCAACTTTACTCAACAAGGTGGCGAATTCTTCGAACGTATATTTCGAGGCGGATGTCGACTTGTAGAATAAAGTCTTAAAACTTTTCACTCCCGCTTCCCAAAGGCCGCCCATATGTGGAGCGCCTGGAGGATTGAAGTGCCACGACAACCTGTGATGGGCAAATTTGGAAATGATGAGAGTCTTGGTCGCTTCTAGGAACTCGCGTGTCAAGATCTTGGATGCGCCTACGAAGTTTTTACCGTTGTCGGAATGCATACGGTATGGACAGCCGCGCCTCGCTACGAACCTCGCGAAGGCGGCTAGAAACTTTTCAGAAGATAAATCGGAGGTGGGCTCTAAGTGGATAGCCCTGCTGCTAAAGCAGGCACGCGCGACCTGTGTAATTCTTTATATCGAACGGACCTGCAAAATCAACACCCGTATGATAGAAGGGTTTAGAGAAGGTGGCCCTTTCAGTTGGCAGATTACCCATCATCTGAATTTGGAGTTTCTTTCGGTGTACAATGCACACCCTGCAGGAACGCACGATGGACTTGAGGAGAGTTTTCAGTTTTGGAATCCAATATTTGGCTCGGATGAGCCTCATCATTAATTGATTTCCTCCATGAAGGGAAATCGCATGGACGAAATGGGCTAAGAGCCGGGTAAAATGGCAATTGTACGGAAGTAGAATAGGATGTCGCTCATCATAACTTAGGGATTCGGACGCTTTCAGACGCCCACAAGACCGGAGTATACCGTTTTGGTCTAGGTACGGATTCAAGTTAAGGATACTGCTCGACCGTGCCACCTGCTTCTTGTCTTGCAAGCAGTCATATTCCTGTTGGAATTCTTTCATTTGAGTGTATCGAAGGAATAAGTCATGGGCATCTGAAAGTTCATGATTGGAAAGCTCAGCTGGAAAGCCGGTACTTAATTTTCGGGAGCGTTTAATAAAACGCAGAACATAAGCTGTGATCCTTAGCGCTTTATTGAATTTGGAGAATCGATCAAAAATACCATCGGAGGGCAGTTGTGCAATATTGCATTTGACAGCGCGTTGCTCAGGGATTGAATCAGGGATTTCTGCGGTTGAAGCGGGCCACTGGTCTGGTGGACACACCAACCATTCGGGTCCGTGCCACCACAATGAACTATTGATGAGCTTGGTTGGGGTCACACCGCGACTAGCCATTAACTGTTTGACTGGAGCAACTCTGGTCTTGGATGTCAGAAGGTGGCTAGAGACCTGACCATTTATATCAATGCGCATGTAAAGCGCTGCCCCATAAGCACGCTGTGAAGCATCGCAAAAGCCGTGGAATTGGACCTTTGCCTTGGGACGGAACTGGATCCACCTTGGAATGCGTATGTCTCCGAGAAGGGGATAGTTTTCGAGAAATTCGAGCCACCGCCGAACCAGTTGATCTGGCAGGTCATCGTCCCAAGCGAGATCATGAAGCCAGATTTCTTGCATAAAAATCTTGGCTTGGACGATTACCGGTGCCAACCAACCTGCGGGATCGAACAAACGGGCGATTTGCGAAAGAACCTCACGCTTGGTAAATGATGTTTTCGACGGTAGCGCAGAAGGGGCGAAAAGGAATTCGTCAGTATTTGCTTGCCATCGGATGCCTAGAGTTTTCGCGATACTGGATTCTTCAATCTCTAAAAAATCAGCTCGGAGAAGATGCACCTTGGGAATTTGTACTAACAAGCCCTTGTCGTTGGCTGTCCATTTCCTCAAGGGAAAGCCAGCGGATTCGAGCGCTGTTCGAAGTTCACGGATTGCTAGGACAGCTTGCTCTTTCGTGTGCGCTCCTGCAAGAACGTCGTCTACATACATGTTCTGTGAAATGATGTCACTTGCAAGCGGATATTGGGCTTTCACATCATTGGACAATTGCTTAAGGACACGGAGGGCCAGGAATGGCGCACAATTGACACCAAAGGTGACTGTGTTTAATTCGTAAGCGCATATGTTGCCTTCAGAATTACGGAATAGGATGCGTTGAAAAGGCGTATGCCTCGGATCGACATTGATTTGACGGTACATTTTCGTAATGTCCGCATTGAACACGAACTGGAAGAACCGCCATTTTAGCAGCTGAAGAGTCAAATCGGATTGGAGAATTGGACCTGGATACAAAACGTCGTTCAAACTTAGGCCATTCGTAGATTTGCACGAGGCATTAAAGACAACTCGAACCTTTGTGGTAGTGCTTTCTGGTTTAAGGACGGCATGATGAGGAAGGTAAAAACTCTGCGTACTTTGCGCCGTGGGACACACCTGTCTCATGTGACCCAGGTCTGCGTACTCTTGAATTACAGCGTCATACTCTTGTTTTAGGAGTGGGGACTTTAACAATCGATGCTCATTCTTCATAAACTGGGCCAAAGCAATGGATCTGGAATGTCCCAATTGAACATCTTCTGGATCCCTAAATGGCAGAGTCACAATATATCTGCCGCTATCGTCTCTTCTCGTTGTTTTCATAAAATTCTGTTCGCAGAGGGTCTCGGATTCTTCGGCCACATTTCCTGGCAGATCCTCCACCTCCCAAAAATTTGTGAGCAGCTCATCAAGTGCAGGATCTGGGCAAACGGATATTTGCGTGGAGAAAGATGAGATCGCAATATTGGAATTAGTCGGAATTGGGCCGGTCAAGATCCAGCCGAAAATTGTTTCTTGGCCTACGAGTGTGCCGCAAATATTGGGGCGGAATCCGCTCAAAAGAATGGAAGGCAGCACATCGGCTCCGATGAGCACATCTATTTGCGCGCTTTTGTAGAAGGATGGATCTGCGAGTCTTATATCGGGCAGGCCTGATAAGACGCAGTCTTGAATGGAACAGGCTGGCAAATCGCCGGCCAGCTTTGGAAGGACATAGGCGGATACGTCAATTTGCAAACGTGGCCTGTCTGACGGAACAATACGGAAATGGCAAAGCTTGCGTGTTTGGGCTGCAACAGCGTCGTTGAGACCCGACACGTGAGCATTCACCGTTTGATGAGGCATTTTCATCAACTTGACCATTCTTTCAGAAATGAATGTGGCCTCTGACCCGGAATCTATCAGAGCGCGAGCTGGGTAATGTACACCTAAATGCGAAATGTTCATTAATGCTGTGCCTAAAAGCACACCTTGCGTGTTTGTCGCAAAGAAGTTCTGTAGATTCGCCGGTGGCTGCGAAGAGGAAGAAGTGGACTGTATATTCGATGTGTTGGAAGTAGAGGCAACCGCTGTGGAATCGTGCTTATGGAGTAATGTATGATGACGTCCCTTGCACGTATAGCAATTATGTGCACTCGGGCAATCCCGTAGTTGATGTCCTCTAGCGAAGCAATTAAGACAGAGTTTCTTCTGCTTAATATAGTCGGATCGTTCATTAACCGTCATCTGGAGGAAACGAGGACATACGCGAGCTGGATGATTCTCTTTGGAGCAGAGATCGCATTGTCGGACTTTAAAGGATACGTTAGCTTCGAATGCGTTAACCTTTCTAGAGCTTGTTGGATTACGATCTTGGCTTGTCTTTGAAGATTTAAATGGAGATGGATTATCGTCTTCTTGTTCTTCTAACGCCCTATAACGTTCGCAAATAAATCGGTTCATTTCCGTCCAAAGGGGGATTTCGGATTTGTCATCTAGGGACTGCTCCCACAAGGAGCGCGTGAATGGAGGCAATTTGGATGCACAAAAGAAAACTATAAGGCAATCCCAGTTTTCAGTGGAAACATGAGCCTGTTCAAGAGCTTCAAGGCCACATTCGATGGCTGATTGGAGTTCTTTCAAGCCCGCAGCAGACTCAATAGTAACAGCCTCCACTTTGGAAAGGAGCTTCAGCTGACTATTGACTATCTTTCGCTTGTTCTCGTATCGTTTTGTTAAGGCTTTCCACGCGGATTCAAAACCGGAATGGGTGAGTCGAGACTTGGCTACAAGTTTCTTGGCTTCCCCTCCAGTTTTGGCGTTCAAATGGAACAGCTTCTCGACTTGAGTAAGCCGTGGGTTATTGCCGTAAATTGCCGAGAACAGATCCCTAAACGTGGGCCACTGGAGATAATCTCCATGAAACACCTCAGTGTCGCATGGAGGAATACGACAACCATCTAGGTCAGACGAACATTTCGGATCTGGTTGAGATTTGCTGCTCGAAGTGGATGCTTGATCAATCAATCTGTTCAGTTTGGCTAGACTTCGCTCATACACCATATAGCAACTATCAAATCTTGACTCGAGCGCCTGGGCATCGATGCTTGTGGACGATTTACTGAGTACCTTGGAACAACGTCCATACTCGTCATCGATTTTCTCCCACAGAGATGTGATGCGATTTCGACGGATTTCGAGTGCATAGACATCTTCTTCAGAAATTGATGCAGCGCCGAGTTTTGCCTCAAATTGGCTAAGTCGATCTGCGAGAGACGTGAAGTCGGACAGTGCCATAGTACTAACGGATTGTTTCTGGACTTGAGAACGAGTACCGATTGGACTCTGGGCAGTAACTTTGGACGGTGGAATTGGTGAATTGGAAGTACTACGTCTGACGGTGCGGGCAGCAGGAAGCTTAGGTGGTGGAATTGGCGAATTGGAGCTGCTACGCCTCACCGCGCGGGAAGGAGGAACCTTTAATTGCCTTGCGGGGTCACGATCGGATCCTCCTGGCATACCTCGCTACCAGTTGCTCGGATTTCAAAAATATTCTCGAAAGTTGGAAAGGTGAAATATAATTGAAGTAGGCGCAAATTGAACTTTAATTGCGAGAGCAATAACGAAGGATTAATTACCCACTCAATAATTAATTGCGAATTTACAAACCACAAATAATTTTAATATCGGGAAATTAAATTATATTGGGTATTACAGGACGAATTAACGGAAAAACAGAATTGAAAAATGTGGTTGCGAGATTTGTATCGTATAAAATGTGTAAAGCGATTATACGATAGTATCGATAAAATGCATTCTATATTAATGGTTCATGCGCAGGAACAATAGGCGGCAATAATAAATAAAGATAAATTTTTATATACATATAGAAATGCCAACAATTGTTAGTAAAATAAAACAACAATATCGTGGAAATTTATTAACTGTGCAGTTGAGTGATCACGGATTGGAGTCGACTCGTTACTGCCACATCACTGTTCTTTTAATGGTTTATGTTGATTTTATTTTATTTAGTTATCTGCGGCAGTTATTTGAAATTTTCTCTTTGATGG
The DNA here is from genome assembly GCA_035047525.1 of Drosophila quinaria. NCBI lineage: Eukaryota > Metazoa > Arthropoda > Insecta > Diptera > Drosophilidae > Drosophila > Drosophila quinaria. The sequence goes on from JAWNPO010000459.1 coordinate 23,873, forward strand.
CCACGTGTATTATTGGGTTATAGTATATGTGTTATAATTGGTGCTTGAACAAGTGTGTGAAACCCCCTGAATGTTAGTAGGAAAAATAAAAATTGGCACTCGATATGTATATTGTAGTTATATGTATGTATATTTGGATGTCGCGTTCTTTAATAATGAAATAATAATGCAACGCAAGCAATTGTGCAATGAATCAGATGCATGCGAAATGGAAACGTTATCGATGATTGTGGCGGCAGGGTCGATAATGTTGTTTACTTTATGCTTATTTGTCACTTAATTTGGGTTGTGCTATTCGGATATAAAATCCGAATAAATTATTACAGTGCTTGTGGTTTTTTTATTTTGGAAATGTGTTGTGCGTTTTGTGTATGTGATTGTGTATATGTAGCAACGATGACGGGAATGAATACATACATACGCATCTGCTGCCAGCAATGCAAGTTAGGCATATATGTATGTTTGTATGTATGTCGTTACCAGCACAATTTGTTTAAGTGTTAATGAAAAAATTAAGTCACCAAATGCACTGTGTGTTGTGTTGGTTATTAGCACAATGGATTTGGATATTGTGTTTGTGGAAATTTATTTCACTATAGGATACCGACAATTGTATGAAAGCATGCACTTGTACGTTTGTGTGTGTGTAAGTGGAGATATATTTATGTGTTGGGGCTTTTTTTTTGTGTTCACTTAAAAAAAAACTGTGAATCAATTTGATTTAAATAAAGGAAATTTATCAAGTAGCAATGCCTTTTATTAAGGGATGAAAGGGGAACAAGTGCGCTGCTACTCACAAATGTATATATGTATGTATGTATGTATGTACATATGTAAGTGCCGTTGGACAAGTGCACAGTTTGGAAATAAATTAACTAATTGTCTCAGTGACACCTTCTGTTGGATTTGGACTATCAGAACGGTGGAGACAATTAGGCTGGTCGCAGACTGAATCGTGCGGATTTTTGTAATCGCAAATTAATATAGTTGATCTATATTAATTAAAGGAGTTGATCTGGCAGGTCATCGTCCCAAGCGAGATCATGAAGCCAGATTTCTTGCATAAAAATCTTGGCTTGGACGATTACCGGTGCCAACCAACCTGCGGGATCGAACAAACGGGCGATTTGCGAAAGAACCTCACGCTTGGTAAATGATGTTTTCGACGGTAGCGCAGAAGGGGCGAAAAGGAATTCGTCAGTATTTGCTTGCCATCGGATGCCTAGAGTTTTCGCGATACTGGATTCTTCAATCTCTAAAAAATCAGCTCGGAGAAGATGCACCTTGGGAATTTGTACTAACAAGCCCTTGTCGTTGGCTGTCCATTTCCTCAAGGGAAAGCCAGCGGATTCGAGCGCTGTTCGAAGTTCACGGATTGCTAGGACAGCTTGCTCTTTCGTGTGTGCTCCTGCAAGAACGTCGTCTACATACATGTTCTGTGAAATGATGTCACTTGCAAGCGGATATTGGGCTTTCACATCATTGGACAATTGCTTAAGGACACGGAGGGCCAGGAATGGCGCACAATTGACACCAAAGGTGACTGTGTTTAATTCGTAATCGCATATGTTGCCTTCAGAATTACGGAATAGGATGCGTTGAAAAGGCGTATGCCTCGGATCGACATTGATTTGACGGTACATTTTCGTAATGTCCGCATTGAACACGAACTGGAAGAACCGCCATTTTAGCAGCTGAAGAGTCAAATCGGATTGGAGAATTGGACCTGGATACAAAGCGTCGTTCAAACTTAGGCCATTCGTAGATTTGCACGAGGCATTAAAGACAACTCGAACCTTTGTGGTAGTGCTTTCTGGTTTAAGGACGGCATGATGAGGAAGGTAAAAACTCTGCGTACTTTGCGCCGTGGGACACACCTGTCTCATGTGACCCAGGTCTGCGTACTCTTGAATTACAGCGTCATACTCTTGTTTTAGGAGTGGGGACTTTAACAATCGATGCTCATTCTTCATAAACTGGGTCAAAGCAATGGATCTGGAATGTCCCAATTGAACATCTTCTGGATCCCTAAATGGCAGAGTCACAATATATCTGCCGCTATCGTCTCTTCTCGTTGTTTTCATAAAATTCTGTTCGCAGAGGGTCTCGGATTCTTCGGCCACATTTCCTGGCAGATCCTCCACCTCCCAAAAATTTGTGAGCAGCTCATCAAGTGCAGGATCTGGGCAAACGGATATTTGCGTGGAGAAAGATGAGATCGCAATATTGGAATTAGTCGGAATTGGGCCGGTCAAGATCCAGCCGAAAATTGTTTCTTGGCCTACGAGTGTGCCGCAAATATTGGGGCGGAATCCGCTCAAAAGAATGGAAGGCAGCACATCGGCTCCGATGAGCACATCTATTTGCGCGCTTTTGTAGAAGGATGGATCTGCGAGTCTTATATCGGGCAGGCCTGATAAGACGCAGTCTTGAATGGAACAGGCTGGCAAATCGCCGGCCAGCTTTGGAAGGACATAGGCGGATACGTCAATTTGCAAACGTGGCCTGTCTGACGGAACAATACGGAAATGGCAAAGCTTGCGTGTTTGGGCTGCAACAGCGTCGTTGAGACCCGACACGTGAGCATTCACCGTTTGATGAGGCATTTTCATCAACTTGACCATTCTTTCAGAATTGAATGTGGCCTCTGACCCGGAATCTATCAGAGCGCGAGCTGGGTAATGTACACCTAAATGCGAAATGTTCATTAATGCTGTGCCTAAAAGCACACCTTGCGTGTTTGTCGCAAAGAAGTTCTGTAGATTCGCCGGTGGCTGCGAAGAGGAAGAAGTGGACTGTATATTCGATGTGTTGGAAGTAGAGGCAACCGCTGTGGAATCGTGCTTATGGAGTAATGTATGATGACGTCCCTTGCACGTATAGCAATTATGTGCACTCGGGCAATCCCGTAGTTGATGTCCTCTAGCGAAGCAATTAAGACAGAGTTTCTTCTGCTTAATATAGTCGGATCGTTCATTAACCGTCATCTGGAGGAAACGAGGACATACGCGAGCTGGATGATTCTCTTTGGAGCAGAGATCGCATTGTCGGACTTTAAAGGATACGTTAGCTTCGAATGCGTTAACCTTTCTAGAGCTTGTTGGATTACGATCTTGGCTTGTCTTTGAAGATTTAAATGGAGATGGATTATCGTCTTCTTGTTCTTCTAACGCCCTATAACGTTCGCAAATAAATCGGTTCATTTCCGTCCAAAGGGGGATTTCGGATTTGTCATCTAGGGACTGCTCCCACAAGGAGCGCGTGAATGGAGGCAATTTGGATGCACAAAAGAAAACTATAAGGCAATCCCAGTTTTCAGTGGAAACATGAGCCTGTTCAAGAGCTTCAAGGCCACATTCGATGGCTGATTGGAGTTCTTTCAAGCCCGCAGCAGACTCAGTAGTAACAGCCTCCACTTTGGAAAGGAGCTTCAGCTGACTATTGACTATCTTTCGCTTGTTCTCGTATCGTTTTGTTAAGGCTTTCCACGCGGATTCAAAACCGGAATGGGTGAGTCAAGACTTGGCTACAAGTTTCTTGGCTTCCCCTCCAGTTTTGGCGTTTAAATGGAACAGCTTCTCGACTTGAGTAAGCCGTGGGTTATTGCCGTAAATTGCCGAGAACAGATCCCTAAACGTGGGCCACTGGAGATAATCTCCATGAAACACCTCAGTGTCGCATGGAGGAATACGACAACCATCTAGGTCAGACGAACATTTCGGATCTGGTTGAGATTTGCTGCTCGAAGTGGATGCTTGATCAATCAATCTGTTCAGTTTGGCTAGACTTCGCTCATACACCATATAGCAACTATCAAATCTTGACTCGAGCGCCTGGGCATCGATGCTTGTGGACGATTTACTGAGTACCTTGGAACAACGTCCATACTCGTCATCGATTTTCTCCCACAGAGATGTGATGCGATTTCGACGGATTTCGAGTGCATAGACATCTTCTTCAGAAATTGATGCAGCGCCGAGTTTTGCCTCAAATTGGCTAAGTCGATCTGCGAGAGACGTGAAGTCGGACAGTGCCATAGTACTAACGGATTGTTTCTGGACTTGAGAACGAGTACCGATTGGACTCTGGGCAGTAACTTTGGACGGTGGAATTGGTGAATTGGAAGTACTACGTCTGACGGTGCGGGCAGCAGGAAGCTTAGGTGGTGGAATTGGCGAATTGGAGCTGCTACGCCTCACCGCGCGGGAAGGAGGAACCTTTAATTGCCTTGCGGGGTCACGATCGGATCCTCCTGGCATACCTCGCTACCAGTTGCTCGGATTTCAAAAATATTCTCGAAAGTTGGAAAGGTGAAATATAATTGAAGTAGGCGCAAATTGAACTTTAATTGCGAGAGCAATAACGAAGGATTAATTACCCACTCAATAATTAATTGCGAATTTACAAACCACAAATAATTTTAATATCGGGAAATTAAATTATATTGGGTATTACAGGACGAATTAACGGAAAAACAGAATTGAAAAATGTGGTTGCGAGATTTGTATCGTATAAAATGTGTAAAGCGATTATACGATAGTATCGATAAAATGTATTCTATATTAATGGTTCATGCGCAGGAACAATAGGCGGCAATAATAAATAAAGATAAATTTTTATATACATATAGAAATGCCAACAATTGTTAGTAAAATAAAACAACAATATCTTGGAAATTTATTAACTGTGCAGTTGAGTGATCACGGATTGGAGTCGACTCGTTACTGCCACATCACTGTTCGTTTAATGGTTTATGTTGATTTTATTTTATTTAGTTATCTGCGGCAGTTATTTGAAATTTTCTCTTTGATGGCCACGTGTATTATTGGGTTATAGTATATGTGTTATAATTGGTGCTTGAACAAGTGTGTGAAACCCCCTGAATGTTAGTAGGAAAAATAAAAATTGGCACTCGATATGTATATTGTAGTTATATGTATGTATATTTGGATGTCGCGTTCTTTAATAATGCAATAATAATGCAACGCAAGCAATTGTGCGATGAATCAGATGCATGCGAAATGGAAACGTTATCGATGATTGTGGGGCAGGGTCGATAATGTTGTTTACTTTATGCTTATTTGTCACTTAATTTGGGTTGTGCTATTCGGATATAAAATCCGAATAAATTATTACAGTGCTTGTGGTTTTTTTTATTTTGGAAATGTGTTGTGCGTTTTGTGTATGTGATTGTGTATATGTAGCAACGATGACGGGAATGAATACATACATACGCATCTGCTGCCAGCAATGCAAGTTAGGCATATATGTATGTATGTATGTATGTCGTTACCGGCACAATTTGTTTAAGTGTTAATGAAAAAATTAAGTCACCAAATGCACTGTGTGTTGTGTTGGTTATTAGTACAATGGATTTGGATATTGTGTTTGTGGAAATTTATTTCACTATAGGATACCGACAATTGTATGAAAGCATGCACTTGTACGTTTGTGTGTGTGTAAGTGGAGATATATTTATGTGTTGGGGTTTTTTTTTTGTGTTCACTTAAAAAAAAACTGTGAATCAATTTGATTTAAATAAAGGAAATTTATCAAGTAGCAATGCCTTTTATTAAGGGATGAAAGGGGAACAAGTGCGCTGCTACTCACATATGTATATATGTATGTATGTATGTATGTACATATGTAAGTGCCGTTGGAAAAGTGCACAATTTGGAAATAAATTAACTAATTGTCTCAGTGACACCTTCTGTTGGATTTGGACTATCAGAACGGTGGAGACAATTAGGCTGGTCGCAGACTGAATCGTGCGGATTTTTGTAATCGCAAATTAATATAGTTGATCTGTATTAATTAAAGGAGATTGCCCAGAGAAAAAATTAAGGAAAATATTTTTTCTCTAATGGCGGACAAAATGGACGATCGAAGGTATGTGTAGATATAAACGATATTGACTTATCTGTTGCTTCCACCGAATCGTAGTGGGGTTTAAAATTCTCCGGCTCGAAGGACCAAATGTTCAGTCGGAGGGCAGAAGTTCCAGATTGAAATAAAAAACGTAGTGGTCGATTTAAACAAACTTCACTTTAATTCACGTCTTCTTTGGTCGTCTCGAAAAATGTAATGACTTAACAAAAAAATGTACATGTAGGTATGTAACTCGATAAAATTAAAGCAGGATTTCAATTATGTTCAACTTATGCTTAACTTAGGATATCATCAATACGGAAACGCTGAAATGGAACATCCAGTTTGAGTCGCACAATGTAGCGACGTAAACAGGGTACGATCAAATTTTTTAAAATCCTTTTTTTTTTCAAAACCAATATTGTTGAGTCAATTTATTCATATTGAGGCCAAATTATGATCAAAAAGATATTCCGCATGTAAATCGGATGAGTTTTCACAAAGTTATGGGAGTTTTCAAATTTCGTACTTTTGATCATAAGTCATGAACCCCTATTCATGGGGTACGATCAAATTTTTAAAATCCTTTTTTTTTTTCAAAACTAATAGTGTTGAGTCAATTTATTCATATTGAGGCCAAATTATGATCAAAACCATATTCCGCATGTAAATCGGATGAGTTTTCACAAAGCTATGGAGGTTTTCAAATTTCGCACTTTTTGATCATAAGTCATGAACCCCTATTCATGGGGTACGATCAAATTTTTCAAAATCTTTTTTTTTTTCAAAACCAATATTGTTGAGTCAATTTATTCATATTGAGGCCAAATTATGATCAAAAAGATATTCTGCATGTAAATCGGATGAGTTTTCACAAAGTTATAAGAGTTTTCAAATTTCGTACTTTTTGATCATAAGTCATGAACCCCTATTCATGGGGTACGATCAAATTTTTTAAAATCCTTTTTTTTTTCAAAACTAATGGTGTTGAGTCAATTTATTCATATTGAGGCCAAATTATGATCAAAACCATATTCCGCATGTAAATCGGATGAGTTTTCACAAAGTTATGGGAGTTTTCAAATTTCGCACTTTTTGATCATAAGTCATGAACCCCATGAATTCATGGGGTACGATCAAATTTCAAAAAAAAAAATTTTTTTTCAAAACCAGTTTTGTTGAGTCATTTTATTCATTTTGAGGCCAAATTATGATCAAAAAGATATTCCGCATGTAGATCGGATGAGTTTTCACAAAGTTATGGGAGTTTTCAAATTTCGTACTTTTTGATCATAAGTCATGAACCCCTATTCATGGGGTACGATCAAATTTTTAAAAATCCTTTTTTTTTTCAAAACTAATAGTGTTGAGTCAATTTATTCATATTGAGGCCAAATTATGATCAAAACCATATTCCGCATGTAAATCGGATGAGCATTCACAAAGTTATGGGGGTTTTCAAATTTCGCACTTTTTGATCATAAGTCATGAACCCCTATTCATGGGGTACGATCAAATTTTTCAAAATCTTTTTTTTTCAAAACCAATATTGTTGAGTCAATTTATTCATATTGAGGCCAAATTATGATCAAAAAGATATTCTGCATGTAAATCGGATGAGTTTTCACAAAGTTATGGGAGTTTTCAAATTTCGTACTTTTTGATCATAAGTCATGAACCCCATGAATTCATGGGGTACGATCAAATTTCAAAAAAAAAAAATTTTTTTTCAAAACCAGTTTTGTTGAGTCATTTTATTCATTTTGAGGCCAAATTATGATCAAAAAGATATTCCGCATGTAGATCGGATGAGTTTTCACAAAGTTATGGGAGTTTTCAAATTTCGTACTTTTTGATCATAAGTCATGAACCCCTATTCATGGGGTACGATCAAATTTTTTAAAATCCTTTTTTTTTTCAAAACTAATAGTGTTGAGTCAATTTATTCATATTGAGGCCAAATTATGATCAAAACCATATTCCGCATGTTAATCGGATGAGCTTTCACAAAGTTATGGGGGTTTTTAAATTTCGCACTTTTTGATCATAAGTCATGAACCCCTATTCATGGGGTACGATCAAATTTTTCAAAATCTTTTTTTTTTTCAAAACCAATATTGTTGAGTCAATTTATTCATATTGAGGCCAAATTATGATCAAAAAGATATTCTGCATGTAAATCGGATGAGTTTTCACAAAGTTATGGGAGTTTTCAAATTTCACACTTTTTGATCATAAGTCATGAACCCCTATTCATGGGGTACGATCAAATTTCAAAAAAAAAAATTTTTTTTTCAAAACCAGTTTTGTTGAGTCAATTTATTCATTTTGAGGCCAAATTATGATCAAAAAGATATTCCGCATGTAGATCGGATGAGTTTTCACAAAGTTATGGGAGTTTTCAAATTTCGCACTTTTTGATCATAAGTCATGACCCCCTATTCATGGGGTACGATCAAATTTCAAAAAAAAAATTTTTTTTTCAAAACCAGTTTTGTTGAGTCAATTTATTCATTTTGAGGCCAAATTATGATCAAAAAGATATTCCGCATGTAGATCGGATGAGTTTTCACAAAGTTATGGGAGTTTTCAAATTTCGCACTTTTTGATCATAAGTCATGAACCCCTATTCATGGGGTACGATCAAATTTTTTAAAATCCTTTTTTTTTCAAAACTAATGGTGTTGAGTCAATTTATTCATATTGAGGCCAAATTATGATCAAAACCATATTCCGCATGTAAATCGGATGAGTTTTCACAAAGTTATGGGAGTTTTCAAATTTCGCACTTTTTGATCATAAGTCATGAACCCCTATTCATGGGGTACGATCGAATTTCAAAAAAAAATTTTTTTTTCAAAACCAATATTGTTAAGTCAATTTATTCATATTGAGGCCAAATTATGATCAAAAAGATATTCCGCATGTAAATCGGATGAGTTTTCACAAAGTTATGGGAGTTTTCAAATTTCGTACTTTTTGATCATAAGTCATGAACCCTTATTCATGGGGTACGATCAAATTTTCAAAAAAAAATTTTTTTTTCAAAACTAATATTGTTGAGTCAATTTTTTCATATTAAGGCCAAATTATGATCAAAAAGACATTCCGCATGTAAATCGGGTGAGTTCCTACAAAGTTATGGGGGTTTTCAAATTTCGTACTTTTTGATCATAAGTCATGAACCCTTATTCATGGGATAAATCGACTCAACAATATTGGTTTTGAAAAAAATTTTTTTTTGCAAAACTAATGGTGTTGAGTCAATTTATCTCATATTGAGGTTCATAACTTATGATCAAAAAGATATTCGCAAATTTGAAAACTCCCATAACTTTGTGAAAACTCATCCGATCTACATGCGGAATATCTTTTTGATCATAATTTGGCCTCAATATGAATAAATTGACTCAACAATATTGGTTTTGAAAAAAAAATATTTTTTTGAAATTTGATCGTACCCCATGAATGGGGTCATGACTTATGATCAAAAAGTACGAAATTTGAAAACTCCCATAACTTTGTGAAAACTCATCCGATCTACATGCGGAATATCTTTTTGATCATAATTTGGCCTCAATATGAATAAATTGACTCAACAATATTGGTTTTGAAAAAAAAAGATTTTTGAAAATTTGATCGTACCCCATGAATAGGGGTTCATGACTTATGATCAAAAAGTACGAAATTTGAAAACTCCCATAACTTTGTGAAAACTCATCCGATCTACATGCGGAATATCTTTTTGATCATAATTTGGCCTCAATATGAATAAATTGACTCAACAATATTGGTTTTGAAAAAAAATAAGATTTTGAAAAATTTGATCGTACCCCATGAATAGGGGTTCATGACTTATGATCAAAAAGTACGAAATTTGAAAACTCCCATAACTTTGTGAAAACTCATCCGATCTACATGCGGAATATCTTTTTGATCATAATTTGGCCTCAATATGAATAAATTGACTCAACAATATTGGTTTTGAAAAAAAATGATTTTGAAAAATTTGATCGTACCCCATGAATAGGGGTTCATGACTTATGATCAAAAAGTACGAAATTTGAAAACTCCCATAACTTTGTGAAAACTCATCCGATCTACATGCGGAATATCTTTTTGATCATAATTTGGCCTCAATATGAATAAATTGACTCAACAATATTGGTTTTGAAAAAAAAATTTTTTTTGAAAAATTTGATCGTACCCCATGAATAGGGGTTCATGACTTATGATCAAAAAGTACGAAATTTGAAAACTCCCATAACTTTGTGAAAACTCATCCGATCTACATGCGGAATATCTTTTTGATCATAATTTGGCCTCAATATGAATAAATTGACTCAACAATATTGGTTTTGAAAAAAAAATTATTTTTGGAAAATTTGATCGTACCCCATGAATAGGGGTTCATGACTTATGATCAAAAAGTACGAAATTTGAAAACTCCCATAACTTTGTGAAAACTCATCCGATCTACATGCGGAATATCTTTTTGATCATAATTTGGCCTCAATATGAATAAATTGACTCAACAATATTGGTTTTGAAAAAAAATAAGATTTTGAAAAAATTTGATCGTACCCCATGAATAGGGGTTCATGACTTATGATCAAAAAGTGCGAAATTTGAAAACTCCCATAACTTTGTGAAAACTCATCCGATCTACATGCGGAATATCTTTTTGATCATAATTTGGCCTCAATATGAATAAATTGACTCAACAATATTGGTTTTGAAAAAAAAAGGATTTTGAAAAATTTGATCGTACCCCATGAATAGGGGTTCATGACTTATGATCAAAAAGTACGAAATTTGAAAACTCCCATAACTTTGTGAAAACTCATCCGATCTACATGCGGAATATCTTTTTGATCATAATTTGGCCTCAATATGAATAAATTGACTCAACAATATTGGTTTTGAAAAAAAATAAGATTTTGAAAATTTGATCGTACCCCATGAATAGGGGTTCATGACTTATGATCAAAAAGTACGAAATTTGAAAACTCCCATAACTTTGTGAAAACTCATCCGATCTACATGCGGAATATCTTTTTGATCATAATTTGGCCTCAATATGAATAAATTGACTCAACAATATTGGTTTTGAAAAAAAAAGATTTTGAAAAATTTGATCGTACCCCATGAATAGGGGTTCATGACTTATGATCAAAAAGTACGAAATTTGAAAACTCCCATAACTTTGTGAAAACTCATCCGATTTACATGCGGAATATCTTTTTGATCATAATTTGGCCTCAATATGAATAAATTGACTCAACAATATTGGTTTTGAAAAAAAAAGGATTTTGAAAAATTTGATCGTACCCCATGAATAGGGGTTCATGACTTATGATCAAAAAGTACGAAATTTGAAAACTCCCATAACTTTGTGAAAACTCATCCGATCTACATGCGGAATATCTTTTTGATCATAATTTGGCCTCAATATGAATAAATTGACTCAACAATATTGGTTTTGAAAAAAAATATTTTTTTGAAAAATTTGATCGTACCCCATGAATAGGGGTTCATGACTTATGATCAAAAAGTACGAAATTTGAAAACTTGAAAACTTTGTGAAAACTCATCCGATCTACATGCGGAATATCTTTTTGATCATAATTTGGCCTCAATATGAATAAATTGACTCAACAATATTGGTTTTGAAAAAAAATAGGATTTTGAAAATTTGATCGTACCCCATGAATAGGGGTTCATGACTTATGATCAAAAAGTACGAAATTTGAAAACTCCCATAACTTTGTGAAAACTCATCCGATCTACATGCGGAATATCTTTTTGATCATAATTTGGCCTCAATATGAATAAATTGACTCAACAATATTGGTTTTGAAAAAAAAAATGATTTTGAAAAATTTGATCGTACCCCATGAATAGGGGTTCATGACTTATGATCAAAAAGTACGAAATTTGAAAACCCCCATAACTTTGTGAAAACTCATCCGATTTACATGCGGAATATCTTTTTGATCATAATTTGGCCTCAATATGAATAAATTGACTCAACGCTATTAGTTTTGAAAAAATAAGATTTTGAAAAATTTGATCGTACCCCATGAATAGCGGTTCATGACTTATGATCAAAAGTACGAAATTTGAAAACTCCCATAACTTTGTGAAAACTCATCCGATTTACATGCGGAATATCTTTTTGATCATAATTTGGCCTCAATATGAATAAATTGACTCAACACTATTAGTTTTAAAAAAAAAAGGATTTTGAAAAATTTGATCGTACCCTGTTTACGTCGCTACATTGTGCGACTCAAACTGGATGTTCCATTTCAGCGTTTTCCGTATTGATGATATCCTAAGTTAAGCATAAGTTGAACATAATTGAAATCCTGCTTTAATTTTATCGAGTTACATACCTACATGTACATTTTTTGTTAAGTCATTACATTTTTCGAGACGACCAAAGAAGACGTGAATTAAAGTGAAGTTTGTTTAAATCGACCACTACGTTTTTTATTTCAATCTGGAACTTCTGCCCTCCGATGAACATTTGGTCCTTCGAGCCGGAGAATTTTAAACCCCACTACGATTCGAGTGGAAGCAACAGATAAGTCAATATAGTTTATATCTACACATACCTTCGATCGTCCATTTTGTCCGCCATTAGAGAAAAATATTTTCCTTAATTTTCTGGGCAATCCTTTAATTATTAAGATCCAATATATTAATTTGCGATTACAAATCACGATTCAGTCTGCGACAGCCTAATTGTCTCCACCGTTCCCAGTCAAATCCAACAGAAGGTGTCACTGAGACGATTATTGATATTCGAACTGTGCACTAGTCCACCTGTCTACCTACATATGTACACACATACACACATATATATATACCTATGTGAGTAGCAGCGCACTTGTTCCCCTTTCATCCCTTAATAAAAGGCATTGCTACTTGATAAATTTCCTTTATTTAAATCAAATTGATTCACAGTTTTTTTTTAAGTGGAACACAAAAAAAACCCCAACACATAAATATATCTCCACTTACACACACACAAACGTACAAGTGCATGCTTTCATACAATTGTCGGTATCCTATAGTGAAATAATTCCACAAACACAATATCCAAATCCATTGTGCTAATAACCACCACAACACACAGTGCATTTGGTGACTTAATTTTTTTCATTAACACTTAAACAAATTGTGCCGGTAACGACATACATACATACATACATATATGCCTAACTTGCATTGCTAGCAGCAGATGCGTATGTATGTATTCATTCCCGTCATCGTTGCTACATATACACAATCACATACACAAAACGCACAACACATTTCCAAAATAAAAAAAACCACAAGCACTGTAATAATTTATTCGGATTTTATAATCGAATAGCACAACCCAAATTAAGTGACAAATAAGCATAAAGTAAACAACGTTTATCGACCCTGCCGCCACAATCATAGATAACGTTTCCATTTCGCATGCATCTGATCCATCGCACAATTGCTTGCGTTGCATTATTATTGCATTATTAAAGAACGCGACATCCAAATATACACATACATATAACTACAATATACATATCGAGTGCCAATTTTTATTTTTCCTACTAACATTCAGGGTTTTCACACACTTGTTCAAGCACCAATTATAACACATATACTATAACCCAATAATACACGTGGCCATCAAAGAGAAAATTTCAAAAATAACTACCGCAAAGATAACTAAATAAAATAAAATCAACATAAACCATTAAACGAACAGTGATGTGGCAGTAACGAGTCGACTCCAATCCGTGTGATCACTCAACTGCACAGTTAATAAATTTCCAAGACTATTTGTTGTTTTTTATTTTACTAACAATTGTTGGCATTTCTAGTATGTATATAAAAATTTATCTTTATTTATTATTGCCGCCTATTGTTCCTGCGCATGAACCATTAATATAGAGCACATTTTATCGAGACTATCGTATAATCGCTTTACACATTTTTATTCGATACAAATCTCGCAACCACATTTTTCAATTCTGTTTTTCCGTTAATTCGTCCTGTAATACCCAATATAATTCTAATTTCCCGATATTAAATTATTTGTGGTTTGTAAATTCGCAATTAATTATTGAGTGGGTAATTAATCCTTCGTTATTGCTCTCGCAATTAAAGTTCAATTTGCGCCTACTTCAATTATATTTCACCTTTCCAACTTTCAATGAGAATATTTTGAAATCCGAGCAAATGGTAGCGAGGTATGCCAGGAGAATCCGATCGTGACCCCGCAAGGCAATTAAAGGTTCCTCCTCCTGCGCGGCGAGGCGTAGCAGCTCCAATTCGCCAGATTCCACTACCTAAGCTTCCTGCTGCCCGCACCGTCAGACGTAGTCCTTCCAATTCACCAATTCCATCTCGTCCAAAGTTTCTGCCTAGAGCCCACCGGTACTCGTTCTCAAGTCCAGAAACAATCCGTTAGTACTATGGCACTGTCCGACTTCACGTCTCTCGCAGATCGACTTAGCCAATTTGGAGGCAAAACTCGGCGCTGCATCAATTTCTGAAGAAGATGTCTATGCACTCGAAATCCGTCGAAATCGCATCACATCTCTGTAAGAGAAAATCGATGACGAGTATGGACGTTGTCTCCAAGGTACTCAGTAAATCGTCCACAAGCATCGATGCCCAGGCGCCTCGAGTCAAGATTTGATAGTTGCTATATGGTGTATGAGCGAAGTCTAGCCAAACTGAACAGATTGGATTGATCAAGCATCCACTTCGAGCAGCAAATCTCAACCAGATCCGAAATGTTCGTCTGACCTAGATGGTTGTCGTATTCCTCCATGCGACACTGAGGTGTTTGCATGGAGATTATCTCCAATGGCCCACGTTTAGGGATCTAGTTCTCGGCAATTTGCCACGGCAATAACCCACGGCTTACTCAAGTCGAGAAGCTGTTCCATTTGAACGCCAACCAACTGGAGGGTAAGCCAACGACACTTGTAGCCAGTCTGATTGCACCATTCCGGTTTTGAATCCGCGTCGGAAAGCCTTAACAAAACGAGCATTTTGAGAACAAGCGAAAGATAGTCAATAGTCAGCTGAAGCTCCTTTCCAAAGTGGAGGGCTGTTACTACTGAGTCTGCTGCGATCTTGGAAGAACTCCAATCAGCCATCGAATGTGGCCTTGAAGCTCTTGAACAGGCTCATGTTACCACTGAAAACTGGGATTGCCTTATAGTTTTCTTTTGTGCATCCAAATTGCCTCCATTCACGCGCTCCTTGTGGGAGCAGTCCCTAGATGACAAATCCGAAATCCCCCTTTGGACGGAAATGAGCCGATTTCATTTGCGAGACGTTATAGGGCGTTTAGAAGAACAAGAAGATGATAATCCATCTCCATTTTACATCTTCAAAGACAAGCCAAGATCGTAATCCAACAAGCTCTAGAAAGGTTAACGCATTCGAAGCTAACGTATCCTTCAAAGTCCGGACAATGCGATCCTCTGCTCCAAAGAGAATCATCCAGCTCGCGTATGATCCTCGTTTCCTCCAGATGACGGTTAATGAACGATCCGACTATATTAAGCAAAAGAAACTCTGTCTTAATTGCTTCGCTAGAGGACATCAACTACGGGATTGCCCGAGTGCACATAATTGCTATAACGTGCAAGGGACGTCATCATACATTACTCCATAGCAGCACGATTAACAGCGGTTTGCCTCTACTTCCAACACATCGAATATACAGTCCACTATCTTCCTCTTCGCAGCCACCGGCGAATCTACAGAACTTCTTTAAGACTAACACGCAAGGTATTGCTTTTGAGGCATAGCATTAATGAACATTTCGCATTTAGGAATTGTAACATTACCCAGCTCGCGCTCTGATAGATTCGGGTCAGAGGCCACATTCATTTCTGAAAGATGGTCAAGTTGATGAAAATGCCTCATCAAACGGTGAATGCTCACGTGTCGGGTCTCAACGAAGCTGTTGCAGCCCAAACACGCAAGCTTTGCCATTCCCGTATTGTTCCGTCAGACAGGCCACGTTTGCAAATTGACGTATCCGCCTATGTCCTTCCAAAGCTGGCCGGCGATTTGCCAGCCTGTTCCATTCAAGACTGCGTCTTATCAGGCCTGCCTTATGTAAGACTCGCAGATCCATCCTTCTACAAAAGCGCGCAAATAGATGTGCTCATCGGAGCCGATGCTGCTGCCTTCCATTCTTTTGAGCGGATTCCGCCCCAATATTTGCGGCACACTCGTAGGCCAAGAAACAATTTTCGGCTGGATCTTGACCGGCCCAATTCCGACTAATTCCAATATTGCGATCTCATCTTTCTCCACGCAAATATCCGTTTGCCCAGATCCCTGTGATGAGCTGCTCACAAATTTTGGGAGGTGGAGGATCTGCCAGGAAATGTGGCCGAAGAATCCGAGACCCTCTGGCGAGCAGAATTTTATGAAAACAACGAGAAGAGACTGATAGCGGCAGATATATTGTGACTCTGCCATTTAGGGATCCAGAAGATGTTCAATTGGGACATTCCAGATCCATTGCTTTGGCCCAATTTATGAAGAATGAGCATCGATTGTTAAAGTCCCCACTCCTAAAACAAGAGTATGGCGCTGTAATTCAAGAGGTACGCAGACCTGGGGTCACATGAGACAGGTGTGTCCCACGACGCAAGTACGTATGAGTTTTTACCTTCCTCATCATGCCGTCCTTAAACCAGAAAGCACTACCACAAAAGTTTCGGAGTTGCATCTTTAATGCCTCGCAGTGTACCAAATCTACCGAAAGGCCTAAGTTTGAACGACGCTTTGTATCCAGGTCCAATTCTCCAATCCGATTTGACTCTTCAGCTGCTAAAATGGCGGTTCTTCCAGTTCGTGTTCAATTTTGCGACACTACGAAAATGTACCGTCAAATCAATGTCGATCCGAGGCATACGCCTTTTCAACGCATCCTATTCCGTGCACTCTGAAGGCAACATATGCGATTACGAATTAAGCACTGTCACCTTTGGTGTAATCAATTGTGCGCCATTCCTGGCCCTCCGTGTCCTTAAGCAATTGTCCAATGATGTGAAAGCCCAATGTCCGCTTGCAAGTGACATCATTTCACAGAACATGTATGTAGACGACGTTCTTGCAGGAGCGCACACGAAAGAGCAAACTGTCCTAGCAATCCGTGAACTTCGAACAGCGCTCGAATCCGCTGGCTTTCCCTTGAGGAAATGGACAGCCAACGACAAGGGCTTGTTAGTACAAATTCCCAAGGAGCATCTTCTCCGAGCTGAGTTTTTAGAGATTGAAGAATCCGAGTATCGCGAAAACTCTGAGGCATCCGATGGCAAGCAAATACTGACGAATTCCTTTTCGCCCTTCTGCGCTACCGTCGAAAACATCATTTACCAAGCGTGAGGTTCTTTTGTCAAATCGCCTGTTTGTTCGATCCCGCAGGTTGGTTGGCACCGGTAATCGTCCAAGCCAAGATTTTTATGCAAGAAATCTAGCTTCATGATCTCGCTTGGGACGATGACCTGCCAGATCAACTCCCCCTTTAATTAATATAGATCAACTATATTAATTTGCGGTCTAAAAATCCGCACGATTCAGTCTGCGACCAGCCTAGTGTCTCCACCGTTCTGATAGTCCGAAGGTGTCACTGGAACAATTAGTTAATTTTATTTCCAAACTGCACTTGTCCAACAGCACTTACATACATGTACATACATACATACATACATATATACATTTGTGAGTAGCAGCCTTGTTCCTTTCGTCCATAATAAAAGGCATTATACATAATCAAATTTCCTTTATTTAAATCAAGTGATTCCCACGGATTTTTTTTAAGTGAACACAAAAAAAAAGCCCCAACACATAAATATCTCCACTTACACACACAAACGTACAAGTGCATGCTTTCATACAATTGTCGGTATCCTATAGTGAAATAAATTTCCACAAACACAATATCCAAATCTCATTGTGCTAATAACCAACACAACACACAGTGCATTTGGTGACTTAATTTTTTCATTAACACTTAAACAAATTGTGCTGGTAACGACATACATACAAACATACATATATGCCTAACTTGCATTGCTGGCAGCAGATGCGTATGTATGTATTCATTCCCGTCATCGTTGCTACATATACACA
>JAWNPO010000460.1:0-10094 GCA_035047525.1 Drosophila quinaria
AGATACAATTTTGATGAAAAATCAAATCAGAGTTCAAAATTTGATTCAACTGACATACTGCAGAGAAATCGGTTAAATTTTGACCAAGGATTAAAACCGAAACGAATATCGGTTTCAGTTACGGTTTCAGTTACGGTTTCGGTTATGTTCGCATTTAGGTTTTCGGTTATCGGTTGTGTATGTTTTGGGTTTAAATTACCGGTATAATTTCGGTTCACAAAAAAATTTTTTTTGCAAAAATATAATTATGTCGTGGCGCTATCAAGTTGATAGCAGCCTCAGTAGGCTTGGTGTTGGCTTTGTTGGCCTATTGTATTTGCTTAGTCATGACGTCTTGTCATGTACTGAAGTGTTGGTAAAAGAGTGCAGTGGGGCCGAGTTGGTCAGAAAGGTCCGAATGAGTGGAGATGGACCGAGCTGCTGCTGGACGTAGTCCCGAGAGTGTGAGTGAGACGGCAAGGAGAGCCCTCAGAATGTGCGGGGCCAATACGGTTTGACAATTGAAGTTGACAAGTTTGACCGCAGAAAAGGTAGCACTCACTTTCTCTGTGGAATTGGTATAACGCGCACAGCTCGTAAACAATAGTCATAGAGAACTCTAAAACTACATATTAATAATGGGAGATAAGTTGGAAAATAGTGTTAACCCGACATCAGAAGTGGGATCGGTGCCACCACCTACGTTTTCCGAGGAGCAGTGGAGCGTCATTCGGGAAATGCAGAACCGCAACTTTATCGAACTCGCAAAAGTTATGCAGACATCGTCTACCGTGCAAAAACAAAGCAAAAGTCGTCACGCTGCGGCCGAAATTTAATCCTGAGGTTAGGGGCGTGGACGCGGCTCAATGGTGTCAAACTGCTGGACATCACAATTGTCGGAGCATTTCTTAGAAGGAAGTCGTCTCATCATGGTCCTGAGCAGCTCGCTGGAGTGGTATGCTTCCCAGCGGCCAAGCCAAATATCATATCCCGGCATCGAGTGGGAGCAGTTCAAGGAATTATTCATTCAGCGCCACGAAAATGAAGAGACACCGGCGGCCATGTTTCTAAGTTTGCTGAACAGCCGCCCGACTGACAGCGAGTGTCACGCAGGGGGGGAGAGTCGTCTGGTGACGTCGTTAACAACGAAGTGGCGAAATATGAGTGTCGAGGAGATAGCTGTTTCAACAGTGCTTGCACATATGACTAATTTTGACATCCGATTGCAACATATGATTTTTACTTCGAATGTGAAGACGAGAAGTAAATTGCAGATGGAGTTAAAGGCGTTTACGTTCGACAAGAAGCGTAGAAGCACCCCGTGAGGAAACTACTGAACCTGATCACAAAAAAGCAAGACCGTCAAGCATCTTGTGCCATTTTTGTAAAAAACCGGGGCACAAAATGGCGGACTGTAGAGCTAAGAAGCGACAAATTGAGGAGACGAGACCGCAGCGTGAGAAGCCGAATGTGACCTGTTTTCGGTGTGGCCAGCCGGGACACTTCTCCAACCAATGCTCGAACAACGGGAAAGCCAAACAGGGAGCAATTCAACACAAAACGGTGAACCAGTGCTTTGTGTCGGAGCCAATGGGAAGCATGACGCAGCGAGGTGAGATCTACCCGATTGTTTTTGACTCTGGAGCAGAATGTTCGATAATCAGGGAGAAAATTAGCAATAAGTTATCGGGCAAACGCCTCAATATTACTGTAATGTTAACGGGTATAGGCGATGGTGGTATATACAGTACGTTGCAAATTTTAAGTAACGTCGTCATTAACGAAAATACTTTGGAAATCTTGTTTCATGTTGTGCAGGACGAACATCTAAAATATGATATTGTTATCGGACGTGAGATTCTAAGTCAGGGTTTTAATGTTATGCTGTCACCAGATAAGATCGAGGTTATAAAGTCAAAATCGGTTAATATTTGTTCCGTGTCTGAAGAGACAGACGTTTTGATTGACGTTGACACTGAGTTGATTGGAAATGACAAAGATAAACTAATTAAATTACTTGAAAAATATTCAACATCTTTCATTAAAGGGATTCCTCGCACACGAGTTAGTACAGGAGAAATGGTAATTCGCTTAGTTGACCATACAAAAACGGTGCAACGGCGGCCATATAGACTTAGTCCTGATGAGAGAGAAACCGTTCGAGCTAGATTGAGGGAATTAATGGAGTGTAATATTATTCGGCCTAGTTGCTCTCCTTTTGCCAGTCCTATGCTTCTTGTAAAGAAGAAAAATGGTTCTGATCGTCTCTGCGTCGACTATAGAGCATTAAATGCGAATACAGTTTCAGACAAGTATCCGTTGCCGTCAATTAGCGATCAAATTGCCAGACTGCGTGGGGCAAATTATTTTACGTGCCTAGACATGGCAAGTGGTTTTCACCAAATACCAATTCATCCAGATTCCATAGAATATACTGCTTTCGTAACGCCTGACGGCCAATACGAATATGTGACAATGCCCTTTGGACTTAAAAATGCGCCTTCTGTTTTTCAGCGCGCCATTAATAAGGCACTGGGAGATCTTGCTCACTCATATGTAATTGTTTACATGGATGATATTATGATAGTATCACCGACAGAGGAGCTGGGTTTTGAGAGGTTAGAGATTGTTCTTGACGTTCTTACTGAAGCTGGATTTTCTTTTAACGTAACAAAATGCAGTTTTCTAAAGACCGCTGTTCAGTATCTAGGTTATGAGGTACGAGCGGGAGAAATACGACCAAACTCACGGAAAATTATTGCCTTAAGTTCCTTGCCTCCACCACAATCCGTTTCGGGTGTAAGACAATTTATTGGTCTGGCTTCATATTTTCGTAAATTTGTGCATGGTTTCTCCCAAATAATGATGCCACTATATTCGCTTGTCTCAGAGAAAGGTAGTTTTACTTGGAACGTGGAGCATGAGGAAGTTCGACAGAAAATCGTAGCCATTCTCACGGATGAGCCAGTGCTAGTGATCTTCGATCCACAATATCCGATAGAGTTGCACACCGATGCTAGTTCCTACGGATATGGTGCTATGCTCTTACACCGGATCAACAATAGAAACCATGTAGTAGAATACTTCAGCAAAACGACATCCCCGGCTGAGTCTAGGTACCATTCCTACGAATTGGAAACTTTGGCGGTTGTTGAATCCGTGAAGCATTTTCGCCACTATCTACTTGGTCGCGAGTTTGTGGTATTCACTGACTGCAATTCCTTGAAAGCCTCGCGCACCAAAATGGATCTAACTCCTAGGGTACACCGCTGGTGGGCATATTTGCAATCTTTCAATTTTGACATTCAATACAGAGAGGGAAAGCGCATGGCTCATGTTGATTTCTTTTCAAGAAACCCTCTACCGTCAAACTCTACTTCAACTATATGTAAAATTCCCGAAAAGCGAGTAAATCTAGCAGAAATTTCAAGTGATTGGCTTCTTGCGGAACAGCGATTAGACTCTGATTTAGTTAACATTGTCTCTAAATTAAAATCAAATGATCTTCCTGAAGATTTGGCTAAGACTTATGAATTAAGGCAGGGAGTGTTACATCGCAAAGTCCAGAGGAATGGAAGAACTCGTTGTTTGCCCGTTGTGCCCCGTGCATTCAAATGGTCAGTGATAAACCAAGTACATGAATCAATAATGCATTTGGGATGGATGAAGACGCTCGATAAAGTTTACCAGTTTTATTGGTTTGATAAAATGAGCAAATATGTTCATAAATTTGTCGACAGTTGCATTACGTGCAAATCTGTAAAGTCCTCTTCGGGTAAAATTCAAGCAGAGCTCCATTCCATCCCAAAAATCAATGTACCCTGGCATACTGTGCACGTGGACATTACTGGAAAACTAAGTGGTAAAAGCGACCAGAAGGAGTATGTAATCGTTCAGATTGATGCTTTCACGAAATTCGTTTATTTGCATCATACTCTAAAGTTAGATGCCGAAAGCTGTGTGAATGCCATTAGATCGTCCGTCTAATTGTTTGGATCACAACGCGTATCATTGCGGATCAGGAAAGGTGTTTCGCTTGCGCAAGGTTTTCGGAGTTCTGTTCGTCTCAAAAAATTAAAGCTTCATTTAATTGCCACAGGAGCAAGCCGTGCAAACGGTCAAGTAGAACAGGTAATGAGCACCCTTCGGAAACTTGCTAACAGCGGTTGAATCGAGAAACCGATCACGGCAAGATGCCCTTGGCGAGGTACAATTTGCGCTGAATTGCACATCTAATGGTGCAACAAAAGCAAGTCCACTAGAGATGCTAGTTGGTAAAGAAGCTCCTCCTTTAGGGTTGGTTCCACAATGCGATACAGAAAGCGAAATTTATTTAGAAAATATAAGGGCTAGAGCCACAAAGAGCATGGAATCCTTGGCTTCTTCTGATAAGTCGAGGTTCGACAGAAGTAAGGCGATGGTTGTGAGACACAAAGTTGGAGACTATATGTTTCTTAAAAATTGAAGAGAGGCATCAGACTGAGTTAGATGCAAAGTTTAGAGGACCATTTTTGGTAGCCTAGGTTTTAGATGGTGACAGATATATGTTGAAATCATTAAAAAACAAACGGACATATAAGTACTGCCATGAAGACATTCGAAAAATGCCAGAGGGTCATGTACCAAACGAGCTAGACATAGAAAATGAAGAATTGAGCCTGCCTAAGAGTCCAGAGGGGACTGAGAATGAGCCGTCTAAGTAAGACGATGTGGTATCCGTCTAGGTGAGACGATGAGTTATCCGTCAGATGTGGCGATGTGGTATCCGTCTAGGAGACGATGAGTTCAGTTGGAACGATGAGATAGCCGCTAAGTTTTGCGAAGGCCCAGAGTGTGGCAATGGAGTTATACAGGCGGAAGACCAGTGAATGGTATTGTAATAAGTGGTAGCGAAATGAATTGACATGAGAATATTCGGATGTAATGTGAAAATATGTTAATTAGAAACTAATCAAAGTTGTATTGGAATTGTATTTAAAGAGAAGTTGAAGCTATTTTGTGTAATGCGAATGTAATAGAAAACGAATAAGTTATGTTTGAAATAAATGCTGTACAAGATTTATTTATTCGTCGTGATATCTATACGAGTACACGAGGACGTGTAAGCGTCAGGATGGCCGTGTCGTGGCGCTATCAAGTTGATAGCAGCCTCAGTAGGCTTGGTGTTGGCTTTGTTGGCCTATTGTATTTGCTTAGTCATGACGTCTTGTCATTTACTGCAGTGTTGGTAAAAGAGTGCAGTAAATAGAGTTGGTCAGAAAGGTCCGAATGAGTGAGATGGACCGAGCTGCTGCTGGACGTAGTCCCTAGAGTGTGAGTGAGACGGCAAGGAGTACCCTCAGAATGTGCGGGGTCATTATGTTTGACAATTGAAGTTGACAAGTTTGACCGCAGAAAAGGTAGCACTCACTTTCTCTCAGGAATTCGTATAACGCGCACAGCTCGTAAACAATAGTCATAGCGAACTCTAAAACTCCATATTAATAATGGGAGATAATTCGGAAAATAGTGTTAACCCGACAATTATATTAATAGTATAATAATAACTTAAAAGGCATTACTTTTTAGAGCCGTTTTTTCAATGTACATATAAAATTTATTTAACATATAGTAAACAATTTGACATTAATTTCTATACATTTTACGTCAAATTAAATACCTTATATAAATACCTTAGACTTTGAAAAAACGGGCCTTAATCTTTCATTCGCACATTTTTTCGCATATTCTTCAATTTGATGTAGTTTAGTTACATTCTAAACATTTTAATATTTCGATCAAAATTTTTATTTTATTTCAGAAAATTTAATCTTGAATATCACAAATAAAAATTCAAATTAAAAATGGAGAAAAAATGTTTTTTGATGTATGAAAAACCGATATTAAAATGAAAAAAGTAAACTTTCTGTTTAAATAAAATTTCAATGTAGAATCAAATAAGAGTTCAAAATGTGAATAATTTGACATTCCAAAAGGAAATCGTTGTGATAAATTTATAAAGACTGAAGTTTTTGAAAAAAGTGGACAGTATTCGAAAAACTTTTTAGACATAAATACAATTTTAATGAAGAATTAAATGAGAGTTAGAACTATAATAAAATTGACATATCACAAGAAAATTGGTTTCGTTATCAGGAAGTCCCGAGACTTAAAAGTTTTCTAAACTATGTTGCGTTAAGTATGAAATATTCGAAATTTACTACATTAAAACATTGTTTAAGAAAGAGCTAAAAAGAATTCGCTTTGCTGCTGAGAACTGAAGATCTGTAACGAATCAATTGACTTGGCCTAATGCTAAACTGGCCATATCAGTATGTAGAACGAGTTTTTTTTTGAATTCAGTTCAGTTTAGAATGTTGGTCAACAGCCTGTGCTTGTGCTTCTTCTTCCTCATTTCGTACTTCTCTTCAGAGATAATGGCTGAAGAGTTGACTGCCACCTCGACACATCAAATGAGACGTGTGCTCGAGGGGGAAGACGATCTCCTAAACGATTTTCGCATCTATATTCAAGTTGTTGAGCAAAAGTTGAACAACATACGCATGTAAGTTCAAGTGCACAATGTGGAAATGATTTTAAAAATTAGAATTGAAATGAATTCCAACAGAATTGTAAATGATTCATTGCGGCGACAGGAGGAGGCACTCAAGGATCCCGTTGGCTTTGTCTCGAATCCTTTGAATACTCTGCCAATGCTGCGAAGAATGCACCAGGATGCGCCCAAATTGTACAGCTATCTGAAGGAGGAAGAGGGCAAAGGTTCGCATTATTTTAGTAGTTATTTTAATATAGTTTAAATTAATATCACCCACAGATCTGCAGCAAGTTGCAGACTACAATTTGAATGTCATAACCCAATTGGATCTGGAATACGCGACCAAGGGATTACTGCGCATCCAAGAGACCTACAATCTGGACGAGCGGGACATGGCCAAGGGTCTCTTAGCCCAAAAGCAATTCAAGTTTGTCCACAACTGCTAAACTGAAAACTCTATGTAATTGGGCAGTAGCTTATTCAGGCGGTGCACTCTCCCTTTTCAGCGCTAAGGTGAGTACTTTGGACTGCGTCTGCCTGGCGAAATATCTGCGACACCAAGGAGATGTTCAGGAGGCGGCCAAGTGGCTGGAGATTGCTCTGGAACAATATGAGGAGACTCCCGAACCGGTTTTGAAGCTGATGAACACAGAACGAGCTGTGATTTTGAGGGAGCTGGGCGAGATTCGGGCTCATCAGGGTTAGTTTTATTCGTACACAGAGAAGAAAAAGCAGCCCTGCCAAAATAGAGTTCAAATCAACTCGTATTTTGTTTATCCAATTTTTCAAATTCTTACTTACAATAAGTCCAAATTTCTAAAAATTATTATAAATTTTCTGATATTTTGTTGTATTTAAAAAAAAAAGTAAAACTCCAGATTTACTAGAAATATGCACGAAAATTCTTTACTTCAGTAGAAAACTCAGGCTCAAAGCAGGTTTACACAGCAAATATTCACGCATTTGTAAAATCTTTAAACAAGACTAAAATTTCTTCTTTTAAATGTTGAATCCTGTTGGAGATCCTTGGTCTTAATTTATCAGTGACCGCAAATAATGATTATTGAAATTTTTTCACATTAAAAAACCAATAGCTAGAATAGATGTATAAAAAATAATGATTATGATTAAATTTTAGCGAAAATATAAAACTTGCAAATAATCATTATTTATGATTATTATTATTTTTGGCTCCAAATAACACTCACTTTAAATTCATGGCTTTTGTAAATTCAAGTATTTTAATTCCCTTTAAAAGAAACCCAGGGGACCCATAAAACGCAAGAAAAATCTAAAAAATGATGACGTAAACTTTTTTAAAAGTGAGTTTTATTTTGGTGGAAAAAATAAAAATCACAAATAATGAATACTTTATTTTTTTATTGAAGAAAATCTTTATAAATCTGTAAATAATAATTACTATGTAATTTTTATAATATAACTCATAATGATTACGGTTCCTAGAATTTATTCTTAATGAGAAATCAATTTAGAAAGCATGAAATGAAAGAGTCGACTCTATTTTAATATTTGCAGGTAATTTTTCTGCGAGATTTGGACGACCTTTCAGCAGGTTTTTAAGTACGCCTCGAAAGAGGAGCAAAAACGGGAAGCGGAAAACTATATGACAATGGCCAACAACATCTCTCCCATCTGTCCAATTGTCGGGGACTAGGAAAACTTCCTGTCAGCTCCGAATTACATTGTTCTTACAATACTATCAATTCTCCCTTTGCTTGGGCTTGCTCCTCTCAAACAGGAGCAACACAATTTCTCGATAGCCACGTCGTGCTCTATCACGATGTCGTCTATAACGAAGAGATTGCCGAGATTCTACGCTTGGCGGAACCATATCGAAGACGAGCTCTTGTCGGCTCCCTCTCGGCCAGACCAGATGTTCGGCAAAGTGCCATGAGAGCGGGCTTAGCCCAAAATGCCTCCGTGTCCATCCGAGCGTCGACATCGGAGAATTAGAGCCATGTCCAGCTTCAAATTGAAACAAGCACAAAAATCTTTGAGGTGATCCAATTGCCGCTATCGGTGGACATTACTATATGAACTATGATTGTGGCCTCGATGTGGACCAGGTGATCCCTTAAGACCGGGTTGAATTTTGATTGAGAATCCTTGAACCAACATCCATGAGAAATTTCTAGTTTGTTCAAAGAATCTGCCTGTTTCTACTTCTCGTTTTATGAAATTCCGAAGAGAATATATTCATTTTTAAATAACCAAGTACTACAAGACTTTTTTCGGTTACAATAATTTCGGCATTAAAGAAAAAGTTTTGTTTCGGTTATGGTTCTAGTTGCGGTTAACAATTTCAATCGGTTAATAGTTAAAATATTAAATTTCCTAATATCGGAGATTAAAAAAACCGTAACCGTAACCATAACAGTAACCGTTAATCAATTATTAACCGATTGAGCAA
Organism: Drosophila quinaria; assembly: GCA_035047525.1. Lineage (NCBI taxonomy): Eukaryota > Metazoa > Arthropoda > Insecta > Diptera > Drosophilidae > Drosophila > Drosophila quinaria. The sequence goes on from JAWNPO010000460.1 coordinate 8,946, forward strand.
CATTAACTAAAACAAAACAGAACAATATTACCGATACCGAAAAAGCAAATCTCTTTCAACCGAAAAAAACCATTAAGAAAGTGATTCATGCATAACGGTTGGTTACGGTTCGGTCGAGCCGAAAATTAAAGTCTATTGTTATACGAGTATATACATATGTAGATCTCAATAAACAGATCTTAATTTTTGAAATTTTTGGTCATTTGTTTTCAAATTAACATATCTTTAACATCTTTAATATTTTTTTTTCGAACCATAATCATAATGGTATTTCAAAACCGATATTCAAAAATTTAGATTTACCTTTAGCCGAAAACCAAAACCTGAATCGTAACTGTTTTGATACCCAACTTTATAAATATTGCTGGTTGATTTTGCTTTAATTAATTAATTAGCGATTTCTGAAAGTATCTTTAGCTGCTGTCCCCCATTTGTAGGTCACGTCTGAATTGTTACTTCAGTTAATGTTTAATTTTTCTCATTAACTTGAGTTTAATTCTTGCCTTCCACAGGCCTTTTCGGAATATAAAAATAAAAATAACAATCGCATTGCCACCGTTTTGTTCTACGTAAGTTGACAGCTGCTGCGACTCTTCCGCTCTTATTAATAACCTCAGTACTCAATACTCGCATATGCATTTACCGATAGCTAACCGATGTGCAGCTGGGTGGAGTCACATCCTTTCCCGTCCTGTAACTGGGCGTGCCACCGAAGAAAGGCGCCGCCCTCGTGTGGCACAATGTGGACAATGCGGCCGGGTGCGATAAGCGCACGTTGCATGCCGCCTGTCCGGTGCTGCAGGGCAACCGTTGGGGTAGATATCACACTCTTCTATATATGCATATATGTATATGGATATGTTTTTAATATAATTACCTCATTTATTTATTTAGTGGCTGCACAGTGGTTCGAAATGGCCAAATAAAAAGTGTCGATTTGCAGCAGCAAGTGAACGAAAGCTGAACGAAATCTTTTTGATTTACTGTTTTGCAAAAATTATAGATTAAGATTCAAAGTAAACTATTTTTGATCTTTTAATATTATAAAAAAATATAATTTAAATCACTTGAGTTATTATGTACTGTTCAGTTTAAATTAAAAAGAAAGACAGATGCTAACAAATATCTAATAAAAATAAAAAAATATTG
>JAWNPO010000462.1:0-33023 GCA_035047525.1 Drosophila quinaria
ATGTGCGTCAAGATAGCAACGGTTCTTTAGCAACGAAAAACGGAACTTGGTTCATGAGTCGGAACCAGTTATGAACTTTCTCATTTTTAAACGTTTTTTGACCTTTAATCAATAAAGCAATGATGCAGAATTGTATAAAATTGATTTATCTATAGTTTAAAATAATATCTTGGCCATTTCAGCTATTCAAATGGGTGCAACAAGTGAATAAAGAAAGTGGAATAGAGAACATTCTCACCATTTCTTAAAAAGCTGAGGACAGGAAGACAGTGCGCGAAAACCCCTAACGCACGATTATAGCGTGCAGTTTTACCATTCTAATGGTACCATTTTCAAAAAAAATTTTCAGACCGTTTTTCAGATATTTTGAAATGAGCGATGCTACCTCAGTAAAAGTCCCATACAAAATGACCGCCAAAATATACACCTTGTTTTTAAACCTAAGTAGCCTATATCAGCAAGCCTGTGCAAAAACGAGGCACATATCAATTTAAAGCTACAAGCTTGGGGATGCTATTTCAATTTAGTTTGGAGAAATTTATCAGTCAGTTTTTTAGAAATTAAATTAAATTTAATTCAACCCCCAAAAAGTTCATGAGCAAGTCCTATCGAACTAGTAGCTCCAACGTGAACTGAACTACAAAAAACCAAGTTGGCATGGCTTGTACAAAACAACACTACAACAAAAAAATCGTTGCTGGTTTTTAATTGAAGATTAATGCACTGTGTGCAAATGCACGGTATATGGGGCAATTGGCGCTAATTTTACAAGCATTTCTATGTGCGTATCATAAAATTCTGACAGCCTGTTCGTGAGAAATTTACATTTAGGTATTTTTTCCATTTTGAGTTATTTACAAGAAACCAAGTTGGCAGCTTTTGCATAAAACAACACAACAAAAAAATCGTTGCTGGGTTTTGATTGAAGATTAATGCACTGTGTGCAAATGCACGGTATATGGGGCAATTGGCGCTAATTTTACAAGCATTTTTATGTGCATATCATAAAATTCTGACAGCCTGTTCTTGAGAAATTTCCATTTAGGTATTTTTTCCATTTTGAGTTATTTACAAGAAACCAAGTTGGCAGCTTTTGCATAAAACAACACAACAAAAAAATCGTTGCTGGGTTTTGATTGAAGATTAATGCACTGTGTGCAAATGCACGGTATATGGGGCAATTGGCGCTAATTTTACAAGCATTTTTATGTGCATATCATAAAATTCTGACAGCCTGTTCTTGAGAAATTTACATTTATGTATTTTTTCATTTATCCTAAAATAGATATGCATTAAACAACGAAGCAGCATTGTGTATGTACACATGTAAATAAAGGTGACGTGACTAATGCAAATGATCGTGGTCTTTTTATTTTATTTATTAAAATTATAAAACATTCGCAAAAGTTGTCTTTAAATGTATTTATTTATATTTGTATTTTGGCGCATTGCCGACACATGATGGAATAACATAAGGTGACCTCGTCGGCAAAAAACAGTCCATTAACTAGCTGATAATCAATGCGAGGGAAAAGGATAGGATCACCGAATTGCACCGCACTGAAGAATTAATGGACAAAAACCGAACGATTCTGCAGACGACGAGACCACCTTATGTTATTCCATCATGTGCCGACATAGGTAAGCGTGGGCTGCCAACCTGATATACATATGAGCATTTTTACGCATTTTTGAGAATTTTTACGCATTTTTGCGCATTTTTACGCATTTTTGCGCATTTTTACGCATTTTTGCGCATTTTTGCACATATGTATTAGAGGTGGAGAACTATCGATAGTCGGCACCATCGATAGTCAACGATATTATTTGTCAAACCATCGATAACTATCGATAGTTTTCGATAGTGTGTTAAATTATAAATTTTTATACAAAATTCCAAATAAAAATTTGAAATTGGCATTAATTTAGGTATTATAAAAGTAAAAATAAATACAATTCGTTATCAACAATAATATTTCGCTATTAGCTATTGTAATAGCCAAAGTTCCACAATCTAAAACTTCTTGTTCAGTCTACTGATCATGCGCTCGGACTCGACTAAAATGGCGGGCATACATAAATAAATAATAAAACATAAAAATTTGTATTTATTTTAGTTCCGTTTCGTTCTTCTTATCCATGCCATGAAAATATATATTTATTAAACACAGAACTTAAATGCAGATGCCAAAGGAGGGCCTTTCTGTGACGAATTTTGCGTCATAAAAAACTATCGACCACTATCGATAGTGTACGTCTGCTATCGATGGCGCCTCGATAGTGCTTCACCATCGATAGTGCCGATAGTGCCATCGATAGTTCTCCACCTCTAATATGTATATCAGGTTGGCAGCCCACACTTACCTATGTCGGCACATGATGGAATAACATAAGGTGGTCTCGTCGTCTGCAGAATCGTTCGGTTTTTGTCCATTAATTCTTCAGTGCGGTGCAATTCGGTGATCCTATCCTTTTCCCTCGCATTGATTATCAGCTAGTTAATGGACTGTTTTTTGCCGACGAGGTCACCTTATGTTATTCCATCATGTGTCGGCAATGCGCCAAAATACAAATATAAATAAATACATTTAAAGACAACTTTTGCGAATGTTTTATAATTTTAATAAATAAAATAAAAAGACCACGATCATTTGCATTAGTCACGTCACCTTTATTTACATGTGTACATACACAATGCTGCTTCGTTGTTTAATGCATATCTATTTTAGGATAAATGAAAAAATACATAAATGTAAATTTCTCAAGAACAGGCTGTCAGAATTTTATGATATGCACATAAAAATGCTTGTAAAATTAGCGCCAATTGCCCCATATACCGTGCATTTGCACACAGTGCATTAATCTTCAATCAAAACCCAGCAACGATTTTTTTGTTGTGTTGTTTTATGCAAAAGCTGCCAACTTGGTTTCTTGTAAATAACTCAAAATGGAAAAAATACCTAAATGGAAATTTCTCAAGAACAGGCTGTCAGAATTTTATGATATGCACATAAAAATGCTTGTAAAATTAGCGCCAATTGCCCCATATACCGTGCATTTGCACACAGTGCATTAATCTTCAATCAAAACCCAGCAACGATTTTTTTGTTGTGTTGTTTTATGCAAAAGCTGCCAACTTGGTTTCTTGTAAATAACTCAAAATGGAAAAAATACCTAAATGTAAATTTCTCACGAACAGGCTGTCAGAATTTTATGATACGCACATAGAAATGCTTGTAAAATTAGCGCCAATTGCCCCATATACCGTGCATTTGCACACAGTGCATTAATCTTCAATTAAAAACCAGCAACGATTTTTTTGTTGTAGTGTTGTTTTGTACAAGCCATGCCAACTTGGTTTTTTGTAGTTCAGTTCACGTTGGAGCTACTAGTTCGATAGGACTTGCTCATGAACTTTTTGGGGGTTGAATTAAATTTAATTTAATTTCTAAAAAACTGACTGATAAATTTCTCCAAACTAAATTGAAATAGCATCCCCAAGCTTGTAGCTTTAAATTGATATGTGCCTCGTTTTTGCACAGGCTTGCTGATATAGGCTACTTAGGTTTAAAAACAAGGTGTATATTTTGGCGGTCATTTTGTATGGGACTTTTACTGAGGTAGCATCGCTCATTTCAAAATATCTGAAAAACGGTCTGAAAATTTTTTTTGAAAATGGTACCATTAGAATGGTAAAACTGCACGCTATAATCGTGCGTTAGGGGTTTTCGCGCACTGTCTTCCTGTCCTCAGCTTTTTAAGAAATGGTGAGAATGTTCTCTATTCCACTTTCTTTATTCACTTGTTGCACCCATTTGAATAGCTGAAATGGCCAAGATATTATTTTAAACTATAGATAAATCAATTTTATACAATTCTGCATCATTGCTTTATTGATTAAAGGTCAAAAAACGTTTAAAAATGAGAAAGTTCATAACTGGTTCCGACTCATGAACCAAGTTCCGTTTTTCGTTGCTAAAGAACCGTTGCTATCTTGACGCACATCCAAATAGAAACCTTTCATCGTTCAAAGTTCATGACTAACTGAATAACTGAACTAAATGAATGATTTAGTTCACGACTGAAAAATGAACGATTGAACTTATTCAGTAAATTTTACTAAAAAGCCCAACTCTAGAAATTATACCTATGCAAACAAAAAATTTTTCTTATGCTTAATAAATAGCAATATATGACATAATCGTTCATGACCAACTAGAAACCAAATAGAAACCTTTCATCGTTCAAAGTTCATGACTAACTGAATAACTGAACTAAATGAATGATTTAGTTCACGACTGAAAAATGAACGATTGAACTTATTCAGTAAATTTAACTAAAAAGCCCAACTCTAGAAATTATACCTATGCAAACAAAAAATTTTTCTAATGCTTAATAAATAGCAATATATGACATAATCGTTCATGACCAACTTGTATGACTATGTCATATAGCTGCCATAGGAACAATCGGATGCAAAATAACCTTTAGTATGAAAAACTTTTTTGTTTCTTAATATATCTCAACCAAACTCAGAGATTCTATGTTTGGGGCTGTCTCTAACATTCTGGCCAAATTTGGTCAAAGTCGGGTTACTATATCATATAGCTGCCGTAGGAACAATCGGATGCAAAATAACCTTTAGTATGAAAAACTTTTTTATTTCTTAAGATATCTCAACCAAACTCCCAGATTATATGTTTGGGACTGTCTCTTACATTCTGACCAAATTTGGTCAAAGTCGGAAGACTATATCATATAGCTGCCATAGGAACAATCGGATGCAAATTATTTTTTTAGAACCAAAAATTCTGTTGTTGTATGAGATATCCTAACAAAACTCATAGATTAGCTCTTCTTGCTAAATTTTGACATTTTCCCCAAATTTAGCTTTTTTCCGCCAAATTTAGCTTTTTCCCGCCAAATTTTGCCTTTTCCCCCTAAATCTGGATTTTTCCAGCTGAATCGATAAATCTGTCTTTAACCTAAGTCCAATTACCGGGGAAAAACATTAAAACACTAAAGTTAAATATTTGCGTTTTTCGTCAAAAAATGCTATCTATATATCACTGCGGACGGCAGTCCGCGCTAGTGACGAAAGCAGCACGAAGGGTGCGAAGGCGACTAGCATATATACACAGGAAGAATGGAAAATTTGCTATGACTGTCCGATCAGGTCGAGTTATATACCGATCGAAAGGTATTAACTTAACTTACAAATGTGCATACTAAGACTTTTAGAAACTCACCTGGTTCGTGAGATAAACAGGTGTAAGTGGGAGGGAAAAAATTTAAATTATTGGAGCTAATGGGGCCGTTGGAGCCTTTTTGAATTTTCTTTGAATTTTTTACAATTTTCATTAAAAATACGCGTCGAATGACACCTCGATCATCGAAATCGGACAACTGGTTCGAAAGATAATTAATTTTGAAATTTTTGGTGCCCTTCTCAAAACGAGCTGAAAAGTCAGTCTAGTCTGTTTGTTTGTTTGTTTGTCTCTTTGTTAGTATCAAAGCGTTGATTTAGCTTAAAAGTTTGAATGAGGACTTGTTTCCGATCAAAAATCTAGAAACGTTTGTTTTACGACTTTTTCGAAAAATCGCTAGTTTAGCGGGAAATCGCTAAAAACCGTTAAAATTAAAACCCCTATAGCATCCAAACGATATGAGCTACAGACGTGATCTATGTATCGTTGGAAAGGTATTTTGAAGGGCTTTTAGGCAAACCTTCAAACTTTTTTTCTAAAGTGCATAGGTAAAAATCAACAGGTGAAATAAGATATTTTGTCCCAGATTTTGGCGGTTTTTGAAAAAACGACGCTAACGATTTTTTTAGCTTTCAATATGTTTCGCGTTTTTTGATATATGACACAAAAAATTTTACCGATGGGTTTGGAAGATATTACTTATTAACTGAATATACCTTTTACCTTTACACTACTGCATGTACATATGCAGTATGTTAATGTACATGTAAATCGCCAAAAGCCACAGCATCCAAACAATAGAAGCTACAGATGTGATCTATATATCGTTGGAAATGTATTTTGAAGGGCTTTAAGCCTAGCTGTAAACTTTTTTACATAAAACACAGGTAAAAAGCTTCAGGTGAAATAAGGTTTTTTTCCCTACATTTCGGCGATTTAAGAAAAATCTACGGGTCAAATAACGTTTCCTAACTCGAACTTCTCTAACTCGAATTTCTCTGTAACTCGAATTAAATGAGTGGCAGTAAAATTAATAATCTTAGGAAAAAGAACTCTATAACTCGAATATTTCCCTAACTCGAACCTTTTCTTTGGATAATGGTGATTCGAGTTAGGGAAGTTCGACTGTATGTTATTTGTTGTAGCAATTCAATTTCGCTTTTTGACATATAACACATAGCCGTCAAATTTCGTTTGGGCAAGATATTACCTGTTAACTGAATATACCTTTTACCTTTACACTTCTGCATGTACATATGCAGTAGCATGCATACAGCAGCAGCAAAGTGTCATAACAGCCAGAGTTTGAGAGTGCTACTAGCTTTTGCGCTTGTCATGTGTGTTTTAAGGGAACCAGTGTTGGCAGACAGTTTGTTTTAGCTTGTACAAAAAATAAATAAAGTTGATAGAATGGAATTTCAAAATTTCTGATATCTTATTCAAAAATTTCTGATATCTTATAAAAAAAACCTCTTTACGAGGTAAAAGTCTAGTGACGAAAACAGTTATATGCCCCAAAATTTCTGATATCCAATTTTGTGACGAATAATATTAAGTTTGACATAAAAATTATTTAAAAAAATTTTTGCATTCGGCACTGCGCAAAACATTGAGTTTTATTTGGTATGAAGAATTGAGACATTTTGGCGCAATGTGCCGAGTGCCAAAATTTTTTTTAAAATAATTTTTATGTCAAACTTAATATTATTCGTCACAAAATTGGATATAAGAAATTTTGGGGCATATAACTGTTTTCGTCACTAGACTTTTACCTCGTAAAGAGGTTTTTTTTATAAGATATCATATAGCTGCCATAGGAACAATCGGATGCAAATTATTTTTTTAGAACCAAAAATTCTGTTGTTGTATGAGATATCCTAACAAAACTCATAGATTAGCTCTTCTTGCTAAATTTTGACATTTTCCCCAAATTTAGCTTTTTTCCGCCAAATTTAGCTTTTTCCCGCCAAATTTAGCCTTTTCCCGCTAAATCTGGATTTTTCCAGCTGAATCGATATATCTGTCTTTAACCTAAGTCAAATTACCGGGGAAAAACATTAAAACACTAAAGTTAAATATTTGCGTTTTTCGTCAAAAAATGCTATCTATATATATAAAACTCTTTGTCCTTCAGCCGAAGGCCTCAGCAGCCATGGCTCATAAACCTCTGTTGGCCTGTATTTTGCAAATAGAAGCCAACATTCTCAAAATAAAAACTCTTTGTCCTGACTGACTGACTGACTGACTCACTGAAAATCAACGTGCAGCCCAAACGGCAAAACATAGAAAGTTGAAATTTGCACACAACATAGATGAGATAATTTCATCGTGCAATAAGACGGCGTTTTGCGAAATTCGACCTCTAAGTGGGTTAAATCGGGGTCAAAGGTCACGGAATTGCTTAGTATGAAAAACTTTTTTGTTTCTTAAGATATCTCTACCAAACTCACAGATTGTATGTTTGGGACTGTCCTGTACGTTCTGACCAAATTTGGTCAGTGTCGGATGACTATATCATATAGCTGCCATGGGAACAATCAGATGCAAATTGATCTTTAGTATGAAAAACTTTTTTGTTTCTTAAGTTATTTCAACCAAACTCACACATGATATGTTTTGGACTTTCCTTTACATTCTGACCAAATTTGGACAAAGTCGGATGACTATGTCATATAGCTGCCATAGGAACAATCGGATGCAAAATAACCTTTAGTATGAAAAACTTTTTTGTTTCTTAATATATCTCAACCAAACTCAGAGATTCTATGTTTGGGGCTGTCTCTAACATTCTGGCCAAATTTGGTCAAAGTCGGGTTACTATATCATATAGCTGCCGTAGGAACAATCGGATGCAAAATAACCTTTAGTATGAAAAACTTTTTTATTTCTTAAGATATCTCAACCAAACTCACATATGATATGTTTTGGACTTTCCTTTACATTCTGACCAAATTTGGACAAAGTCAGATGACTATGTCATATAGCTGCCATATGAACAATCGGATGCAAAATAACCTTTAGTATGAAAAACTTTTTGTTTCTTAATATATCTCAACCAAACTCAGAGATTCTATGTTTGGGGCTGTCTCTAACATTCTGGCCAAATTTGGTCAAAGTCGGGTTACTATATCATATAGCTGCCGTAGGAACAATCGGATGCAAAATAACCTTTAGTATGAAAAACTTTTTTATTTCTTAAGATATCTCAACCAAACTCCCAGATTATATGTTTGGGACTGTCTCTTACATTCTGACCAAATTTGGTCAAAGTCGGAAGACTATATCATATAGCTGCCATAGGAACAATCGGATGCAAATTATTTTTTTAGAACCAAAAATTCTGTTGTTGTATGAGATATCCTAACAAAACTCATAGATTAGCTCTTCTTGCTAAATTTTGACATTTTCCCCAAATTTAGCTTTTTTCCGCCAAATTTAGCTTTTTCCCGCCAAATTTAGCCTTTTCCCCCTATATATATAAAACTCTTTGTCCTGACTGACTCACTGACTGACTGACTGACTGACTGACTGACTGACTCACTGAGAATCAACGTGTAAGACGGCGTCTTGCGAAATTCGACCTCTAAGTGGGTTAAATCGGGGTCAAAGGTCACGGAATTGCTTAGTATGAAAAACTTTTTTGTTTCTTAAGATATCTCTACCAAACTCAGAGATTGTATGTTTCGGACTGTCCTTTACATTCTGACCAAATTTGGTCAAAGTCGGATGACTATATCATATAGCTGCCATAGGAACAATCGGATGCAAAATAACCTTTAGTATGAAAAACTTTTTTATTTCTTAGGATATCTCAACCAAACTCATAGATTGTATGTTTGAGACTGTTTCTTACAACCTGACCAAATTTGGTCAAAGTCGGATGACTATATCATATAGCTGCCATAGGAAAAATTGTATAAATAAAACAGTATGAAAAATATAAAAATACCATAATTCTGTTTTTTTTTTTCAATATTATTTAATTTTGAGCCGTCACACCGGCATCCACGGTTGTTGTGGTGGCTGCCATTAAGGATGTGCCATTGGCCACTGCCAATAATTGTGCAGATTCGTTCTTTTTACATTTAAGTCGACGTATTTACATATGTATGTGCGTTTTCGCGGTTATTGCGATCGGATTTGTACGGATATATGAGGATATCGATATTATTTTCTTACAGTCAATTTATACCTATGCAAACAAAAAACGATATTTAAGCAATCACATTAATCTTACCTTTTTAAATTAATAGGAATTGAATCGCATTACTATATGTTGAATATTAAGTTTAGTTATATTTATTAGGTTGTCACAAATGTCTGGGTGCTGCAGATCTGACAGCATTAAAACTTTGCTCATACATTATATTTGAGAATAACTATAATTTGATTATGTTTAATATTCAAGTATAATAATGCAATTCAATTTATATTATTTGAAATGGCAAGATGAATGTGATAGCTTAAGTATCGTTTTCGTTTGCATAAGCTTAATTTCTCTGAATGAATATAATATCGATATCAACATATCGTAAACAATCCCATCGCTAATCTCATTTAACCGCGCAAAGTGCACAGAAGACAATTAAAATAAAATAAGTTGAGTGAGAAACAATGCAACAAGATCAACAGCCGCAACTGTGGATGCCGGTTTGGGGGGCTCCATATGGAGCTCGACAACCTCAACAACAACACCAACTTCAACAATATATGCAACATCAATTTCATCAAGAACAACCACAACAACTTCTACAACAACAACAAAAACAGTCACAGCACCATAACCAACAACAAGAACTACAACTATTACAACAACAACAACAGCAGCATCCACAAGCTCAGCCAAAGGAGCAAAAGCAACAACGACAACAAAAACAGCAAAATAACCATAAGCAACTAAAAGAAAATAAAGAGCAGCCCCTTCGGCTGCAACAAAAAAAATTAAATATGATAATAAAAACAATGAATATAATGAACTCAAATATAAAAGAAATGCAACGAAATATTTGCAACATGCAACAAAATATTTTTGACATAAATAAACAAATAAATAAAATAGAAAAAAAGGTGAATCCTTCCCAACCTCAGCCTCTATCCCAACCGCAACCCCAACCGCAACCCCAACTGCATCCCCAACCACATCCCCAACTCCTTCACCAACCTCAAATCCCCTTCCAGCCCTACCTTTAAATAAATAAAAATAATATTAAATAAATAATAATAAAAATAATATTAATAATAATAACAATAATCATCATAATAATAACAATAATACTTAAAAAAATAACAAACTGTTTGGAATGTAAATTAAAAAAGTAAGTTAGTGGCTTAAATATTTTTTATTAAATAGTACAACTATCATAAATTTATTTTATGGTTTTTAGAACGTCTTATGAACATGAGCATCCGCAAGCCAAAACAGGCACTGGCGAGTCCACCGAGAAGGTGCATTTATTTAACGGCATAATGTGAGTTTTAATTAAATTCCATACATAATTTATATTAATTTTTGCCTTTTTATATATTAAACAGCTGGCACACGCATTGCAAGCGGCACCACCGATATCTGTGAATACTTTTTTGCCGAATTATTTTAATTTTTGAATTTATTTTCGATGTGTTTGATAACATAAATAATAATAATAATGTTATAATAGTAATAAAAACTATGTAATAATAATAATAGTAACAATAATAATAATTAATTATAAACGATAAATTAATTTATTGTATTTTTATTTGGATTATAGATTTTGGGATCGATCGTGCAGCACACATATTTTGTTTTCAGGAGTCAAAGTTAATGGAATTGATTTGCATAAAAAACTTTTGTTTCTTAAGATATCTCAACCAAACTCACAAAATGTATGTTTGGGACTCTCTTACATCCTGACCAAATTTGGTCAAAGTCGGGCTACTATATCATATAGCTGCAATAGGAACAATTGTATACATATAACTTTTAGTATGAAAAAACTAAAAATACATTAATTCCGTTCTTTTTTTTTCAATATTATTTAATGTTTTATTTAATCTCAAAATTATATTTTTTTGTAATTTTTTTTGTATATATTTATGTTTAAATTTCTGATTGATTTTATTATTTTGGCTGCCATTGCTATGGCATTGGGCACTGATGATAAATATTTGGATTCTGTTAGTTTTAAATAACGATTGAACTTATTCAGTAAATCATGAACTAATTCGTTCATAACGCATTTGGTCACAATTTCTTAAAAACATTGTAAATTTCTTAGAGAAATACAATTAAGAGTTTCTCGATTAGATGCATTTTCTTCTTTATTTACATGTAACAATGCTTAAATTTAAAATATTTGTAAGTTTTGAACAATGTTAAAGGCTACTTAAGCCCAAAATAAATAAACCAATTTCTCTTTATTCTCATTTTCAATATGCCAGGGTATAAGTATGTATAACCCAAAAATTAAAAGATAATCCTGAATCTAATAATTTACATATGTCGTCTATTCTAATTAAAAACTTAAAACACATTTCACATTCCACTGAAAAGAAACAGTTTTAGCCTGATTATCGTTCATAAACAACCGACCAAATGATCAGAATGACCTATTCATCTTTAATCGTTCATGACCAACTAGAAACCAAATAGAAACCTTTCATCGTTCAAAGTTCATGACTAACTGAATAACTGAACTAAATGAATGATTTAGTTCACGACTGAAAAATGAACGATTGAACTTATTCAGTAAATTTTACTAAAAAGCCCAACTCTAGAAATTATACCTATGCAAACAAAAAATTTTTCTTATGCTTAATAAATAGCAATATATGACATAATCGTTCATGACCAACTAGAAACCAAATAGAAACCTTTCATCGTTCAAAGTTCATGACTAACTGAATAACTGAACTAAATGAATGATTTAGTTCACGACTGAAAAATGAACGATTGAACTTATTCAGTAAATTTAACTAAAAAGCCCAACTCTAGAAATTATACCTATGCAAACAAAAAATTTTTCTTATGCTTAATAAATAGCAATATATGACATAATCGTTCATGACCAACTTGTATGACTATGTCATATAGCTGCCATAGGAACAATCGGATGCAAAATAACCTTTAGTATGAAAAACTTTTTTGTTTCTTAATATATCTCAACCAAACTCAGAGATTCTATGTTTGGGGCTGTCTCTAACATTCTGGCCAAATTTGGTCAAAGTCGGGTTACTATATCATATAGCTGCCGTAGGAACAATCGGATGCAAAATAACCTTTAGTATGAAAAACTTTTTTATTTCTTAAGATATCTCAACCAAACTCCCAGATTATATGTTTGGGACTGTCTCTTACATTCTGACCAAATTTGGTCAAAGTCGGAAAGACTATATCATATAGCTGCCATAGGAACAATCGGATGCAAATTATTTTTTTAGAACCAAAAATTCTGTTGTTGTATGAGATATCCTAACAAAACTCATAGATTAGCTCTTCTTGCTAAATTTTGACATTTTCCCCAAATTTAGCTTTTTTCCGCCAAATTTAGCTTTTTCCCGCCAAATTTTGCCTTTTCCCCCTAAATCTGGATTTTTCCAGCTGAATCGATAAATCTGTCTTTAACCTAAGTCCAATTACCGGGGAAAAACATTAAAACACTAAAGTTAAATATTTGCGTTTTTCGTCAAAAAATGCTATCTATATACCTCAGTAAAATAGCTATATGTGCAAAAATTCCTTTTGCTACTGTTTGCATTAGAATAACCGTAAATTGATTTTGAGTATACAGTTATTTTCGTTTACGTTTTGCGTTCATTTTCAATGCTTGAGTTTCGTTTGGTTGCCTTTTCTATAGTACCGTTAGGTAAAAAATGTGCGAGAGCTTGTGATTTTCATAGAAAATGGGTATATGTGCAATTCGTTATAATTGTCCGTTTCGTGCAGCAGAGTCAACAAAGTTTTAGTAAAAGTTATACGATTGGACTGTTGGATCGTAAACATAATTATCGTGTTTAATTTGAGGGACATTTTTTCAAAAAGAGTATTAAAAAGCCTAAAATGCCTCGTGGAACTGAACTTTCGCAAGAAGAGCAAGTTAGGATCAAAACCATGTATGAGAGTGGGATAAAAGTTGGACAAATTGCTGTCAAAACAAATCGCCATCGGAATACAATCACAAATTTTTTGAAAAATCCCGAAGGATATGCTGATTGTAAGCGTAGTGGTCCCGTATCTTCTATTAATGACCGAGTAAAGAGGCACATTAAACAACTTGCTACCCAGGATTCGATGAGTTGCTCAAAAATTAAAGCTGAACTGGGACTATCAGTCACTCGGCAAAGGGTTCAACAGATTTTGCGAGAGGACTTGCACTTAAAATATGAAAATAAAGTGCCTAAACCACGCCTAACCCAACGGCATAAAAATGCTCGGATGGACTTCTACGATAAATACAAGTTTGGGAAGAGGAATTGAATCCGTCATTTTTAGTGATGAAAAAAAGTTTAACTTGGACGGCCCTGATGGACACCACAAATATTGGAGGGATCCCCGCCATCCCCGGCAGACTTGCTACAAACGCAACCATGGGGGAGGATCGGTCATGGTATGGGCAGCATTCAGTGCTAAGGGAAAGTCCCAGATGTGTTTTATATCCACTCGAATGAATGCGGAAAGATATGTAGAGCTGTTACAATACGAGCTAATACCATTTGCTGAAGAACATCATGGTGAAAACTGGATTTTTCAACAGGACAATGCACCGATACATGTGGCAAAGTACACGAAAGCTTATTTCGAAGCTCACAAAATCCCATTATTATACTGGCCAGCTATGAGTCCGGATCTTAATCCAATAGAGGATTTATGGGGGATACTTTCTGCAAAAGTTTTTGGCGCAACGAAGCAGTACGACAATTTAAAGCAGCTTAGAGAAGCCATTGTAACGGAATGGGCTAAAATTGATCTGTCATTGCTGCAAAAGTTGGCATCATCAATGCCACGTCGACTGTTATTAGTCCAAAATCAAAAAGGAGGACCTATTTCTTATTAAATACCCAAAAAAAAGTTTTTTTAATATGTTGAAACTAAAAATTTTCTTATTATTTCATAATGTGACCGTTTTGCACATATATCCATTTTCTATGAAAAAAATTTTATCTTAATTTTATAAAATACGTAATGCGTTTTTTTGAATATGTTTATGCTTTTTCTTATGTTCCTTCTTAATATGTATCTAAATAAAATTATAAAGAAAGAAAACTAAAATGTGTTTTGAATGTACACCAATTAAACCTGTTGCACATATAGCTATTTTACTGAGGTATATAAAACTCTTTGTCCTGACTGACTCACTGACTGACTGACTGACTCACTGAGAATCAACGTGCAGCCCAAACGGCAAAAGATAGAAAGTTGAAATTTGCACACAACATAGATGAGATAATTATCGTGCAATAAGACGGCGTCTTGCGAAATTCGACCTCTAAGTGGGTTAAATCGGGGTCAAAGGTCACGGAATTGCTTAGTATGAAAAACTTTTTTGTTTCTTAAGATATATCAACCAAACTCAGAGATTCTATGTTTGGAGCTGTCTCTAACATTCTGGCCAAATTTGGTCAAAGTCGGGTAACTATATCATATAGCTGCCGTAGGAACAATCGGATGCAAAATAACCTTTAGTATGAAAAACTTTTTTATTTCTTAAGATATCTCAACCAAACTCCCAGATTATATGTTTGTGACTGTCTCTTACATTCTGACCAAATTTGGTCAAAGTTGGAAGACTATATCATATAGCTGCCATAGGAACAATCGGATGAAAATAACCTTTATTATGAAAAACTCTGTTGTTGTATGAGATATCCTAACAAAACTCATAGATTAGCTCTTCTTGCTAAATTTTGACATTTTTCCCCAATTTAGCTTTTCCTCGCCAAATGGAGCCTTTTCCCGCTAAATCTAGATTTTTCCAGCTGAATCTATAAATCTGACTTTCACCTAAGTCCAATTACCGGGGAAAAACATTAAAACAATATAGTTGAATATTTGCGTTTTTCGTCAAAAAATGCTATCTTCTATATATATAAAACTCTTTGTCCTGACTGACTCACTGACTGACTGACTGACTCACTGAGAATCAACGTGCAGCCCAAACGGCGAAAGATAGAAAGTTGAAATTTGCACACAACATAGATGAGATAATTTCATCGTGCAATAAGACGGCGTTTTGCGAAATTCGACCTCTAAGTGGGTTAAATCGGGGTCAAAGGTCACGGAATTGCTTAGTGTGAAAAACTTTTTTGTTTCCTTAGATATCTCTACCAAACTCACAGATTGAATGTTTGGGGCTGTCTCTAACATTCTGGCCAAATTTGGTCAAAGTCGGGTTACTATATCATATAGCTGCCGTAGGAACAATCGGATGCAAAATAACCTTTGGTATGAAAAACTTTTTTATTTCTTAAGATATCTCAACCAAACTCCCAGATTATATGTTTGGGACTGTCTCTTACATTCTGACCAAATTTAGTCATATAGCTGCCATAGGAACAATCGGATGCAAATTAACTTTTAGAACCAAAAACTCTGTTGTTGTATGAGATATCCTAACAAAATTCATAGATTAGCTCTTCTTGCTAAATTTTGACATTTTCCCCAAATTTAGCTTTTTTCCGCCAAATTTAGCTTTTTCCCGCCAAATTTAGCCTTTTCCCGCTAAATCTGGATTTTTCCAGCTGAATCGATAAATCTGTCTTTAACCTAAGTCCAATTACCGGGGAAAAACATTAAAACACTAAAGTTAAATATTTGCGTTTTTCGTCAAAAAATGCTATCTATATATATAAAACTCTTTGTCCTTCAGCCGAAGGCCTCAGCAGCCATGGCTCATAAACCTCTGTTGGCCTGTATTTTGCAAATAGAAGCCAACATTCTCAAAATAAAAACTCTTTGTCCTGACTGACTCACTGACTGACTGACTGACTGACTGACTGACTCACTGAGAATCAACGTGCAGCCCAAACGGCAAAAGATAGAAAGTTGAAATTTGCACACAACATAGATGAGATAATTTCATCGTGCAATAAGACGGCGTTTTGCGAAATTCGACCTCTAAGTGGGTTAAATCGGGGTCAAAGGTCACGGAATTGCTTAGTATGAAAAACTTTTTTGTTTCTTAAGATATATCAACCAAACTCAGAGACTCTATGTTTGGAGCTGTCTCTAACATTCTGGCCAAATTTGGTCAAAGTCGGGTTACTATATCATATAGCTGCCGTAGGAACAATCGGATGCAAAATAACCTTTAGTATGAAAAACTTTTTTATTTCTTAAGATATCTCAACCAAACTCCCAGATTATATGTTTGTGACTGTCTCTTACATTCTGACCAAATTTGGTCAAAGTCGGAAGACTATATCATATAGCTGCCATAGGAACAATCGGATGCAAATTATTTTTTTAGAACCAAAAATTCTGTTGTTGTATGAGATATCCTAACAAAACTCATAGATTAGCTCTTCTTGCTAAATTTTGACATTTTTCCCCAATTTAGCTTTTCCTCGCCAAATTGAGCCTTTTCCCGCTAAATCTAGATTTTTCCAGCTGAATCTATAAATCTGACTTTCACCTAAGTCCAATTACCGGGGAAAAACATTAAAACAATATAGTTGAATATTTGCGTTTTTCGTCAAAAAATGCTATCTTCTATATATATAAAACTCTTTGTCCTGACTGACTCACTGAGAATCAACGTGCAGCCCAAACGGCAAAAGATAGAAAGTTGAAATTTGCACACAACTTAGATGAGATAATTTCATCGTGCAATAAGACGGCGTTTTGCGAAATTCGACCTCTAAGTGGGTTAAATCGGGG
The DNA here is from genome assembly GCA_035047525.1 of Drosophila quinaria. Taxonomy (NCBI): domain Eukaryota; kingdom Metazoa; phylum Arthropoda; class Insecta; order Diptera; family Drosophilidae; genus Drosophila; species Drosophila quinaria. The sequence goes on from JAWNPO010000462.1 coordinate 17,062, forward strand.
TCAAAGGTCACGGAATTGCTTAGTGTGAAAAACTTTTTTGTTTCCTAAGATATCTCTACCAAACTCACAGATTGTATGTTTGGGGCTGTCTCTAACATTCTGGTCAAATTTGGTCAAAGTCGGGTTACTATATCATATAGCTGCCGTAGGAACAATCGGATGCAAAATAACCTTTAGTATGAAAAACTTTTTTGTGTCTTAAGATATATCAACCAAACTCAGAGACTCTATGTTTGGAGCTGTCTCTAACATTCTGGCCAAATTTGGTCAAAGTCGCGTTACTATATCATATAGCTGCCGTGGGAACAATCGGATGCAAAATAACCTTTAGTATGAAAAACTTTTTTATTTCTTAAGACATCTTAACCAAACTCCCAGATTATAGGTTTGAGACTGTCTCTTACATTCTGACCAAATTTGGTCAAAGTCGGAAGACTATATCATATAGCTGCCATAGGAACAATCGGATGCAAAATATTTTTTTAGAACCAAAAATTCTGTTGTTGTATGAGATATCCTAACAAAACTCATAGATTAGCTCTTCTTGCTAAATTTTGACATTTTCCCCAAATTTAGCTTTTTTCCGCCAAATTTAGCTTTTTCCCGCCAAATTTAGCCTTTTCCCGCTAAATCTGGATTTTTCCAGCTGAATCGATAAATCTGTCTTTAACCTAAGTCCAATTACCGGGGAAAAACATTAAAACACTAAAGTTAAATATTTGCGTTTTTCGTCAAAAAATGCTATCTATATATCACTGCGGACGGCAGTCCGCGCTAGTGACGAAAGCAGCACGAAGGGTGCGAAGGCGACTAGCATATATACACAGGAAGAATGGAAAATTTGCTATGACTGTCCGATCAGGTCGAGTTATATACCGGTCGAAAGGTATTAACTTAACTTACAAATGTGCAAACTAATACTTTTAGAAACTCACCTGGTTCGTGAGATAAACAGGTGTAAGTGGGAGGGAAAAAATTTAAATTATTGGAGCTAATGGGGCCGTTGGAGCCTTTTTGAATTTTCTTTGAATTTTTTACAATTTTTATTAAAAATACGCGTCGAATGACACCTCGATCATCGAAATCGGACAACTGGTTCGAAAGATAATTAATTTTGAAATTTTTGGTGCCCTTCTCAAAACGAGATGAAAAGTCAGTCTAGTCTGTTTGTTTGTTTGTTTGTCTCTTTGTTAGTATCAAAGCGTTGATTTAGCTTAAAAGTTTGAATGAGGACTTGTTTCCGATCAAAAATCTAGAAACGTTTGTTTTACGACTTTTTCGAAAAATCGCTAGTTTAGCGGGAAATCGCTAAAAACCGTTAAAATTAAAACCCCTATAGCATCCAAACGATATGAGCTACAGACGTGATCTATGTATCGTTGGAAAGGTATTTTGAAGGGCTTTTAGGCAAACCTTCAAACTTTTTTTCTAAAGTGCATAGGTAAAAATCAACAGGTGAAATAAGATATTTTGTCCCAGATTTTGGCGGTTTTTGAAAAAACGACGCTAACGATTTTTTTTAGCTTTCAATATGTTTCGCGTTTTTTGATATATGACACAAAAAATTTTACCGATGGGTTTGGAAGATATTACTTATTAACTGAATATACCTTTTACCTTTACACTACTGCATGTACATATGCAGTATGTTAATGTACATGTAAATCGCCAAAAGCCACAGCATCCAAACAATAGAAGCTACAGATGTGATCTATATATCGTTGGAAATGTATTTTGAAGGGCTTTAAGCCTAGCTGTAAACTTTTTTACATAAAACACAGGTAAAAAGCTTCAGGTGAAATAAGGTTTTTTTTCCCTACATTTCGGCGATTTAAGAAAAATCTACGGGTCAAATAACGTTTCCTAACTCGAACTTCTCTAACTCGAATTTCTCTGTAACTCGAATTAAATGAGTGGCAGTAAAATTAATAATCTTAGGAAAAAGAACTCTATAACTCGAATATTTCCCTAACTCGAACCTTTTCTTTGGATAATGGTGATTCGAGTTAGGGAAGTTCGACTGTATGTTATTTGTTGTAGCAATTCAATTTCGCTTTTTGACATATAACACATAGCCGTCAAATTTCGTTTGGGCAAGATATTACCTGTTAACTGAATATACCTTTTACCTTTACACTTCTGCATGTACATATGCAGTAGCATGCATACAGCAGCAGCAAAGTGTCATAACAGCCAGAGTTTGAGAGTGCTACTAGCTTTTGCGCTTGTCATGTGTGTTTTAAGGGAACCAGTGTTGGCAGACAGTTTGTTTTAGCTTGTACAAAAAATAAATAAAGTTGATAGAATGGAATTTCAAAATTTCTGATATCTTATTCAAAAATTTCTGATATCTTATAAAAAAAACCTCTTTACGAGGTAAAAGTCTAGTGACGAAAACAGTTATATGCCCCAAAATTTCTGATATCCAATTTTGTGACGAATAATATTAAGTTTGACATAAAAATTATTTAAAAAAAATTTTTGCATTCGGCACTGCGCAAAACATTGAGTTTTATTTGGTATGAAGAATTGAGACATTTTGGCGCAATGTGCCGAGTGCCAAAATTTTTTTTAAAATAATTTTTATGTCAAACTTAATATTATTCGTCACAAAATTGGATATCAGAAATTTTGGGGCATATAACTGTTTTCGTCACTAGACTTTTACCTCGTAAAGAGGTTTTTTTTATAAGATAAGTTAACACGGGCAACGTAGCTGCAACCAACGGCAGCCCAAGACCGCACGTGGAATCTGCGTCGATCAGCAAATACTTGCAGTTGAACGGCCGAAAGTACCCGTTGGTTACACGCGCGCAATAAGTGACCATCGGAAAGCTGTCGCGAGACGCTGACGTTGCGATCAGCCGGCCAGTGCAACGGACTCTTGGAAGCAGCGAAATCGGATACCCTGCATGCGCGCTGGTAGTGACCGGCAACAGACGGGCACAAGTCGCTGACGAGGCATTCTGCTGGGAACGCAGCCGGCACATCGAGGCTTCGTGGGATTACTTTAAGCTAGATATAATTTAGTTCTTAACTCATTACGCTCAAGTTAACACTTAGAATAATCTGACGGCCCTCACGGGTGTCAGTAAATAATAAATAAAACATATAAAATAATCAAAAGGCCCTCACGGGTGTTTATTAACCAATCAAATTATAATAAAGAATTATAAAAGGAAAACCTTAAAACAGAGACTATTTAACTGGCGCCCAACGCAATTAAGTACTCGCGTGAAAAAAATCTAAAAAGATTTTTTGTGACTAAAATCGTAAAGCACGCGTCGCGTGATACAAAACAAATTACATATGTGATGTGAAAAAATATCGAACAACCTTTTTGAGCAACTGAACAAAAATTGGTGAAAAAATACTTAAAATATCTTGTAATGTGAAACAAGTGAACGTGAAAAAATATTAAACAAAAAGACATAAATAAACAACTCAAAAAAAAAAAATTTTTTTTTCGTGCGTCAAAACAACGAAACAAAATTATCAACATTAAACGACTGCATCGAGGGAGCCAACACCTCAGCGACCGTGCCATCGGGTTTAAGAATTAGGCTCATAAATTTAAAAGAACAAACATGTAAGTGAGATGTTCATTATTCGAATCAAAAAAATTTTTAAATAATAAACAAGTTTTGAAGAAAATTTTTGTGTCAATACTCTACAATATTCGAGTTGTTCAGGCCAGGCTGGTTTGAGGAAAAATTTAAAAAAAAAAAATAAATAAACTACTATTATTATTCTGGCTTACGTCAGAGTATAGGACTTGACCCTTTTATTTTCTCCTCTCCCATGAGCAGCGACGAGGATCTTATTGAAAGCTACAAGGAAACTTTAGCGGATAAAAAAATTACGAATACAAAAAGTCCAGACAGTTACAGGAAAAGAACAATTTCGCTAGGTTCTCGTTTAACACTACCTTTAGAGAGAGTCAGTATGTCAGTCACCCCTGAAATGATTTACAGCATGGAGGCCGCTATCAATGCGGCCCTAGAAAAGCAAAAGGCAGAATTTCGAGCACAAATAGATGCCCTAAAAAACGAAATGGTAGAACACACGGTAGCTTACGCAGAGCCAGAATATCAGAGAGCGTTCATTAATAGGGAAATCAAATGTGACGAGCCCCTAGACGCAGTAAAAACGGTGCCGGAATTTGACGGCACACAAGCAAATTACGTCTCTTGGCGACAGGCTGCAATGGCAGCGTATGAGCTGTTCGAGCCATACGTTGGAAGTAGCAGACACTTTCAGGCGGTCCTAATCATTAGGAACAAGATAAAGAAGGACGCTGACGCGCAACTCGCGTCACACAATACGGTATTGAATTTCAGGGCTATTATAGATCGGCTCGACGATTCTTACGCCGACAAGACTCCTATACAGGTGCTGTCACAGGAGCTCAATTTCTTGAGGCAGGGAGAACTTTCCCTCACTCAATACTATAACAACATCCAACAGAAGCTCACGCTTTTGACAAACAAAACACTCATGACTCAAGATACGGCTTCTGCCACTATCTTAAACAAAAAATTCAGAGAGGATGCTTTGCATGCTTTCATCTCCGGACATAAGAAGTCTTTGAAAACTGCAGTTTTCCCTGCACAACCACGGGATCTGCCATCAGCATTAGCCCTCGCTCGAGAAGCAGAGGCTAGTAACGAACTAGGCATATTTGCGGCAACTTTTGCCAAACACACTGAGGACAGAGTACAAAAGCCCCCTAGTCGGAGAAATTCACCCTGGCGTAGCGGCCGTCAGCAAAACGGTTTTCAAACCCAGCAAAAGAATTCTCAATTCACGAGAGCTCAGAACCAGGACCAGGTGAACGCAAGTTCATCTAGTGGCAAACAGCGTTTTGCCCAGGCCCCAGGCTCACAGACCTTTTCTGCCCCAGAGCCCATGGACGTCGACTCGTCCTCACGTTTCAGACAACCTACAAAATTTCAGCAAAACAGAATTAACACTTTTGGAGGTAACTCCAAAAAAGCCCAGATGATAAATCTTACTGCCCAAGAGCTAACAAACGACCAAGAATATGAGTCGGCTGCCTAAGGCGCGGTAGAGGTCCTGAATGATGACCTCTCGGACACAGACAGTTGCAATTTTTTAGAAGTCAGTCCCTGTTACCGTTCATCACGAGAACAGTAGCAGGGCGCACGATCAAACTGCTCGTGGATACAGGGGCTTCGAAAAACTACATCAAGCCACTCCCAGAGTTAAAGCACATAGTGCCCGTAGAAGCCCCCTTTAACGTGAAATCAATTCATGGCAGCACTGAGGTCAAACAGAAATGCCTCATTCACCTTTTCGAAATAAAAACATATTTTTTTATCATAAACACTCTTAGGGATTTCGACGGTATAATAGGTCTTGATCTTCTAAAGAAAGTCAATGCAAAGATCGACTTCACCCATAACACAATTAAAACAGACAACAGTTTAGAACCAATTTTATTCACACGTTCACCGGACGTTAACTTCATTCAAATTGACGACATCGACGTCCCAATCGCTGTCAAAGAATCTTTCGATAAAATGATCCAACAAAGAATAAAAGCATTCGCAGACCCCAACGAGGCTCTGCCGTATAATATCAACACTATCGCAACAATACGAACTGATGGGGAACCGGTATATTCAAAATTATACCCTCACCCCTCGCTGATTTTGTCAACGCAGAAGTTAAACAACTACTAGCGGACGGCATTATCCGACCCTCAAAGTCACCTTACAACAACCCAACTTGGGTAGTTGATAAAAAAGGAACGGACGAACAAGGTTTTCGAAAGAAAAGATTGGTAATTGATTTCAGGAAACTGAATCAAAATACAATCGATGACAAGTACCCGATTCCCACAATCTCGACGATTTTGTCAAATATGGGTAAGGCTCAGTATTTCACAACACTGGACCTGAAGTCGGGCTTTCATCAGATCGAACTTGCTGAAAACGACAGGGAAAAAACAGCATTTTCTGTTAACAACGGAAAATATGAGTTCTGTAGATTACCCTTTGGGCTGAAAAATGCTCCAAGTATTTTCCAGAGAGCCATCGACGACGTCCTTAGGGAAAAAATAAGTAAAACGTGCTACGTTTACGTAGATGATGTGATAATCTTCTCTGAAACAAAGGAAGACGACATTAAGGACATCGACTGGGTTCTCAAAAGTCTCGAAGAAGCTGGCATGAGAGTATCACAGGAAAAAAGCGTGGAGTACCTCGGATTCATTGTGTCAAGGGATGGGATAATAACTTCACCGGAAAAAGTGCAAGCAATTTCAAGCTTCCCAATCCCACAAACGCTTTTTGACCTCAGGTCATTCTTAGGCCTCTCGAGTTATTACCGCTGTTTTATAAAGGATTATGCAAAAATCGCTAAGCCCCTCACGGACGCATTAAAAGGCGAAAACGGTAAAATTAGCAAAAACCACTCGAGGAAAGTCGAAATTAAACTCAGCGAAAAACAACTGCAGACCTTTTCCAAGCTAAAAAATATTTTAGCTTCAGAAGAAGTTTTGCTGACATACCCGGACTTTAAAAAACCATTTGACCTTACAACTGACGCTTCTGGTTATGGCTTAGGGGCTGTACTATCTCAAAACGGCCGCCCTGTTACAATGATTTCTCGCACCTTGCACGACAGTGAAATTAATTTTGCAACGAACGAAAGAGAACTCCTAGCCATTGTGTGGTCCTTGAAAAAACTCCGAAATTATCTCTATGGAGTCAGAAATCTAAACATCTTCACTGACCACCAGCCACTTACCTTTGCAGTGTCCGACAAAAGTCCCAACGCTAAGATAAAGCGCTGGAAAGCCTTCATCGATGAACACGGCGCAAAAATAATTTACAAACCTGGGAAAGAAAATTTCGTTGCTGACGCCCTATCGCGTCAACACATAAACACATTGGACGAAACTCCCGATTCAGACATGGCCACTTGTCACAGCGAGGAGTCACTTACAAATACAATAGAGACAATAGACAAACCGGTAAACTGTTTCCGAAACCAAATCATTTTGGAAGAAACAGAAATCCCATGCGTAAAACACTTCATTTTATTTAAAGAAAAGACCAGACACATCATACAATTCTCCAACCGCGAAACATTATTTCAATCCCTACTCGACGTGATAAAATCTGACGTAGTAAACGCAATTCACTGCGAGCTACCAATCCTAGCGTTCATCCAACATAGGCTGGTCGAGGCATTCCCCTCAACAACATTCAAGCACTGCAAATTCCTCGCTATCGACATTGTCGACCCTTCAGAACAAAGAGAGATTATGACAGCAGAACATAATCGGGCCCATCGAGCAGCCCAAGAAAACATAAAACAAGTTCTGAGGGACTATTTTTTTCCAAAAATGAATCGACTAGCTACAGAAGTGGCACTTAATTGCAAAACTTGCTCGATGGCCAAGTACAATCGCCATCCAACGAAGCAAGCACTCGGACAGACTCCTATCCCACTATACGCTGGGGAAATACTTCATATCGACATATTTTCAACGGACAGAAGATTCTTTCTCACCTGTGTCGACAAGTTTTCAAAATTCGCCTTAGTACAACCAATAGAGTCTCGGGCAATAGTGGACATAAAAGCCTTTATTCTACAGCTGGCTAACATATTTCCAAAAATTAAAACAATCTATTGCGACAACGAAAAATCCCTGAACTCGGAAACAATAAAATCCATTCTATTCAACAACTTCGAAATCCATATCGCAAATGCACCCCCGCTTCACAGTACGTCAAACGGTCAGGTCGAGCGATTTCACAGCACCCTAACAGAAATAGCTCGTTGCATCAAAATTGATAAGCAACTCGAGGAAACGGTAGAGCTCATACTTATGGCTACCATAAAATATAACCGGACAATCCATTCAGTAACGAATAAAAGCCCCATTGAGGTAATTCACTCCGCTCCCATCGAATTCGAAAAAAATATAACCGATAGAATACTTAGGGCACAAGAAAAAACTCTAGAGCAAGCAAATAAAGACAGGGAATATAAGTCTTATCATATTGGTGATAAGGTCTGGGTGAAACAAAACAAACGTCTGGGCAACAAGCTCACGCCCTTATGCTCAGAAGAAACGATAGAAGTGGTCCATAAGGACAACATCCGGTAGGACAACAGAGGCGTTTTTCATATAAATTTTGTAGTTTTACGTTAAAAATAAGTTCGCTACGTTTATAATACCCTTTACATTCTTTTTATACAATTTATAGGTTAGCACTTCGGACAGCACTACTAATGACAACGTGGACTCTCACGACTTCCGTGACTAAATTTAACGACTACTCGCACTCACGCTACATACCCATTCAGGACGGAGACGTGACAATTTTTAACAAATTTGGATACCTAGGACATACGACCAACATTTCATCCTACGAGGACTATGCGGACAAGACCAGGACGGCTCTGGACGTGTTTACTACAGATCACATGACCAGGGTACTGAACACCGACCTTAAAAGAATAGGCACCCTTTTAGAGACACTGAGAATCCACCATAAACAGGCCCGCAGCATAAACCTGCTAGGAACGGCGCTAAAGGTAGTCGCGGGAACACCCGACTTTGATGATTGGGAACAGGTTCGGTTTAGGCAGGGTCAACTGATAGAAGCAGAAAACAGACAAATCGACATAAACGCAAAAATCCAGGAACAGATAAATTCAGTGACTAGCACAATCAATAAAATTTATAAGTCAGATGAGACGGACAGTAAACATTTATATGAAACTATTCTGGCTGAAAATAGAATAATAATTGCAGATTTGGAAAACCTACTTTTGACTTTAACATTGGCAAAAATCGATCTGATCAACCCGGCTATCCTGAACAACGTCGATGTAAAAGACCTCATCGATGAACACCTCACCAACGTTAGCATAACAAATATTTTAGAAGTGTCTAACATTAAGGCCTTTCAAAACAATGAACTATTGCATTTCTTAATTAAATTTCCAATCCCTCAACAAGTCTGCAAAAAGATCAATGTCCACCCAGCTTTTGCAGAAGAATCGAGTCAACCACCTGCGCCCAACAACTGGTGTCAGGGACAGTCGCCACCTGCAACACTCACCCGGGACATCTAGAGTCCGTCACACTAATCGACGAGGGCGTGGTGATCATAAATGACGCTGAAGTGAACGTCGTGACCTCCGACGGAGATAGTCACCAAATCTCCGGGACATACCTTGTGACATTCACAGACTACATCTACGTGAATGGGAGCCGAATAAGCAATCACCTCGGCGCCTTGCAGAAGAACCCCATCGTCTCCGCTATGACACAAATTAACGTGACAGCGCATCGGGAGAAACTCAGCCTTCCCTTTCTTCACGAGATGAGTATAAGAAATCTACAACATATAGGCTACCTCAAAAAGGAGATGCTTTCAAAACCTATCATCAGTAGCTGCGCTACGGCAATCATCATTCTTGCCTGTTGCGGAGTCATCTGGATAAGCCTACGTTGCTGGAGGTATCAGACTACGTCAACCAAAGATGTGGACTTGGAGTCTGCCGCTTCGAGTACCGAGGACGGCCCTCACTTACCCGTGGGAGGAGTTAACACGGGCAACGTAGCTGCAACCAACGGCAGCCCAAGACCGGACGTGGAATCTGCGTCGGTCAGCAAATACTTGCAGTTGAACGGCCGAAAGTACCCGTTGGTTACACGCGCGCAATAAGTGACCATCGGAAAGCTGTCGCGAGACGCTGACGTTGCGATCAGCCGGCCAGTGCAACGGACTCTTGGAAGCAGCGAAATCGGATACCCTACATGCGCGCTGGTAGTGACCGGCAACAGACGGGCACAAGCCGTTGACGAGGCATTCTGCTGGGAACGCATCGAGGCTTCGTGGGATTACTTTAAGCTAGATATAATTTAGTTCTTAACTCATTACGCTCAAGTTAACACTTAGAGCAATCTGACGGCCCTCACGGGTGTCATTAAATAATAAATAAAACATATAAAATAATCAAACGGCCCTCACGGGTGTTTATTAACCAACCAAATTATAATAAAGAATTATAAAAGGAAAACCTTAAAACAGAGACTATTTAACTTATATAAAACTCTTTGTCCTTCAGCCGAAGGCCTCAGCAGCCATGGCTCGTAAACCTCTGTTGGCCTGTATTTTGCAAATAGAAGCCAACATTCTCAAAATAAAAACTCTTTGTCCTGACTGACTCACTGACTGACTGACTGACTGACTGACTGACTCACTGAGAATCAACGTGCAGTCCAAACGGCAAAAGATAGAAAGTTGAAATTTGCACACAACATAGATGAGATAATTTCATCGTGCAATAAGACGGCGTTTTGCGAAATTCGACATCTAAGTGGGTTAAATCGGGGTCAAAGGTCACGGAATTGCTTAGTATGAAAAACTTTTTTGTTTCTTAAGATATCTCTACCAAACTCACAGATTGTATGTTTGGGACTGTCCTGTACATTCTGACCAAATTTGGTCAGTGTCGGATGACTATATCATATAGCTTCCATGGGAACAATCAGATGCAAATTGATCTTTAGTATGAAAAACTTTTTTGTTTCTTAAGTTATTTCAGCCAAACTCACACATGATATGTTTTGGACTTTCCTTTACATTCTGACCAAATTTGGACAAAGTCGGATGACTATGTCATATAGCTGCCATAGGAACAATCGGATGCAAAATAACCTTTAGTATAAAAAACTTTTTTGTTTCTTAAGATATCTCAACCAAACTCAGAGATTCTATGTTTGTGGCTGTCTCTAACATTCTGGCCAAATTTGGTCAAAGTCGGGTTACTATATCATATAGCTGCCGTAGGAACAATCGGATGCAAAATAACCTTTAGTATGAAAAACTTTTTTATTTCTTAAGATATCTCAACCAAACTCCCAGATTATATATTTGTGACTGTCTCTTACATTCTGACCAAATTTGGTCAAAGTCGGAAGACTATATCATATAGCTGCCATAGGAACAATCGGACGCAAATTATTTTTTTAGAACCAAAAATTCTGTTGTTGTAAGAGATATCCTAACAAAACTCATAGATTAGCTCTTCTTGCTAAATTTTGTCATTTTTCCCCAATTTAGCTTTTCCTCGCCAAATTGAGCCTTTTCCCGCTAAATCTAGATTTTTCCAGCTGAATCTATAAATCTGACTTTCACCTAAGTCCAATTACCGGGGAAAAACATTAAAACAATATAGTTGAATATTTGCGTTTTTCGTCAAAAAATGCTATCTTCTATATATATAAAACTCTTTGTCCTGACTGACTCACTGAGAATCAACGTGCAGCCCAAACGGCAAAAGATAGAAAGTTGAAATTTGCACACAACATAGATGAGATAATTTCATCGTGCAATAAGACGGCGTTTTGCGAAATTCGATCTCTAAGTGGGTAAAATCGGGGTCAAAGGTCACGGAATTGCTTAGTATGAAAAACTTTTTTGTTTCTTAAGATATCTCTACCAAACTCACAGATTGTGTGTTTGGGGCTGTCTCTAACATTCTGGCCAAATTTGGTTAAAGTCGGGTTACTATATCATATAGCTGCCGTAGGAACAATCGGATGCAAAATAACCTTTAGTATGAAAAACTTTTTTATTTCTTAAGACATCTTAACCAAACTCCCAGATTATAGGTTTGGGACTGTCTCTTACATTCTGACCAAATTTGGTCAAAGTCGGAATACTATATCATATAGCTGCCATAGGAACAATCGGATGCAAATTATTTTTTTAGAACCAAAAATTCTGTTGTTGTATGAGATATCCTAACAAAACTCATAGATTAGCTCTTCTTGCTAAATTTTGACATTTTCCCCAAATTTAGCTTTTTTCCGCCAAATTTAGCCTTTTCCCGCTAAATCTGGATTTTTCCAGCTGAATCGATATATCTGTCTTTAACCTAAGTCAAATTACCGGGGAAAAACATTAAAACACTAAAGTTAAATATTTGCGTTTTTCGTCACAATATGCTATCTATATATATAAAACGCTTTGTCCTTCAGCCGAAGGCCTCAGCAGCCATTGCTCATAAACCTCTGTTGGCCTGTATTTTGCAAATATAAGCCAACATTCTCAAAATAAAAACTCTTTGTCCTGACTGACTCACTGACTGACTGACTGACTGACTGACTGACTGACTGACTCACTGAGAATCAACGTGCAGCCCAAACGGCAAAAGGTAGAAAGTTGAAATTTGCACACAACATAGATGAGATAATTTCATCGTGCAATAAGACGGCGTTTTGCGAAATTCGACCTCTAAGTGGGTTAAATCGGGGTCAAAGGTCACGGAATTGCTTAGTATGAAAAACTTTTTTGTTTCTTAAGATATCTCTACCAAACTCACAGATTGTATGTTTGGGACTGTCCTGTACATTCTGACCAAATTTGGTCAGTGTCGGATGACTATATCATATAGCTGCCATAGGAACAATCAGATGCAAATTGATCTTTAGTATGAAAAACTTTTTTGTTTCTTAAGTTATTTCAACCAAACTCACACATGATATGTTTTGGACTTTCCTTTACATTCTGACCAAATTTGGACAAAGTCGGATGACTATGTCATATAGCTGCCATAGGAACAATCGGATGCAAAATAACCTTTAGTATAAAAAACTTTTTTGTTTCTTAAGATATCTCAACCAAACTCAGAGATTCTATGTTTGTGGCTGTCTCTAACATTCTGGCCAAATTTGGTCAAAGTCGGGTTACTATATCATATAGCTGCCGTAGGAACAATCGGATGCAAAATAACCTTTAGTATGAAAAACTTTTTTATTTCTTAAGATATCTCAACCAAACTCCCAGATTATATGTTTGTGACTGTCTCTTACATTCTGACCAAATTTGGTCAAAGTCGGAAGACTATATCATATAGCTGCCATAGGAACAATCGGACGCAAATTATTTTTTTAGAACCAAAAATTCTGTTGTTGTATGAGATATCCTAACAAAACTCATAGATTAGCTCTTCTTGCTAAATTTTGACATTTTTCCCCAATTTAGCTTTTCCTCGCCAAATTGAGCCTTTTCCCGCTAAATCTAGATTTTTCCAGCTGAATCTATAAATCTGACTTTCACCTAAGTCCAATTACCGGGGAAAAACATTAAAACAATATAGTTGAATATTTGCGTTTTTCGTCAAAAAATGCTATCTTCTATATATATAAAACTCTTTGTCCTGACTGACTCACTGACTGACTGACTGACTGACTGACTGACTGACTGACTGACTGACTGACTCACTGAGAATCAACGTGCAGCCCAAACGGCAAAAGAGAGAAAGTTGAAATTTGCACACAACATAGATGAGATAATTTCATCGTGCAATAAGACGGCGTTTTGCGAAATTCGATCTCTAAGTGGGTTAAATCGGGGTCAAAGGTCACGGAATTGCTTAGTATGAAAAACTTTTTTGTTTCTTAAGATATCTCAACCAAACTCAGAGATTCTATGTTTGGGGCTGTCACTAACATTCTGGCCAAATTTGGTCAAAGTCGGAAGACTATATCATATAGCTGCCATAGGAACAATCGGATGCAAATTATTTTTTAGAACCAAAAATTCTGTTGTTGTATGAGATATCCTAACAAAACTCATAGATTAGCTCTTCTTGCTAAATTTTGACATTTTTCCCCAATTTAGCTTTTCCTCGCCAAATTGAGCCTTTTCCCGCTAAATCTAGATTTTTCCAGCTGAATCTATAAATCTGACTTTCACCTAAGTCCAATTACCGGGGAAAAACATTAAAACAATATAGTTGAATATTTGCGTTTTTCGTCAAAAAATGCTATCTTCTATATATATAAAACTCTTTGTCCTGACTGACTCACTGAGAATCAACGTGCAGCCCAAACGGCAAAAGATAGAAAGTTGAAATTTGCACACAACATAGATGAGATAATTTCATCGTGCAATAAGACGGCGTTTTGCGAAATTCGATCTCTAAGTGGGTTAAATCGGGGTCAAAGGTCGCGGAATTGCTTAGTATGAAAAACTTTTTTGTTTCTTAAGATATCTCTACCAAACTCACAGATTGTATGTTTGGGGCTGTCTCTAATATTCTGGCCAAATTTGGTCAAAGTCGGGTTACTATATCATATAGCTGCCGTAGGAACAATCGGATGCAAAATAACCTTTACTATGAAAAACTTTTTTGTTTCTTAAGATATCTCAACCAAACTCAGAGATTCTATGTTTGGGGCTGTCTCTAACATTCTGGGCAAATTTGGTCAAAGTCAGGTTACTATATCATATAGCTGCCGTAGGAACAATCGGATGCAAAATAACCTTTAGTATGAAAAACTTTTTTATTTCTTAAGACATCTTAACCAAACTCCCAGATTATAGGTTTGGGACTGTCTCTTACATTCTGACCAAATTTGGTCAAAGTCGGAATACTATATCATATAGCTGCCATAGGAACAATCGGATGCAAATTATTTTTTTAGAATCCAAAATTCTGTTGTTGTATGAGATATCCTAACAAAACTCATAGATTAGCTCTTCTTGCTAAATTTTGACATTTTCCCCAAATTTAGCTTTTTTCCGCCAAATTTAGCTTTTTCCCGCCAAATTTAGCCTTTTCCCCCTAAATCTGGACTTTTCCAGCTGAATCGATATATCTGTCTTTAACCTAAGTCAAATTACCGGGGAAAAACATTAAAACACTAAAGTTAAATATTTGCGTTTTTCGTCAAAAAATGCTATCTATATATATAAAACTCTTTGTCCTTCAGCCGAAGGCCTCAGCAGCCATGGCTCATAAACCTCTGTTGGCCTGTATTTTGCAAATAGAAGCCAACATTCTCAAAATAAAAACTCTTTGTCCTGACTGACTGACTGACTGACTCACTGAAAATCAACGTGCAGCCCAAACGGCAAAAGATAGAAAGTTGAAATTTGCACACAACATAGATGAGATAATTTCATCGTGCAATAAGACGGCGTTTTGCGAAATTCGACCTCTAAGTGGGTTAAATCGGAGTCAAAGGTCACGGAATTGCTTAGTATGAAAAACTTTTTTGTTTCTTAAGATATCTCTACCAAACTCACAGATTGTATGTTTGGGACTGTCCTGTACGTTCTGACCAAATTTGGTCAGTGTCGGATGACTATATCATATAGCTGCCATAGGAACAATCAGATGCAAATTGATCTTTAGTATGAAAAACTTTTTTGTTTCTTAAGTTATTTCAACCAAACTCACACATGATATGTTTTGGACTTTCCTTTACATTCTGACCAAATTTGGACAAAGTCGGATGACTATGTCATATAGCTGCCATAGGAACAATCGGATGCAAAATAACCTTTAGTATGAAAAACTTTTTTGTTTCTTAATATATCTCAACCAAACTCAGAGATTCTATGTTTGTGGCTGTCTCTAACATTCTGGCCAAATTTGGTCAAAGTCGGGTTACTATATCATATAGCTGTCATAGGAACAATCGGATGAAAATAACCTTAAGTACGAAAAACTTTTTTATTTCTTAAGATATCTCAACCAAACTCCCAGATTATATGTTTGGGACTGTCTCTTACATTCTGACCAAATTTGGTCAAAGTCGGAAGACTATATCATATAGCTTCCATAGGAACAATCGGATGCAAATTATTTTTTTAGAACCAAAAATTCTGTTGTTGTATGAGATATCCTAACAAAACTCATAGATTAGCTCTTCTTGCTAAATTTTGACATTTTCCCCAAATTTAGCTTTTTTCCGCCAAATTTAGCTTTTTCCCGCCAAATTTAGCCTTTTCCCCCTAAATCTGGATTTTTCCAGCTGAATCGATAAATCTGTCTTTAACCTAAGTCCAATTACCGGGGAAAAACATTAAAACACTAAAGTTAAATATTTGCGTTTTTCGTCAAAAAATGCTATCTATATATATAAAACTCTTTGTCCTGACTGACTCACTGACTGA
>JAWNPO010000463.1:0-86428 GCA_035047525.1 Drosophila quinaria
ACTAATCGACGAGGGCGTGGTGATCATAAACGACGCTGAAGTAAACGTCGTGACCTCCGACGGAGATAGTCACCAAATCTCTGGGACATACCTTGTGACATTCACAGACTACATCTACGTGAATGGGAGCCGAATAAGCAATCACCTCGGCGCCTTGCGGAAGAACCCCATCGTCTCCGCTATGACACAAATTAACGTGACAGCGCATCGGGAGAAACTCAGCCTTCCCTTTCTTCACGAGATGAATATAAGAAATCTACAACATATTGGCTACCTCAAACAGAAGATGCTTTCAAAACCTATCATCAGTAGCTGCGCTACGGCAATCATCATTCTTGCCTGTTGCGGAGTCATCTGGATAAGCCTCCGTTGCTGGAGGTATCAAACTACGTCAACCAAAGATGTGGACTTGGAGTCTGCCGCTTCGAGTACCGAGGACGGCCCTCACTTACCCGTGGGAGGAGTTAACACGGGCAACGTAGCTGCAACCAACGGCAGCCCAAGACCGGACGTGGAATCTGCGTCGGTCAGCAAATACTTGCAGTTGAACGGCCGAAAGTACCCGTTGGTTACACGCGCGCAATAAGTGACCATCGGAAAGCTGTCGCGAGACGCTGACGTTGCGATCAGCCGGCCAGTGCAACGGACTCTTGGAAGCAGCGAAATCGGATACCCTGCATGCGCGCTGGTAGTGACCGGCAACAGACGGGCACAAGGCGCTGACGAGGCATTCTGCTGGGAACGCAGCCGGCACATCGAGGCTTCGTGGGATTACTTTAAGCTAGATATAATTCAGTTCTTAACTCATTACGCTCAAGTTAACACTTAGAGTAATCTGACGGCCCTCACGGGTGTCAGTAAATAATAAATAAAACAAATAAAATAATCAAACGGCCCTCACGGGTGTTTATTAACCAATCAAATTATAATAAAGAATTATAAAAAGAAAACCTTAAAACAGAGACTATTTAACTGGCGCCCAACGCAATTAAGTACTCGCGTGAAAAAAATCTAAATAGATTTTTTGTGACTAAAATCGTAAAGCACGCGTCGCGTGATACAAAACAAATTACATATGTGATGTGAAAAAATATCGAACAACCTTTTTGAGCAACTGAACAAAAATTGGTGAAAAAAATACTTAAAATATCTTGTAATGTGAAACAAGTGAACGTGAAAAAAAATATTAAACAAAAAGACATAAATAAACAACTCAAAAAAAAAATTTTTTTTTCGTGCGTGAAAACAACGAAACAAAATTATCAACATTAAACGACTGCATCGAGGGAGCCAACACCTCAGCGACCGTGCCATCGGGTTTAAGAATTAGGCTCATAAATTTAAAAGAACAAACATGTAAGTGAGATGTTCATTATTCGAATCAAAAAAATTTTTAAATAATAAACAAGTTTTGAAGAAAATTTTTGTGTCAATACTCTACAATATTCGAGTTGTTCAGGCCAAGCTGGTTTGAGGAAAAATTTAAAAAAAAAAAAATAAATAAACTACTATTATTATTCTGGCTTACGTCAGAGTATAGGACTTGACCCTTTTATTTTCTCCTCTCCCATGAGCAGCGACGAGGATCTTATTGAAAGCTACAAGGAAACTTTAGCGGATAAAAAAATTACGAATACAAAAAGTCCAGACAGTTACAGGAAAAGAACAATTTCGCTAGGTTCTCGTTTAACACTACCTTTAGAGAGAGTCAGTATGTCAGTCACCCCTGAAATGATTTACAGCATGGAGGCCGCTATCAATGCGGCCCTAGAAAAGCAAAAGGCAGAATTTCGAGCACAAATAGATGCCCTAAAAAACGAAATGGTAGAACACACGGTAGCTTACGCAGAGCCAGAATATCAGAGAGCGTTCATTAATAGGGAAATCAAATGTGACGAGCCCCTAGACGCAGTAAAAACGGTGCCGGAATTTGACGGCACACAAGCAAATTACGTCTCTTGGCGACAGGCTGCAATGGCAGCGTATGAGCTGTTCGAGCCATACGTTGGAAGTAGCAGACACTTTCAGGCGGTCCTAATCATTAGGAACAAGATAAAGAAGGACGCTGACGCGCAACTCGCGTCACACAATACGGTATTGAATTTCAGGGCTATAATAGATCGGCTCGACGATTCTTACGCCGACAAGACTCCTATACAGGTGCTGTCACAGGAGCTCAATTTCTTGAGGCAGGGAGAACTTTCCCTCACTCAATACTATAACAACATCCAACAGAAGCTCACGCTTTTGACAAACAAAACACTCATGACTCAAGATACGGCTTCTGCCACTATCTTAAACAAAAAATTCAGAGAGGATGCTTTGCATGCTTTCATCTCCGGACTTAAGAAGTCTTTGAAAACTGCAGTTTTCCCTGCACAACCACGGGATTTGCCATCAGCATTAGCCCTCGCTCGAGAAGCAGAGGCTAGTAACGAACTAGGCATATTTGCGGCAACTTTTGCCAAACACACTGAGGACAGAGTACAAAAGCCCCCTAGTCAGAGAAATTCACCCTGGCGTAGCGGCCCTCAGCAAAACGGTTTTCAAACCCAGCAAAAGAATTCTCAATTCACGAGAGCTCAGAACCAGGACCAGGTGAACGCAAGTTCATCTAGTGGCAAACAGCGTTTTGCCCAGGCCCCAGGCTCACAGACCTTTTCTGCCCCAGAGCCCATGGACGTCGACTCGTCCTCACGTTTCAGACAACCTACAAAATTTCAGCAAAACAGAATTAACACTTTTGGAGGTAACTCCAAAAAAGCCCAGATGATAAATCTTACTGCCCAAGAGCTAACAAATGACCAAGAATATGAGTCGGCTGCCCAAAGCGCGGTAGAGGTCCTGAATGATGACCTCTCGGACACAGACAGTTGCAATTTTTTAGAAGTCAGTCCCTGTTACCGTTCATCACGAGAATAGTAGCAGGGCGCACGATCAAACTGCTCGTGGATACAGGGGCTTCGAAAAACTACATCAAGCCACTCCCAGAGTTAAAGCACATAGTGCCTGTAGAAGACCCCTTCAACGTGAAATCCATTCATGGCAGCACTGAGGTCAAACAGAAATGCCTCATTCACCTTTTCGAAATTAAAACATATTTTTTTATCATAAACACTCTTAAGGATTTCGACGGTATAATAGGCCTTGATCTTCTAAAGAAAGTCAATGCAAAGATCGACTTCACCCATAACACAATTAAAACAGACAACAGTTTAGAACCAATTTTATTCACACGTTCACCGGACGTTAACTTCATTCAAATTGACGACATCGACGTCCCAATCGCTGTCAAAGAATCTTTCGATAAAATGATCCAACAGAGAATAAAAGCATTCGCAGACCCCAACGAGGCCCTGCCGTATAATATCAACACTATCGCAACAATACGAACTGATGGGGAACCGGTATATTCAAAATTATACCCTCACCCCATGGGTGTCGCTGATTTTGTCAACGCAGAAGTTAAACAACTACTAGCGGACGGCATTATCCGACCATCAAAGTCACCTTACAACAACCCAACTTGGGTAGTTGATAAAAAAGGAACGGACGAACAAGGTTTTCGAAAGAAAAGATTGGTAATTGATTTCAGGAAACTGAATCAAAATACAATCGATGACAAGTACCCGATTCCCACAATCTCGACGATTTTGTCAAATATGGGTAAGGCTCAGTATTTCACAACACTGGACCTGAAGTCGGGCTTTCATCAGATCGAACTTGCTGAAAACGACAGGGAAAAAACAGCATTTTCTGTTAACAACGGAAAATATGAGTTCTGTAGATTACCCTTTGGGCTGAAAAATGCCCCAAGTATTTTCCAGAGAGCCATCGACGACGTCCTTAGGGAAAAAATAAGTAAAACGTGCTACGTTTACGTAGATGATGTGATAATCTTCTCTGAAACAAAGGAAGACCACATTAAGGACATCGACTGGGTTCTCAAAAGCCTCGAAGAAGCTGGCATGAGAGTATCACAGGAAAAATCCAAGTTTTTCAAAAAAAGCGTGGAATACCTCGGATTCATTGTGTCAAGGGATGGGATAAAGACTTCACCGGAAAAAGTGCAAGCAATTTCAAGCTTCCCAATCCCACAAACGCTTTTTGACCTCAGGTCATTCTTAGGCCTCTCGAGTTATTACCGCTGTTTTATAAAGGATTATGCAAAAATCGCTAAGCCCCTCACGAACGCATTAAAAGGCGAAAACGGTAAAATTAGCAAAAACCACTCGAGGAAAGTCGAAATTAAACTCAGCGAAAAACAACTGCAGACCTTTTCCAAGCTAAAAAATATTTTAGCTTCAGAAGAAGTTTTGCTGACATACCCGGACTTTAAAAAACCATTTGACCTTACAACTGACGCTTCTGGTTATGGCTTAGGGGCTGTACTATCTCAAAACGGCCGCCCTGTTACAATGATTTCTCGCACCTTACACGACAGCGAAATTAATTTTGCAACGAACGAAAGAGAACTCCTAGCCATTGTGTGGTCCTTGAAAAAACTCCGAAATTACCTCTATGGAGTCAGAAATCTAAACATCTTCACTGACCACCAGCCACTTACCTTTGCAGTGTCCGACAAAAATCCCAACGCTAAGATAAAGCGCTGGAAAGCCTTCATCGATGAGCACGGCGCAAAAATAATTTACAAGCCTGGGAAAGAAAATTTCGTTGCTGACGCCCTATCGCGTCAACACATAAACACATTGGACGAAACTCCCGATTCAGACATGGCCACTTGTCACAGCGAGGAGTCACTTACAAATACAATAGAGACAATAGACAAACCGGTAAACTGTTTCCGAAACCAAATCATTTTGGAAGAAACAGAAATCCCATGCATAAAACACTTCATTTTATTTAAAGAAAAGACCAGACACATCATACAATTCTCCAACCGCGAAACATTATTTCAATCCCTACTCGACGTGATAAAAGCTGACGTAGTAAACGCAATTCACTGCGAGCTACCAATCCTAGCGTTCATCCAACATAGGCTGGTCGAGGCATTCCCCTCAACAACATTCAAGCACTGCAAATTCCTCGCTATCGACATTGTCGACCCTTCAGAACAAAGAGAGATTATGACAGCAGAACATAATCGGGCCCATCGAGCAGCCCAAGAAAACATAAAACAAGTTCTGAGGGACTATTTTTTTCCAAAAATGAATCGACTAGCTACAGAAGTGGCACTTAATTGCAAAACTTGCTCGATGGCCAAGTACAATCGCCATCCAACGAAGCAAGCACTCGGACAGACTCCTATTCCTCTATACGCTGGGGAAATACTTCATATCGACATATTTTCAACGGACAGAAGATTCTTTCTCACCTGTGTCGACAAGTTTTCAAAATTCGCCATAGTACAACCAATAGAGTCTCGGGCAATAGTGGACATAAAAGCCCCTATTCTACAGTTGGCTAACATATTTCCAAAAATTAAAACAATCTATTGCGACAACGAAAAATCCCTGAACTCGGAAACAATAAAATCCATTCTATTCAACAACTTCGAAATCCATATCGCAAATGCACCCCCGCTTCACAGTACGTCAAACGGTCAGGTCGAGCGATTTCACAGCACCCTAACAGAAATAGCTCGTTGCATCAAAATCGATAAGCAACTCGAGGACACGGTAGAGCTCATACTTATGGCTACCATAAAATATAACCGGACAATCCATTCAGTAACGAATAAAAGCCCCATTGAGGTAATCCACTCCGCTCCCATCGAATTCGAAAAAAATATAACCGATAGAATACTTAGGGCACAGGAAAAAACTCTAGAGCAAGCAAATAAAGACAGGGAATATAAGTCTTATCATATTGGTGATAAGGTCTGGGTGAAACAAAACAAACGTCTGGGCAACAAGCTCACGCCCTTATGCTCAGAGGAAACGATAGAAGCGGACCTCGGGACGACGGTCCTCATTAGGGGGAGGGTGGTCCATAAGGACAACATCCGGTAGAGACAGAGGCGTTTTTCAAATAAATTTTGTAGTTTTACGTTAAAAATAAGTTCGCTACGTTTATAATACCCTTTACATTCTTTTTATACAATTTATAGGTTAGCACTTCGGACAGCACTACTAATGACAACGTGGACTCTCACGACTTCCGTGACTAAATTTAACGACTACTCGCACTCACGCTACATACCCATTCAGGACGGAGACGTGACAATTTTTAACAAATTTGGATACCTAGGACATACGACCAACATTTCATCCTACGAGGACTATGCGGACAAGACCAGGACGGCTCTGGACGTGTTTACTACAGATCACATGACCAGGGTACTGAACACCGACCTTAAAAGAATAGGCACACTTTTAGAGACACTGAGAATTCACCATAAACAGGCCCGCAGCATAAACCTGCTAGGAACGGCGCTAAAGGTAGTCGCGGGAACACCCGACTTTGATGATTGGGAACAGGTTCGGTTTAGGCAGGGTCAACTGATAGAAGCAGAAAACAGACAAATCGACATAAACGCAAAAATCCAGGAACAGATAAATTCAGTGACTAGCACAATCAATAAAATTTATAAGTCAGATGAGACGGACAGTAAACATTTATATGAAACTATTCTGGCCGAAAATAGAATAATAATCGCAGATTTAGAAAACCTACTTTTGACTTTAACATTGGCAAAAATCGATCTGATCAACCCGGCTATCCTGAACAACTTCGATGTAAAAGACCTCATCGATGAACACCTCACCAACGTTAGCATAACAAATATTTTAGAAGTATCTAACATTAAGGCCTTTCAAAACAATGAATTATTGCATTTCTTAATTAAATTTCCAATCCCTCAACAAGTCTGCAAAAAGATCAATGTCCACCCAGTTCAGGTTAATAAGATAGTTCTAGATTTTGAGGATGGCAACACGGTCGCTGACTGCAGTACGCACACCGTCGCCGTGGGAAACTGTCAAGATGCCGTCAGCACTAGCTTTTGCAGAAGAATCGAGTCAACCACCTGCGCCCAACAACTGGTGTCAGGGACAGTCGCCACCTGCAACACTCACCCGGGACATCTGGAGCCCGTCACACTAATCGACGAGGGCGTGGTGATCATAAACGACGCTGAAGTAAACGTCGTGACCTCCGACGGAGATAGTCACCAAATCTCTGGGACATACCTTGTGACATTCACAGACTACATCTACGTGAATGGGAGCCGAATAAGCAATCACCTCGGCGCCTTGCGGAAGAACCCCATCGTCTCCGCTATGACACAAATTAACGTGACAGCGCATCGGGAGAAACTCAGCCTTCCCTTTCTTCACGAGATGAATATAAGAAATCTACAACATATTGGCTACCTCAAACAGAAGATGCTTTCAAAACCTATCATCAGTAGCTGCGCTACGGCAATCATCATTCTTGCCTGTTGCGGAGTCATCTGGATAAGCCTACGTTGCTGGAGGTATCAAACTACGTCAACCAAAGATGTGGACTTGGAGTCTGCCGCTTCGAGTACCGAGGACGGCCCTCACTTACCCGTGGGAGGAGTTAACACGGGCAACGTAGCTGCAACCAACGGCAGCCCAAGACCGGACGTGGAATCTGCGTCGGTCAGCAAATACTTGCAGTTGAACGGCCGAAAGTACCCGTTGGTTACACGCGCGCAATAAGTGACCATCGGAAAGCTGTCGCGAGACGCTGACGTTGCGATCAGCCGGCCAGTGCAACGGACTCTTGGAAGCAGCGAAATCGGATACCCGGCAGGCGGGGGGGGAGGGCCGGGAAAAAGAGGGGAAAAAGGGGGGGAAAAGGGGTCCGGGGGGGACGGGGGCGGGGCAACGGGGGGGGGGGGGGATTATTATAATATAAAAAAAGTTAACACGGGCAACGTAGCTGCAACCAACGGCAGCCCAAAACCGGACGTGGAATCTGCGTCGGTCAGCAAATACTTGCAGTTGAACGGCCGAAAGTACCCGTTGGTTACACGCGCGCAATAAGTGACCATCGGAAAGCTGTCGCGAGACGCTGACGTTGCGATCAGCCGGCCAGTGCAACGGACTCTTGGAAGCAGCGAAATCGGATACCCTGCATGCGCGCTGGTAGTGACCGGCAACAGACGGGCACAAGGCGCTGACGAGGCATTCTGCTGGGAACGCAGCCGGCACATCGAGGCTTCGTGGGATTACTTTAAGCTAGATATAATTTAGTTCTTAACTCATTACGCTCAAGTTAACACTTAGAGTAATCTGACGGCCCTCACGGGTGTCAGTAAATAATAAATAAAACATATAAAATAATCAAACGGCCCTCACGGGTGTTTATTAACCAATCAAATTATAATAAAGAATTATAAAAGGAAAACCTTAAAACAGAGACTATTTAACTGGCGCCCAACGCAATTAAGTACTCGCGTGAAAAAAATCTAAAAAGATTTTTTGTGACTAAAATCGTAAAGCACGCGTCGCGTGATACAAAACAAATTACATATGTGATGTGATAAAATATCGAACAACCTTTTTGAGCAACTGAACAAAAATTGGTGAAAAAAATACTTAAAATATCTTGAAATGTGAAACAAGTGAACGTGAAAAAATATTAAACAAAAAGACATAAATAAACAACTCAAAAAAAAATTTTTTTTTCGTGCGTGAAAACAACGAAACAAAATTATCAACATTAAACGACTGCATCGAGGGAGCCAACACCTCAGCGACCGTGCCATCGGGTTTAAGAATTAGGCTCATAAATTTAAAAGAACAAACATGTAAGTGAGATGTTCATTATTCGAATCAAAAAAATTTTTAAATAATAAACAAGTTTTGAAGAACATTTTTGTGTCAATACTCTACAATATTCGAGTTGTTCAGGCCAAGCTGGTTTGAGGAAAAATTTAAAAAAAAAAATAAATAAACTACTATTATTATTCTGGCTTACGTCAGAGTATAGGACTTGACCCTTTTATTTTCTCCTCTCCCATGAGCAGCGACGAGGATCTTATTGAAAGCTACAAGGAAACTTTAGCGGATAAAAAAATTACGAATACAAAAAGTCCAGACAGTTACAGGAAAAGAACAATTTCGCTAGGTTCTCGTTTAACACTACCTTTAGAGAGAGTCAGTATGTCAGTCACCCCTGAAATGATTTACAGCATGGAGGCCGCTATCAATGCGGCCCTAGAAAAGCAAAAGGCAGAATTTCGAGCACAAATAGATGCCCTAAAAAACGAAATGGTAGAACACACGGTAGCTTACGCAGAGCCAGAATATCAGAGAGCGTTCATTAATAGGGAAATCAAATGTGACGAGCCCCTAGACGCAGTAAAAACGGTGCCGGAATTTGACGGCACACAAGCAAATTACGACTCTTGGCGACAGGCTGCAATGGCAGCGTATGAGCTATTCGAGCCATACGTTGGAAGTAGCAGACACTTTCAGGCGGTCCTAATCATTAGGAACAAGATAAAGAAGGACGCTGACGCGCAACTCGCGTCACACAATACGGTATTGAATTTCAGGGCTATAATAGATCGGCTCGACGATTCTTACGCCGACAAGACTCCTATACAGGTGCTGTCACAGGAGCTCAATTTCTTGAGGCAGGGAGAACTTTCCCTCACTCAATACTATAACAACATCCAACAGAAGCTCACGCTTTTGACAAACAAAACACTCATGACTCAAGATACGGCTTCTGCCACTATCTTAAACAAAAAATTCAGAGAGGATGCTTTGCATGCTTTCATCTCCGGACTTAAGAAGTCTTTGAAAACTGCAGTTTTCCCTGCACAACCACGGGATTTGCCATCAGCATTAGCCCTCGCTCGAGAAGCAGAGGCTAGTAACGAACTAGGCATATTTGCGGCAACTTTTGCCAAACACACTGAGGACAGAGTACAAAAGCCCCCTAGTCAGAGAAATTCACCCTGGCGTAGCGGCCCTCAGCAAAACGGTTTTCAAACCCAGCAAAAGAATTCTCAATTCACGAGAGCTCAGAACCAGGACCAGGTGAACGCAAGTTCATCTAGTGGCAAACAGCGTTTTGCCCAGGCCCCAGGCTCACAGACCTTTTCTGCCCCAGAGCCCATGGACGTCGACTCGTCCTCACGTTTCAGACAACCTACAAAATTTCAGCAAAACAGAATTAACACTTTTGGAGGTAACTCCAAAAAAGCCCAGATGATAAATCTTACTGCCCAAGAGCTAACAAATGACCAAGAATATGAGTCGGCTGCCCAAGGCGCGGTAGAGGTCCTGAATGATGACCTCTCGGACACAGACAGTTGCAATTTTTTAGAAGTCAGTCCCTGTTACCGTTCATCACGAGAACAGTAGCAGGGCGCACGATCAAACTGCTCGTGGATACAGGGGCTTCGAAAAACTACATCAAGCCACTCCCAGAGTTAAAGCACATAGTGCCCGTAGAAGCCCCCTTTAACGTGAAATCCATTCATGGCAGCACTGAGGTCAAACAGAAATGCCTCATTCACCTTTTCGAAATAAAAACATATTTTTTTTATCATAAACACTCTTAGGGATTTCGACGGTATAATAGGCCTTGATCTTCTAAAGAAAGTCAATGCAAAGATCGACTTCACCCATAACACAATTAAAACAGACAGAACCAATTTTATTCACACGTTCACCGGACGTTAACTTCATTCAAATTGACGACATCGACGTCCCAATCGCTGTCAAAGAATCTTTCGATAAAATGATCCAACAGAGAATAAAAGCATTCGCAGACCCCAACGAGGCTCTGCCGTATAATATCAACACTATCGCAACAATACGAACTGATGGGGAACCGGTATATTCAAAATTATACCCTCACCCCATGGGTGTCGCTGATTTTGTCAACGCAGAAGTTAAACAACTACTAGCGGACGGCATTATCCGACCCTCAAAGTCACCTTACAACAACCCAACTTGGGTAGTTGATAAAAAAGGAACGGACGAACAAGGTTTTCGAAAGAAAAGATTGGTAATTGATTTCAGGAAACTGAATCAAAATACAATCGATGACAAGTACCCGATTCCCACAATCTCGACGATTTTGTCAAATATGGGTAAGGCTCAGTATTTCACAACACTGGACCTGAAGTCGGGCTTTCATCAGATCGAACTTGCTGAAAACGACAGGGAAAAAACAGCATTTTCTGTTAACAACGGAAAATATGAGTTCTGTAGATTACCCTTTGGGCTGAAAAATGCCCCAAGTATTTTCCAGAGAGCCATCGACGACGTCCTTAGGGAAAAAATAAGTAAAACGTGCTACGTTTACGTAGATGATGTGATAATCTTCTCTGAAACAAAGGAAGACCACATTAAGGACATCGACTGGGTTCTCAAAAGTCTCGAAGAAGCTGGCATGAGAGTATCACAGGAAAAATCCAAGTTTTTCAAAAAAAGCGTGGAATACCTCGGATTCATTGTGTCAAGGGATGGGATAAAGACTTCACCGGAAAAAGTGCAAGCAATTTCAAGCTTCCCAATCCCACAAACGCTTTTTGACCTCAGGTCATTCTTAGGCCTCTCGAGTTATTACCGCTGTTTTATAAAGGATTATGCAAAAATCGCTAAGCCCCTCACGGACGCATTAAAAGGCGAAAACGGTAAAATTAGCAAAAACCACTCGAGGAAAGTCGAAATTAAACTCAGCGAAAAACAACTGCAGACCTTTTCCAAGCTAAAAAATATTTTAGCTTCAGAAGAAGTTTTGCTGACATACCCGGACTTTAAAAAACCATTTGACCTTACAACTGACGCTTCTGGTTATGGCTTAGGGGCTGTACTATCTCAAAACGGCCGCCCTGTTACAATGATTTCTCGCACCTTACACGACAGCGAAATTAATTTTGCAACATACGAAAGAGAGCTCCTAGCCATTGTGTGGTCCTTGAAAAAACTCCGAAATTACCTCTATGGAGTCAGAAATCTAAACATCTTCACTGACCACCAGCCACTTACCTTTGCAGTGTCCGACAAAAATCCCAACGCTAAGATAAAGCGCTGGAAAGCCTTCATCGATGAGCACGGCGCAAAAATAATTTACAAGCCTGGGAAAGAAAATTTCGTTGCTGACGCCCTATCGCGTCAACACATAAACACATTGGACGAAACTCCCGATTCAGACATGGCCACTTGTCACAGCGAGGAGTCACTTACAAATACAATAGAGACAATAGACAAACCGGTAAACTGAAACCAAATCATTTTGGAAGAAACAGAAATCCCATGCGTAAAACACTTCATTTTATTTAAAGAAAAGACCAGACACATCATACAATTCTCCAACCGCGAAACATTATTTCAATCCCTACTCGACGTGATAAAAGCTGACGTAGTAAACGCAATTCACTGCGAGCTACCAATCCTAGCGTTCATCCAACATAGGCTGGTCGAGGCATTCCCCTCAACAACATTCAAGCACTGCAAATTCCTCGCTATCGACATTGTCGACCCTTCAGAACAAAGAGAGATTATGACAGCAGAACATAATCGGGCCCATCGAGCAGCCCAAGAAAACATAAAACAAGTTCTGAGGGACTATTTTTTTCCAAAAATGAATCGACTAGCTACAGAAGTGGCACTTAATTGCAAAACTTGCTCGATGGCCAAGTACAATCGCCATCCAACGAAGCAAGCACTCGGACAGACTCCTATTCCTCTATACGCTGGGGAAATACTTCATATCGACATATTTTCAACTGACAGAAGATTCTTTCTCACCTGTGTCGACAAGTTTTCAAAATTCGCCATAGTACAACCAATAGAGTCTCGGGCAATAGTGGACATAAAAGCCCCTATTCTACAGTTGGCTAACATATTTCCAAAAATTAAAACAATCTATTGCGACAACGAAAAATCCCTGAACTCGGAAACAATAAAATCCATTCTATTCAACAACTTCGAAATCCATATCGCAAATGCACCCCCGCTTCACAGTACGTCAAACGGTCAGGTCGAGCGATTTCACAGCACCCTAACAGAAATAGCTCGTTGCATCAAAATCGATAAGCAACTCAAGGACACGGTAGAGCTCATACTTATGGCTACCATAAAATATAACCGGACAATCCATTCAGTAACGAATAAAAGCCCCATTGAGGTAATTCACTCCGCTCCCATCGAATTCGAAAAAAATATAACCGATAGAATACTTAGGGCACAGGAAAAAACTCTAGAGCAAGCAAATAAAGACAGGGAATATAAGTCTTATCATATTGGTGATAAGGTCTGGGTGAAACAAAACAAACGTCTGGGCAACAAGCTCACGCCCTTATGCTCAGAGGAAACGATAGAAGCGGACCTCGGGACGACGGTCCTCATTAGGGGGAGGGTGGTCCATAAGGACAACATCCGGTAGAGACAGAGGCGTTTTTCATATAAATTTTGTAGTTTTACGTTAAAAATAAGTTTGCTACGTTTATAATACCCTTTACATTCTTTTTATACAATTTATAGGTTAGCACTTCGGACAGCACTACTAATGACAACGTGGACTCTCACGACTTCCGTGACTAAATTTAACGACTACTCGCACTCACGCTACATACCCATTCAGGACGGAGACGTGACAATTTTTAACAAATTTGGATACCTAGGACATACGACCAACATTTCATCCTACGACGACTATGCGGACAAGACCAGGACGGCTCTGGACGTGTTTACTACAGATCACATGACCAGGGTACTGAACACCGACCTTAAAAGAATAGGCACCCTTTTAGAGACACTGAGAATTCACCATAAACAGGCCCGCAGCATAAACCTGCTAGGAACGGCGCTAAAGGTAGTCGCGGGAACACCCGACTTTGATGATTGGGAACAGGTTCGGTTTAGGCAGGGTCAACTGATAGAAGCAGAAAACAGACAAATCGACATAAACGCAAAAATCCAGGAACAGATAAATTCAGTGACTAGCACAATCAATAAAATTTATAAGTCAGATGAGACGGACAGTAAACATTTATATGAAACTATTCTGGCCGAAAATAGAATAATAATTGCAGATTTTTTTTTTTTTTTAGAAAACCTACTTTTGACTTTAACATTGGCAAAAATCGATCTGATCAACCCGGCTATCCTGAACAACGTCGATGTAAAAGACCTCATCGATGAACACCTCACCAACGTTAGCATAACAAATATTTTAGAAGTATCTAACATTAAGGCCTTTCAAAATAATGAATTATTGCATTTCTTAATTAAATTTCCAATCCCTCAACAAGTCTGCAAAAAGATCAATGTCCACCCAGTTCAGGTTAATAAGATAGTTCTAGATTTTGAGGATGGCAACACGGTCGCTGACTGCAGTACGCACACCGTCGCCGTGGGAAACTGTCAAGATGCCGTCAGCACTAGCTTTTGCAGAAGAATCGAGTCAACCACCTGCGCCCAACAACTGGTGTCAGGGACAGTCGCCTCCTGCAACACTCACCCAGGACATCTGGAGCCCGTCACACTAATCGACGAGGGCGTGGTGATCATAAATGACGCTGAAGTGAACGTCGTGACCTCCGACGGAGATAGTCACCAAATCTCCGGGACATACCTTGTGACATTCACAGACTACATCTACGTGAATGGGAGCCGAATAAGCAATCACCTCGGCGCCTTGCAGAAGAACCCCATCGTCTCCGCTATGACACAAATTAACGTGACAGCGCATCGGGAGAAACTCAGCCTTCCCTTTCTTCACGAGATGAGTATAAGAAATCTACAACATATTGGCTACCTCAAACAGGAGATGCTTTCAAAACCTATCATCAGTAGCTGCGCTACGGCAATCATCATTCTTGCCTGTTGCGGAGTCATCTGGATAAGCCTACGTTGCTGGAGGTATCAAACTACGTCAACCAAAGATGTGGACTTGGAGTCTGCCGCTTCGAGTACCGAGGACGGCCCTCACTTACCCGTGGGAGGAGTTAACACGGGCAACGTAGCTGCAACCAACGGCAGCCCAAGACCGGACGTGGAATCTGCGTCGGTCAGCAAATACTTGCAGTTGAACGGCCGAAAGTACCCGTTGGTTACACGCGCGCAATAAGTGACCATTGGAAAGCTGTCGCGAGACGCTGACGTTGCGATCAGCCGGCCAGTGCAACGGACTCTTGGAAGCAGCGAAATCGGATACCCTGCATGCGCGCTGGTAGTGACCGGCAACAGACGGGCACAAGGCGCTGACGAGGCATTCTGCTGGGAACGCAGCCGGCACATCGAGGCTTCGTGGGATTACTTTAAGCTAGATATAATTTAGTTCTTAACTCATTACGCTCAAGTTAACACTTAGAGTAATCTGACGGCCCTCACGGGTGTCAGTAAATAATAAATAAAACATATAAAATAATCAAACGGCCCTCACAGGTGATTATTAACCAATCAAATTATAATGAAGAATTATAAAAGGAAAACCTTAAAACAGAGACTATTTAACTTATATCTCTGCAAGCGTTTCAGCTCACGCGCCTAACACACGCACAAAAGAGAAGCCGAAATTGCAACAATAACAACAATCAGTAGCAAGCGACACTGCTCATATATATATACGTATGTCTTTTCGCGCTTCTAAACCGACGAATGCACGCTCAAAGAGAAGCCAAACGCAAATTACGCCAATGATGAGCAACGGTGACGCCGTTATTATGCACTATGTATTTCTATTAGCGGCAGCTGAAACGGGCCTATATGTACATACATGCATATGTATATATGCAGCGATTCTTTGTATGCAAATATGTTTATTTTTATGCACTTTTATCTATATATATAAAACTCTTTGTCCTGACTCACTGACTGACTCACTGACTCACTGACTGACTCACTGACTGACTGAGAATCAACGTGCAGCCCAAACGGTAAAAGATAGAAAGCTGAAATTTTCACACAACATAGGTGAGATAATTTCATCGTGCAATAAGACGGCGTTTTGCGAAATTCGACCTGTAAGTGGGTCAAAATCAAGGTCAAAGGTCACAGAATTGCTTAGTATGAAAAACTTTTTTGTTTCTTAAGATATCTGAACCAAACTCACAGATTGTATGTTTTGGACTGTCCTTTATATTCTGGCCAAATTTGGTCAAAGTCGGGTTAATATATCATATAGCTGCCATAGGAACAATCAGATGCAAATTGACCTTTAGTATGAAAAACTTTTTTGTTTCTTAAGATATCTGAACCAAACTCACAGATTATATGTTTGGGAGTGTCTCTTACATTCTGATCAGATTTGGACAAAGTCGGATGACTATATCATATAGCTGCCATAGGAACAATCGGATGCAAAATAACCTTTAGTATGAAAAACTTTTTTTTTTCTTAAGATATCTCAACCAAACTCATAGATTGTATGTTTGGGATTGTTTCTTACATCCTGACCAAATTTGGTCAAAGTCGGATGACTATATCATATAGCTGCCATAGGAACAATCGGATGCAAAATAACCTTTAGTATGAAAAACTTTTTTATTTCTTAAGATATCTCAACCAAACTCATAGATTGTATGTTTGGGACTGTCTCTTACATCCTGACCAAATTTGGTTGGATGACTATATCATATAGCTGCCATAGGAACAATCGGATGCAAATTATTTTTTTAGAACCAAAAATTCTGTTGTTGTATGAGATATCCTAACAAAACTCATAGATTAGCTCTTCTTGCTAAATTTTGACATTTTCCCCAAATTTAGCGTTTTTCCGCCAAATTTAGCTTTTTCCCGCCAAATTTAGCCTTTTCCCGCTAAATCTGGATTTTTCCAGCTGAATCGATAAATCTGTCTTTAACCTAAGTCCAATTACCGGGGAAAAACATTAAAACACTAAAGTTAAATATTTGCGTTTTTCGTCAAAAAATGCTATATTATATAAATTTGTTAAAACGGACTACTAAAGATGTTCTTTTTAATTTTGGGAGCGCAGCGAGCTGGGGGTTGGCGAGCGAAGCGAGCAGTATTAATTTGTTAAACCGGACAACAAAAGAAAATCTTTTCAATTTTGCGAGCGAAGCGAGCGGGGGACACCCGGAGCCCGTCACACTAATCGACGAGGGCGTGGTGATCATAAACGACGCTGAAGTGAACATCGTGACCTCCGACGGAGATAGTCACCAAATCTCCGGGACATACCTTGTGACATTCACAGACTACATCTACGTGAATGGGAGCCGAATAAGCAATCACCTCGACGCCTTGCGGAAGAACCCCATCGTCTCCGCTATGACACAAATTAACGTGACAGCGCATCGGGAGAAACTCAGCCTTCCCTTTCTTCACGAGATGAGTATAAGAAATCTACAACATATTGGCCACCTCAAACAGGAGATGCTTTCAAAACCTATCATCAGTAGCTGCGCTACGGCAATCATCATTCTTGCCTGTTGCGGAGTCATCTGGATAAGCCTACGTTGCTGGAGGTATCAAACTACGTCAACCAAAGATGTGGACTTGGAGTCTGCCGCTTCGAGTACCGAGGACGGCCCTCACTTACCCGTGGGAGGAGTTAACACGGGCAACGTAGCTGCAACCAACGGCAGCCCAAGACCGGACGTGGAATCTGCGTCGGTCAGCAAATACTTGCAGTTGAACGGCCGAAAGTACCCGTTGGTTACACGCGCGCAATAAGTGACCATTGGAAAGCTGTCGCGAGACGCTGACGTTGCGATCAGCCGGCCAGTGCAACGGACTCTTGGAAGCAGCGAAATCGGATACCCTGCATGCGCGCTGGTAGTGACCGGCAACAGACGGGCACAAGGCGCTGACGAGGCATTCTGCTGGGAATGCAGCCGGCACATCGAGGCTTCGTGGGATTACTTTAAGCTAGATATAATTTAGTTCTTAACTCATTACGCTCAAGTTAACACTTAGAGTAATCTGACGGCCCTCACGGGTGTCAGTAAATAATAAATAAAACATATAAAATAATCAAACGGCCCTCACGGGTGCTTATTAACCAATCAAATTATAATGAAGAATTATAAAAGGAAAACCTTAAAACAGAGACTATTTAACTTATATCTCTGCAAGCGTTTCAGCTCACGCGCCTAACACACGCACAAAAGAGAAGCCGAAATTGCAACAATAACAACAATCAGCAGCAAGCGACACTGCTCATATATATATGCGTGTATGCAAAGTTATTAAGTCTTTTCCGCAATGTTAGTTGCTGTGTAAGATCTCAATGGTATTGCACACAGGCCAATCCCTAAGTAAAACACTCTCGAGTTGTAATTATGAACTGACATCGTTTATTGAATTGTATGCGTTTTTAAAGGTTTTCTTATGTACTAATAGACAGAGTTAGATATAGTATTCATATATCTCTGACTTCTTCCTACTTATTGTATTGTCTTATGTAATTATTAGATAGAGTCGACAGTTGTCTTACATTATGTTTGGTTCTCTTTTACTCATTGTCTAGTCTGATCCTATCTTATGTATTAGTTATTTGACCCCCCTGTGATCCACATTCTAGTCTGCTCTACATTTCTTACTCCTTGTGCTCTATGTTCTTATCTGCTCTCACATATGTATATGCAGGCTAGCTTATGTCAATTTGGTCTTTAGTATTACTGAGAACTGAGATTTCGACCCGTGTGGTAATTTGATGTCGTCGTGACCCTTTTGTGTCACTTGAGTGTTGCACATGTCGTGGTGGATTCCGAGGGGCGCTCAAAAAGTATGTTCATTTATGAACATTTTGCGGGGGGCCATGGTCAATTGGCTGTAGTGGGTGGAGATCCGAACTCTATATTAACCTTATGTTTATCTTGTTTACATTTTCTTATTATAAACATTGTGCCTACAGCTATCATTCCAATAATTATTAGTGTTAGAGAGGTGTGTCCTGATACATTATGAAATTCAATTTTTCTTAACCTAAAGTTTTCAAGTTTTTGTTCTTCTAGTAATTTCTTAATGTTATTAATTTCTTCTGTATTGTTAATGAGCTTATTTGTCATGGGTTTTATTTTATTTAGTGGAATATTATTTGCTAACTTAATTAGTGGTGCTGCTTGATGTTGAATGTCATCCTCTGTTGTAATCTCTTGCGACGCGGTCAGTAAGTGCTTGTCTTGACGGGCAGTGCATCCTTCTTGTAGCTGCAATATACCTTGTGCTGTTATTTGTAGCACTTGACTGTGTTGACTTCCGCAGGTCCACTCCAGGATCGGTTCGTTGAAGATTTTGAACAACCAAGTGTTTCGGGTGTGTAGCTGGGTCCACATGTCTTCGACTGCTACTTGTTGAAACTCGCATGCTGGATCTGTGCTTTGCTTTAACGTTGACATCTCGCATGAGTTATCTGCTGCGCTCTTCCAGGGCCAATTTCCCTTGCATAGCCAGTGTTTGTTGGACTGCAGGTTACACTTCGTTAATTGAATGCCCGTTATCAAGGTATAGATGTCTTGGTTGAAGTTGTATACCAAGTATTCGGCCTTTACTTGAACCATGACTGTTCTCCTATGCTTTACTACTGGTATGGGAATTATTCGATAAATCGTTGCTGATTCCTGGTTGAACAACGGGATCTCGGCGTGTATTACTAGCCGATTGTCTACTATCATGGCTTGCGCTTCCATTAAGTTGTAAATTTCCTTTATCTCTGTGCCAGTGGACTCTCCAGGAAGTCTTTGCTGAGCTGGCAGTTTTTCTTTTATAATATTAATTTCCGCTTTTAATTGAGACGGTTTGAGTAGCTGTGGGTTAATTCTCCCATGATTTAAATCAATAAATAAGTTTGTAATCGCTGCTTGTATCTTTTCACAATTTTCGATTAATTGAATTATTTGTGATAGCATTATTTGATATGACAGCGCCATTTGATTTATATATATCTTTTCCGCTATTTCGTTTCGCAGTCTTTGTATTTCATCATCCATTGCCTCGAATTGCTTGTTAACATCTTCTGTAGTCTTCTTTAATATGTTGATTGTCGAATCTATGATAGACGTTTGTTTTTTGTATATTCTGTTCAAGTCCTGTTGGTTGTCGAACACATTCTGTATGTTATCCTTAAGTGACTTCCGGTCATCGGCGTCCATTGTTCCAAATAGAATATGATGTATCGATCCCACGAATTCAAAGGGTGCACGTCTATTTCTTTTCACTTTTAGAAGGAGTTCGTTGTTGTTTTTCAGTTGAGTGTATCTGAAGAACATTGTTTGTGTCATCATCGCGCATGCTCCTTTTGTACGCTTTTATTGTGCTTGGAGTCCTCAAGTTGATCGATCGTTTTTAGCTGTTTTAGTTTGTTTCGTTCTGCTTTACGTAGCATGCTCTCCTTATTGTTGCGTCCTTGTTTTCGCCTCTCCAGGGTTTGGTTTTCATTCTCTCTATCCTCTTGCGATACGGTTTTCTTGGTTTCCGCAACGCCTTGGTGATCGCCGTCGTTCGCATCATTTTCGGCATGTCCAACGCTATCCAAATCTTCGTCTGTCTCTTGCTCATCCATCTTTTGCTCCTGCTTGTCATCTCTTTCCCGTTGCTGCTGCACCCGATCTGCTGAACTTTTTTGTGCTATATGGAAAACAGATTCCAAGTTGTCTTCCCTGCTGGATTTGTCCTTGGATTGTGTGAGTTGTTCTGTTTTTTCTTTCCTTGAATCTAGTTCTTCAGGTGTCTCTTCTTTTTGCTCTTTAAATTCTATTATCCAATTCTCATCTTTTTCTTCGTTTAGTGCTCTTTCGATGATTTTCTTATTCACTTCTGACATTATTTTATATTTTATAGCTTGAGTTCTCCCGAAGGTTCCATTCATAAAATAATCTGCTCCCCAAAAGTACACAAATGTATGTTCCTGTAGAATTTGATGTTGTTTCTGGAACAATTCCCATTTCTCTTGAACTTTTGTTGTCCAATCCAAGCTTGGGCATTCGTCCACTATTATTTGTTCGCTCCAGATTTTTAATTGCGCGTATATGGCAAATTGACTTGCCTCTACTGCCTTGAGCTGCTCGAGAGTATAAATCATTTTGTATATTTCTCGTGTCGCCGCCCGTTACAATTTTGTGCTGCTGTGGGTTGTCGACTTTGACTCGCGCAGATCTTTTCCCACGCCAATTTCTTCTTCAACGTCCAGATGTTGTTACAATCTTGTTGTTGCTTTTAGTTTTATTTTTAGAAACTCCTGTTTCTATTTGCTTTCCTCTGTAGTTTCGCCGAGCCACTTTTGAGGGTTGTTTTTACTTTCTCTCGTGTCGCCGCACGTGACAATGTTGCGCCGCTGGGTTATTTGTTTACCACTTACAAGCGTAGCGCTTTAGTTTTTATTGTTGCTCCGTTTATTTTGGGTTATCAATCCTGATCCGCGCAGTTCTTTACTGCGTCGTCCAGGCCAGTGATACCCACGTCGCTTTCTTTTTTGCTGATCAGCTCTGATCCCACGCAACTCTTGTTCCTGCGTCGTCCAGTTGCTGATTCCCGCCGTTCAATACAAATTTTTCTTTAGTGCGCCGTTTATCTTGGGTTATCAACCCTGATCCGCGCAGCACTTTTCTACGTCGTCCAGGCCAGTGATACCCACGTCGCTTTACTTTGTTGCGCCGTTTATCTTGGGTTATCAATCCTGATCCGCGCAGCACTTTTCTACGTCGTCCAGGCCAGTGATACCCACGTCGCTTTACTTGGTTGCGCCGTTTATCTTGGGTTATCAACCCTGATCCGCGCAGCACTTTTCTACGTCGTCCAGGCCAGTGATACCCACGTCGCTTTACTTGGTTGCGCCGTTTATCTTGGGTTATCAACCCTGATCCGCGCAGCACTTTTCTACGTCGTCCAGGCCAGTGATACCCACGTCGCTTTACTTTGTTGATCAGCTCCGATCCCGCGCAGCTCTTTTCCTGCGTCGTCCAGTCGCTGTTCCCACGTCGTCAGCTCCGATCCCGCGCAGCTCTTTTCCTGCGTAGTCCAGTCGCTGATCCTTGCCGTTACAATTTTTCTTCAGCTTCGACACCGCGCCGCTCGTTTGACAATTCGATGCTGATTCCCTCGCCGCTCTTATTCCAGCGCCGCTTGTCTTTTGTTGCTCCACCGCCGTTCGTCCAATCCCACGCTGCAGTCAATCGTTGTAGCAGGAAATTATTATTTTAGTTTTAATCCCTAACTATGCCACGATGCACGACAGGTGCTATCTATGGACTTGTCTGTGCGATACCGACTAAAGTATCTGCTACAGTTGGCAGTCACTGAGCTAGATTGCTCGAAGGACCATATGTATGCAAAGTTATTAAGTCTTTTCCGCAATGTTAGTTGCTGTGTAAGATCTCGATGGTATTGCACACAGGCCAATCCCTAAGTAAAACACTCTCGAGTTGTAATTATGAACTGACATCGTTTATTGAATTGTATGCGTTTTTAAAGGTTTTCTTATGTACTAATAGACAGAGTTAGATATAGTATTCATATATCTCTGACTTCTTCCTACTTATTGTATTGTCTTATGTAATTATTAGATAGAGTCGACAGTTGTCTTACATTATGTTTGGTTCTCTTTTACTCATTGTCTAGTCTGATCCTATCTTATGTATTAGTTATTTGACCCCCCTGTGATCCACATTCTAGTCTGCTCTACATTTCTTACTCCTTGTGCTCTATGTTCTTATCTGCTCTCACATATGTATATGCAGGCTAGCTTATGTCAATTTGGTCTTTAGTATTACTGAGAACTGAGATTTCGACCCGTGTGGTAATTTGATGTCGTCGTGACCCTTTTGTGTCACTTGAGTGTTGCACATGTCGTGGTGGATTCCGAGGGGCGCTCAAAAAGTATGTTCATTTATGAACAATGCGTATGTCTTTTCGCGCTTCTAAACCGACGAATGCACGCTCAAAGAGAAGCCAAACGCAAATTACGCCAATGATGAGCAACGGTGACGCCGTTATTATGCACTATGTATTTCTATTAGCGGCAGCTGAAACGGGCCTATATGTACATACATGCATATGTATATATGCAGCGATTCTTTGTATGCAAATATGTTTATTTTTATGCACTTTTATCTATATATATAAAACTCTTTGTCCTGACTCACTGACTGACTCACTGACTCACTGACTGACTCACTGACTGACTGAGAATCAACGTGCAGCCCAAACGGTAAAAGATAGAAAGCTGAAATTTTCACACAACATAGGTGAGATAATTTAATCGTGCAATAAGACGGCGTTTTGCGAAATTCGACCTGTAAGTGGGTCAAAATCAAGGTCAAAGGTCACAGAATTGCTTAGTATGAAAAACTTTTTTGTTTCTTAAGATATCTGAACCAAACTCACAGATTGTATGTTTTGGACTGTCCTTTATATTCTGGCCAAATTTGGTCAAAGTCGGGTTAATATATCATATAGCTGCCATAGGAACAATCAGATGCAAATTGACCTTTAGTATGAAAAACTTTTTTGTTTCTTAAGATATCTGAACCAAACTCACAGATTATATGTTTGGGAGTGTCTCTTACATTCTGATCAGATTTGGACAAAGTCGGATGACTATATCATATAACTGCCATAGGAACAATCGGATGCAAAATAACCTTTAGTATGAAAAACTTTTTTATTTCTTAAGATATCTCAACCAAACTCATAGATTGTATGTTTGGGACTGTTTCTTACATCCTGACCAAATTTGGTTGGATGACTATATCATATAGCTGCCATAGGAACAATCGGATGCAAATTATTTTTTTAGAACCAAAAATTCTGTTGTTGTATGAGATATCCTAACAAAACTCATAGATTAGCTCTTCTTGCTAAATTTTGACATTTTCCCCAAATTTAGCGTTTTTCCGCCAAATTTAGCTTTTTCCCGCCAAATTTAGCCTTTTCCCGCTAAATCTGGATTTTTCCAGCTGAATCGATAAATCTGTCTTTAACCTAAGTCCAATTACCGGGGAAAAACATTAAAACACTAAAGTTAAATATTTGCGTTTTTCGTCAAAAAATGCTATATTATATAAATTTGTTAAAACGGACTACTAAAGATGTTCTTTTTAATTTTGCGAGCGCAGCGAGCTGGGGGTTGGCGAGCGAAGCGAGCAGTATTAATTTGTTAAACCGGACAACAAAAGAAAATCTTTTCAATTTTGCGAGCGAAGCGAGCGGGGGTTGGCGAGCGAAGCGAGCAGGGGGCGGAGCCCCCTAGTATGTTATAAATATATATGTATGTATATAAAAAATTAATAAATTTTCTGTTTGATAAAGCTAATATTCACTTCCAATTTATTAATATCAGTCTACGATAATTTGCTAGTATGTATGTATGTACAATTTACATGCATCACTGCGGACGGCAGTCCGCGCTAGTGACGAAAGCAGCACGAAGGGTGCGAAGGCGACTTGCATATATACACAGGAAGAATGGAAAATTTGCTATGACTGTCCGATCGGGTCGAGTTATATACCGATCAAAAGGTATCAATTTTACTTACAAATGTGCATACTAAGACTTTTGGAAACTCACCTAGTTCGTGAGATAAACAGGTGTTAGTGGGAGGGGAAAATTTTGAAATTTATTTTAATTTTTTACTATTCTTATCAAAAATACGCGTCGAATGACACCTCGATCATCAAAATCCGACCACTGGTTCAAAAGATAATTAATTTTCAAATTTTTGGTGCCCTTCTTAAAACGAGATGAAAAGTCAGTCTGTTTGTCTGTTTGTAAGGATCAAATCGTTGATTTAGCTTAAAAGTTTGAATGGGGACTTGTTCCCGATCAAAAATCTAGAAACGTTTGTTCTACGACTTTTTCGAAAAAACGCTAGTTTAGCACCTCTAGCATCCAAACGATATGAGCTACAGACGTGATCTACATATCGTTGGAAAGGTATTTTGAAGGGCTTTTAGGCAGACCTTTAAACTTTTTTTTCTAAAGTGCATAGGTAAAAAGCAACAGGTGAAATAAAATATTTTGTCCCACATTTTAACGGTTTTTGAGAAAACGACGCTAACGATTTTTTTTAACTTTCAATATGTTGTAGTGTGTAAAATTTCGCGTTTTTTGATATATGAAAGAAAAAATTTTACCGATGGGTTTGGAAGATATTACTTATTAACTGAATATGCCTTTTACCTTTACACTACTGCATGTACCAATGCAGTATGTAAATTAATATTTAAATAAGAAGTCCTCGCGGATTTTCGTGACAAGACTTTATTTTGATTATTTTCTTACTTGGATAACACAATGTTGATTAATGTTATACGGTTATAAAACACTAGGCCGATACGCCGTAGTGAGTGAGTTAACTTAAGCGCGAAGTCGCTGGGCCGATGTGCCTCAGTGAAAGCCGAATTAGAACTAAATTTACAAAAGGTTGATTAAAACTACTTAAGCTATTGTGTGCTTTTCACAACGGCCGCTATAATGCTTAGCTTGCGACTCGTGCGCTGCCGTCGTGCAAGAACATCCGGCCCAGAGCTATGTCAGCATCTGTGGCTGGTGTTATATTGCATTTTGCTGACTCCTGTTAACTCGTAAGAACATCCGGCCCAGTGCTATATCAGCATCTGGAGCTGGTGTCGTTGGCCTGTGTTAACTGCTCCCCCTTTAAGTTAAGGCCGCTCTCGGCCGCTCCTATCTCGGCGATCACCTTCTTAATCTCCTTGGCCGGTGCCACGTTTTTGGTGAACCGACGGTAGATGACTCCGATGCATATTATGGTGCAACACGCAGCACCCAACAAGAAGGCTGTCGACGCTTCCAATTTCGTCCTTGACTTCCTTGATGATCTCCAGGTTACGTTCATTCAAGCAATGAAGGTAAGGGAGACTCAGCACGTCTTGGTGGCCGATGACGTTCAGAAGGGGAGAATCCGCGATGCCGGGGAACTTACTCTGGACATTGTTGCGATTCAAGTACTTAGTCTCGATGATCAGAGCCGAATTATTGAATGTGATTAAATTTGTTTCGTGAACCTAAGTCTCAGTACCGTTGTCAGTGCAAACTTTAGCAGGCCGGTTATAAGTGACTCGGCTGTATTTGGCAGTTTGCCAAGCCACCAGCATGCAGCTCTCTGGCACAAGAGCTGGTCGGTGAAAGTTGACAAGAAGTTCCTCCCGGCGTGGAAGTGCAATTCTTAAGGGCGAGCACTTGATCTCCGCACTCAGCTATAATGTTGTCGTCGATTTGTAGCACAGCATTCTCATGCGCAACTGGATACAGCATCACCTTTCTGCAAGCCATTTTGATTTTCGGAAACTTAATGATAAAGTGAAGGGCATTAACAGATTGTAATACTTTTACGGACGCAACGGACATAAGATCAGCTATTGAAGTTCCTGTGGGTTCATTGATCCAAACGGATTTCAAATCTGCGTGATCTAATATATTTGGGCTTATGATATTAATGTTTGAAAGGGTAACAGCAAGCATCAAATTCTGCATTTTCATCAGCAACATTCTATTCCGAGCTAAAAGAGTCTCGTATAAGTGCCCGGAATCTATCTGATTCTTTTTTGCAGCTTTTAGTAATGTGCTGACACTTGTAGTGAGTTAATTGATTTGTTCCTGAACTTTTGTGTTGATAGCTACCTGTCTATTGTTAGAGTTCACAAGCTGCAACTCAGTAAGACGGACCAAACTATTGCTACGTGTCTTTCTAAAGGTATTGCCAAGTGGCGTAAATAATAAAACTTAAAGGTTGAAACTTATAGTTAAATTCAAGATGCGTAGAATCAATGTTTTATTTCAGCTCTCGCCCTACTTAAGGTTGCCCTTGTGGACCACCCTCCCTCCAATGAGAACGGTCGTGCCAAGGATCCGTTCTTCACATAAGGGCGTGAGTTTATTGCCAAGCCTGCGGTTTCTTTTTACTAGGACTTTTTCGCCTACTTCAAAGACTCTATTCTGTCGCTGGTCATTCAGCCTGGCCCGGAGCGCATCTTGTGCACTCCTTAACTTTGCTGATATTTCCCCTTGAGGTTCGCCTGGGGGCACATGGAGGGCATGGACAGGTCTCTTGTTGATGACCGAATGTATTGTCTTGTTATACTCAATCGTGGCTAGCAAAATGACTTCGACTGAGTCGCTGATGTTTCTCTCCAGCTTGAGGCAACGTGCAAGCTCGGCTAGAGTGCTATGGAAGCGCTCGACTTGGCCATTGGAGGTGCTATGCAGCGGCGGCGCATTAACAATGTGGACTCCGTAGTTGTTTAACAACAGGGTCTTTACCGTTTGAGAATTTATCGAAGGCTCGTTGTCGCAATAAATTGTTCTGGCTTGTGGAAAGAAATTCATGAGCTGCAGTAATGGGGTTTTTAAGTCCTCGATAGTGCGCGACTGAATTAGTTGTACGACTGCAAATTTAGAGAACTTATCAACACAGGTCAAAAAAAATTTTTTGTCCGTGGAAAAAATATCAATGTGTAGAAATTCCCCAGGAGTCTCAGAGATCGGGGTTTCTCCGAGCTCCTGTCTTTTCGGGTGCCTATCGTATTTGGCTGCTGAGCAGATTCTACAACTTTCTGCAATTTCCTTAGCCAACTTCGCCATTTTAGGGAAATAGTATTCTGATAACACTTGCTTAACATTTTCTTGAGCTGCTCTGTGCGCTCTATTATGTTCGGCAACGAGAATTTCTCTCCTCTCGTCTACGTTGAAGACATCTGCAA
This sequence comes from Drosophila quinaria, assembly GCA_035047525.1. Lineage (NCBI taxonomy): Eukaryota > Metazoa > Arthropoda > Insecta > Diptera > Drosophilidae > Drosophila > Drosophila quinaria. The sequence goes on from JAWNPO010000463.1 coordinate 27,582, forward strand.
CTCGGTTTTTGCAGTGCCAGAACTTTGTGCCTGGAAACATGCAAACTAAGCCATCCTGCACCTGTGCTAGTGTGTGCAGGTTGCAATAGAGGGCATTAACTGCATTCGGATTAATCAAGTCAATGAGTTCATCTAGAAGGGCTGTGCGATCAGTGAAGCTCACTTCATGACGCCTCTTGTCCCCGAAAAGAATGAAGTTGCGTTTGGTGGGGACGCGTGCCTCTTCAATGACAATTTGATTTTGGAAACAATTAAGTGGCTTTTCAGTCGACTCAATTGTATAGGTCAAGGACAGCTTGCTGTGGACTGTGGCCGCGCAGGAATCAGTATTCAGCTCGTCAAGAGCGTTGAGCTGTTGTCGCGATAGCGCATCAGCAACTAAATTCTCCTTGCCTGGCTTATAAAATATTCGCGCATTCGTTTCCTCGATGCGCGCCTTCCATCTTTTAATTTTGGCATTCGGGCTTGACTCAGAAACTGCAAACATTAACGGTTGGTGGTCCGTAAAAATGTTAATGTCTTTTACCCCATATAGGTAGTGACGTAGCTTGCTAAGAGCCCAAACTATAGCCAAAAGTTCCCGCTCGTTGGTGGCGTAGTTCACCTCCGGGGGCTTCAATGTTCTGGAAATCATTGAGATGGGGCGACCCTCTTGAGAAAGCACTGCCGTAAGCTGAAGCGTCTGTCGTTAGATCAAACGGCTTCTTAAAGTCAGGGTATCTGAGCATGACGTTTTCTGATGACAAAATGTTGCGTAGCTTTTGAAATGCGTGACGCTGAAGCTCAGAGAATTCTACCGGGATGTTTCGCGATCTATGTTTACTTACTGACCCAGTCTTGCCCTTTAGAAGATCAGAAATGGGTTTTGCTATTGAGGCAAAGTCTTTGATGAAACACCTATAGTAACTGGCCAGTCCTAAAAATGATCTAATCTCGAATATATTCTTTGGTTCTGGGAACTCCTGAATCGCTTTGACTTTTTCAGGGTCCGTTGTAGCCCCATTACTGGTTACCACGAAACCAAGAAAACCTACGCTTTTCTTAAAAAAACGCGATTTTTCCTTGGAGATTCTCATATTTGCCTCGTACAGGCTCTTTAAGACCCACTCTACATGTTGGACATGAGAATTTTCGTCTTTTGAGAAGACAATGACATCGTCAACATATGTCGTCAACAGTTCTTTGGAAGATGCTGGCCGCATTCTTCAACCCAAAGGGAAGTCGACAAAATTCGTACTTCCCCCCGTTAACTGCAAAGGCTGTTTTTTCACGGTCACGCTCTGCTAGCGTGATCTGGTGATAGCCGGACTTTAGGTCCAATGTCGAAGAGTATTTAGCTTTGTCAAGATTCCCCAAAATCATTGGAATGTTAGGCATAGGGTATCTGTCTGCGATGGTTTTCTCGTTAAGTTTGCGAAAATCCATTACGAGGTACATATTCTTGTTACCAAGCTCGTCCGTCCCCTTCTTGTCCACCACCCATATGGGGTTGTTGTAGGGGGAAACAGATTTTTTTATGATACGGTTCTTCAGAAGGCTTTGAATCTCTTTATTAACGAATTCCGCTGCTCCCATGGGATAGGGGTACAGCCGGACATAAACTGGTTGTTCATCAGTGGTCCTCATAGTGGCCACCACTGATGTGTTATAGGGAAGTGCTTCTTCCGGATCCGCGAAGGCCTTGTGTTTGCTTTTTAGCATCTTTAGGAATGCATCTTTTACAGCATCGGGTACGTCGGCGCAGTCAACATTGGTAAAGTTGACATCCGCGCACCTGTAGAATTCGATTTGTTCAGTTTCTGTGCCACATTTGAGTCGGCCAGAAGAAAGACAAAGCGACACTCCTGCTTGCGTGAGCAAGTCGAGCCCCACAATTCCATCAAATGTGGATAGGTCTGGGAGTAAAAAAAATGTGGCAGTTTTGCCGAACAGAGATATAAGGCACTTATGAGTGATCTTCGTGGTGCCGTGTATAGAATGGGTAGAGAAGGAAGAATTTACGCCTTTTAGATTTTTATGTGGTCTGATATAATTCTTGGAAGCGCCCGTGTCGATGAGAAATCTCATCTGGATCCCTGCTATTATCCTACTGATGTAGGGTAGCAGGGAGCTTCCCCTAAAAAATTGAGAGTGTCTGAGTCATACCCGCTACCTTTGTCGTCGGCAATTTGCTGTTCTGCTGCTGCTGCAGAGCTAGCATACGAACCTGAATCTTGATCAGGCTCGTGAGCCGTATGATTGACTCTCTGCCTCCTCTGTCCGCTTAAACGCCCAGACGTGACCGTTCTTTTGAACCCTATCTTGCTGACGGACCTGCAGCCTCGGGCGGCAAAGGCGTACCTCTCATGGTTTGCCTCCACCTCTTGCGCTAGAGCTAGGGCCGACGGTAAGTCCTTAGGCGAACAGGACATCCGTCCGGCTACGCTTTAGGCCTGAGACAAAAACAGGCAACGCATCATCTCTGAACTTCGTACAGAGCCCTTGTGCCATGTTTGGTTCATAGGACATGTTTACCTTATTGGTGAGAAGAGTATGCTTTTTCTCAACCTCGTCATAGTATTGTAAAATTGTTAATGAGCCCTGTCTTAGGGTGCTCATCTCTTGCTCTATGACGTGAATGCCTCTCTTATCCCTGTATGTGAAATCGAGACGGTTTATTATGGCATCAAAATTCATTATTGTGCCAAACTGTCCCAAGACGCCGTCAGCTGCCCCTCTAATTTTGCTCTTAATAATGATGACCGCCTGGTAGTGGCGTGAGCTGCCGTCGTATGGTTTGTAAATTTTATATGCCGCTATCGCAGCTTGTCTCCAAGAGGCGTACGTCTCTGGCACCCCCGTAAACTCTGGTAAGCATTTAACGGCGTCCAATGGTTCATTACATTGGACGTCGTTTCTGATTTCCACCGGCTCGAATGCCTGGACCGGCGGTGCTTCTATACTACTGGCAGATATTCTGCCTGCCAATTCTTGTATTCGGGCGTCTAAGGAAGCCCTCAGTTCTGCATCTCTTGGCCTCAATACTGCGCTTTGCGCTTCTAAGGCGGAGGCCACCGCGGCCTGCACCAAAGCCTTAAGCTGCTCAGGCTCCATTCCCATTTTACACCTGTTGTCAGCGATTTCTTGCGGGACGGGTTCCCTATCTAAGGTGGTTGAGTCGTCTGACTCAGATCCCCTTGCAGAGCGGTCTCTGTACCTGAGAAACGAGCTGTACATGGACTTTACTATCAACAATAATAACAACACAATTTCAAGGGCAAACCAAAAACAATAAATTAAATGAATGCTGACAGAGGAGACTTTATTGAAAATTGCTGATGGATGCAAAATTTTATTACTCAAAGTTAGTTTGGAGCACAACTATTGCAATTTTTTATATTTCTCACTTATATATTTTTGGATTTTATTTTAAAATTAATCACGCAATTTGAAAAAAGTTTGTGCCAAATGATGGCCCACTTACATTTTATTTGATCCTACAAGGGTTGTAGTTCTACGTCTAAATCTACTGCTTCCCACGCTGCAGTCGCGAATGCTTTTTTATGATCCCTCGCTGAAGTCTATGGGTGTTGGTTTGCTTCGCTGCCCCAACCGGCTTGCGCGCTGGTTTGGTGACAAGTCGCTGCCCGAAGAGCTCCAGCGGCTTCGGTGTATCAAATGGCTTTTAATTGGGCTTGTGCCGCTGACGTAACTTGATGTAGGTCATGGACAGCTTTTATTTTTTGCACTGGTAAGTTGGGTATTGTTATTATGTTACACAGCTCGAAGTATCTTGTACTGGTAGATTAGTTCTTTACACTGCACAGCACAAAATAATTATAACTCAAAATGGTCCGAAAAACGTTGGGCGCCAATTAATATTTAAATAAGAAGTCCTCGCGGATTTTCGTGACAAGACTTTATTTTGATTATTTTCTTATTTGGATAACACAATGTTGATTAATGTTATACGGTTATAAAACACTAGGCCGATACGTCGTAGTGAGTGAGTTAACTTAAGCGCGAAGTCGCTGGGCCGATGTGCCTCAGTGAAAGCCGAATTAGAACTAAATTTACAAAAGGTTGATTAAAACTACTTAAGCTATTGTGTGCTTTTCACAACGGCCGCTAGAATGCTTAGCTTGCGCCTCGTGCGCTGCCGTCGTGCAAGAACATCCGGCCCAGAGCTATGTCAGCATCTGTTGTACCTGACCTACGTCAACTTGGTCAGTGCAAGTGTATTGGATTACACAAATCATTTTTTTTATACACCGAAGCCGCTGGAGCTCTTCGGGCAGCGGTGTGTCACCAGTATAGCGCGCAAGCTAATCTGGGCAGCGTAAAAAATTCTTTCTTGTGCGTGACCGCAGCGAGGGAGACAACGTCAACGAATATAAGAATACTAGGGCTACCGCATAACTTAATAAAGATCATGTAAGTGAGTTTTTCATCCACACATATTTTAAGTACTGCGTAAGGTAGATAAAGTTTTTTTTCCCTTAAAAAAAAAAAAAAAAAAAAAAATATAATAACAAAAAAATAAAACAAATAAAAAATTCGACAATTTACTAAACTGTGTTTTTGCACATCGATTATTTTGTTCTGCAAATCCAACTGGCCATTGACTGTCCTATTGTTTCGACAAATGCTTTGTTTTGATTATCTTTAATAGATGTACTAATCTGATTCTGTGGCTAGTTGTCATATTTTTTAACTAATGAAAAAGGCTTTCGAAAATTATAGAGACCCTAATTTTAGAAAGTCCGACTCAGAAGACTCAGATAATAGCGATATTAGAGTAGAAACATACGAAGAAGTACATTCAGATAAAAAAGATATGGATCCCCAGCAACTCAAGGCTTTGGTTGAGTCAGCAGTTTCGGGTGCGCTCAGAGCACAGGCAGAGGCATTCAGGGAAAGGGATGCGGCTCTTAAAGAGAGCTTCAACCGGCAAATTGCCGAGTTAACAGAAAAAGTCACAGACTTAAAAGTCACAGCGCCTCCGATTGAGACTTTTGAGGAAATACAAATAGTGGACAACGTCCGCTGTGACGAGCCTCTAGACGCGGTCAAGTGTCTCGCAGAGTTTACGGGCTCGCAAGAAACTTACGTTTCTTGGCGACAGGCTGCAATGGCAGCGTATAAAATATTCAGATATAATGGCAGCTCTCGCCGTTACCAAGCGGTGATAATCATCAGAAGCAAGATAAGGGGTTCGGCCGACGCAGTTCTGTCTTCGTTTGCCACGATCCTAAATTTTGATGCTATCATCAACCGCTTAGATTTCACTTACAGTTCATGTCATAGAACAAGAAATGGGCACTCTCAGGCAGGGACAACTTACCTTGCCACAGTACTATGATGAGGTCGAGAAAAAACTCACCTTACTCATAAACAAGGTAAACATGACATATGACGCAGCACTAGCTAAGGGCATGTGCGAGAAGTTTAGAGGGGATGCCTTGCGCATATTCATTTCTGGCCTCAAGCGCAGCCTCTCTGATGTTTTGTTTGCGGCACACCCGCTCGACCTCCCCACTGCTTTGGCACTCGCACAAGAAATCGAGGCCAATCATGAGAGATACACCTTCGCGGCAAATTATGCCAGGAGTATCGAGGACAAGGCTCGGAGACCCGAGCAAAAGCCTCAATTTCAGCAGCGGCAAAAGGGCGCAGAAGCAGCCGAGGCACTGCCTGCCCCTACAAAAAGCCCTCATTACACGCGGCAACAAAAGCCGCAGCAACGACAGCATCCCAAACAGTTCGATCAGCGTAGTGGTAGGCAAAGCAGCGGCAATAATGATCCGCAGCCAATGGACGTTGACCCTTCAATGTCTAGGGTACTGATGCCGTCGCAGGCACCAGCCTACGCCAACTCGGCCAACCCACAGGCGTTCAAAAGAACGAACACCTCTGACCGAGCAACGGGTCAGAGGCGTCAAAGGGTAAATCATACCACTCAGAGCCAAGAATGTGGAGCTGAGGGGTATGCAGCGGCAGCTAGGAATGCTGAGGCGCAGATAGCCGATGATTCAGACGGCGACTCTGACGCTCTCAATTTTTAGGGGTAAGTCCCTGCTGCCCTTCATCAGGCGGGAAGTAGCGGGGACTCAAATGAGATTTCTCATCGACACCGGTGCGGCGAAAAACTACATCCGGCCGCACCATGGGCTGAAAGGAGTTCGCCCAGTCGACAACCCATTTACAACCCACTCCATACATGGCACTACCAAAATTTCTGAGAAGTGCTATGTATCAATGTTTGGAAAGAAGGCGACTTTTTTCCTTCTCTCAGAATTGTCAACATTTGATGGAATCATAGGCCTCGATCTGCTGACAGAAGTCGGGGCTGAGCTCTGTCTAAACTCGAGCCAACTCAGATTTGGCAACAATTCCGAACCGATCTTATACTACAAATGTGTGGATGTCAATTTCACTAATGTAGATTGCGCAGACGCACCTCCCCTGATTCGAGAAAATTTTTTAAAAATGTTAATAAATAGGAAGAAGACATTCGCAGACGCTAATGAGGCGCTACCGTACAACACATCGGTGGTAGCCACCATTAGAACGGTTGACGAACAGCCTATCTATGCTAAGCTGTACCCTTATCCTATGGGCGCAGCCGAATTTGTCAATAAAGAGATTCAAGATCTTTTGAAGAATGGCATAATTCAAAAATCCGTTTCTCCCTATAACAACCCCATTTGGGTGGTTGACAAGAAGGGCACGGATGAAATGGGTAACCGAAACATGCGTCTCGTCATGGACTTTCGGAAACTCAATGAAAGAACGATTACAGACAGGTATCCCATGCCCAATATTACCATGATTTTGGGAAATCTGGGTAAAGCCAAGTACTTTTCGACACTGGATCTTAAGTCTGGCTACCACCAAATCATGCTCGCAGAACGCGACCGGGAGAAGACTTCCTTTTCCGTAAATGGAGGAAAGTACGAATTCTGCCGACTTCCTTTCGGCTTGAAAAACGCCGCCAGCATTTTCCAAAGGGCGATCGATGACATACTGCGAGAGCAGATCTGCAAGACGTGTTACGTCTATGTCGATGACGTCATCGTCTTTTCGAAAGACGAGGAGTCCCATGTCAGACACGTTGACTGGGTACTAAAAAGCTTATATGAAGCTAACATGAGGGTGTCCAAGGAAAAGTCACAATTTTTTAAGAAAAGCGTGAATTTTCTTGGATTTGTGGTCACTAGCGATGGTGCCACAACCGACCCAGAGAAAGTCAAAGCGATATAGGAATTCCCGGAACCCAAGACGGGTTTCGAGGTGAGATCATTCCTAGGACTCGCTAGCTATTATAGGTGCTTCATCAAAGATTTTGCATCAATAGCAAAGCCCATTTCAGATATTCTTAAGGGTGAAAATGGGTCAGTCAGCAAACATAGATCAAGAAAGATTTCTGTCGAATTCTCTGATCTCCAACGCAGTGCGTTTCAAAAACTGCGAAACATATTGGCATCTGAGGATGTCATGCTTCGATACCCTGACTTTAATAAGCCGTTTGATCTAACGACAGACGCTTCGGGGTATGGGATAGGGGCAGTCCTCTCTCAGGAAGGGCGTCCCATCACTATGATCTCCAGGACACTAAAGAATCCAGAGGTCAATTATGCCACAAACGAAAGAGAGCTACTAGCTATCGTGTGGGCCCTTGGCAAATTGCGCCACTATCTGTATGGGGTAAAAGACCTCAACATCTTCACAGACCATCAACCCCTGGCCTTTGCCGTTTCTGAATCCAACCCCAACGCTAAAATAAAGCGATGGAAGGCGCGCATTGACGAATCCAACGCGCGCATATTCTACAAGCCAGGTAAAGAAAATACGGTCGCTGATGCCCTATCCAGGCAACAGCTTAACGCTCTAAGCCACCAAGATGATGAATCATGCATTGCCACGATTCACAGCGAGCTTTCCTTGACTTACACAATTGAGTCCACCGATAAGCCCTTGAACTGTTTCCAGAACCAGATAATACTTGAAGAGGGGCGTTTTCCACAAAAGCGAAGCTTTATTCTATTCGGAAACAAGAGGCGACACTCCCTGAGTTTTACCTGCAGAGAATCACTTCTCGAGGAACTAATGGAGGTAGTGAAACCTGATGTGGTGAATGCGCTACACTGCGATTTACACACTTTGGCGCTGGTGCAGGACGACTTAGTGCGGAAATTTCCAACCACCAAATTCTGGCACTGCAAAAATAGGGTAGTGGACATTTTCAGTGTTAGTGAGAGAAGAGAAATTCTCGTCACAGAACACAACAGAGCCCACAGGGCAGCCCAAGAGAACATTAAGCAGGTCCTCTCAGAGTACTATTTCCCAAAAATGGCCAAAATAGCCAACGAAATCGTACAAAACTGTAAGACTTGTGCCAGGGCTAAATATGACAGGCACCCTAAAAAACAAGAGATTGGGGAGACGCCGATTCCTTCATACCCAGGGGAGATGTTACATGTGGACATCTTCTCAACTGACAAAAAGTTTTTTTTAACTTGCATTGACAAGTTTTCAAAACTCGCTGTAGTTCAGCCGATCATGTCCAGAACGATAGAGGACTTAAAAGTGCCCTTGTTACAGCTCATGAATTTCTTCCCAGGAGTCAAAGCCATTTACTGCGACAATGAGCCAGCTTTGAAATCCCAAACTATCTGTTCACTCTTGATGAATAACTATGGAGTCAGCATTTCGAATGCTCCACCATTGCACAGCGTTTCCAATGGACAAGTCGAGCGTTTCCATAGCACCCTACTGGAACTAGCTAGATGCTTGAAAATAGACAAAAGCATTAGCGACACCGTAGAGGTAATTATGTTGTCCACAGTAGAGTACAGCAAGACAATCCATTCGGTCACTAATAAGCGGCCGACCGATGTCGTCCGTTCACTCTCAGGTGAATCACAGACGCAGATTCAAAACAAGCTTAAGAGAGCACAGGACAACCTCAGAGCTAGGGAAAATGACTCCCGCCAGAATAGGGTCTTTGAAGTAGGAGAGAAAGTTTTGGTAAAGTCTAATCGCAGGCTCGGAAATAAACTTACACCTTTGTGTGAAGAAAGAGCCGTGGAAGCCGACCTGGGAACTACGGTTCTCATTAAGGGGAGGGTAGTCCACAAAGACAACCTAAAATAGTTTTTCTTTTCTACCTTTAGTTTTAGTGTGCCATTCGGCAGTTTTTCTTTTACATTAGGTTGCTAGAGATATAAGTTTTAAGCCACTTGGCACCCTGCTTTAGATAAGTCTTAGTATTAGATTGCTTTATGATATTTATAAGTTAAATAAGTTCAAACAATAGACAGGTACAGATAAACACTAGAGTACAGGATCAGATTAATCAATTAACGTTCACAGTCAACCAAATTTTGAAAGCCTCAAAGGACAGGCAGATTGATACAGGCCATTTATATGAAACACTTTTAGCTAGGAACAGAATGTTGTCGATGGAATTGCAGAACTTAATGCTCGCCATAACTCTGGCCAAAGCCAACATTGTCAGCCCAAACATCTTAGATCACGCAGACTTAAAATCTGTTTGGTTTGAAGAGCCCACAGATACTCCCATAGCCGACCTAATGTCCGTTTCGTCCGTCAAAGTTCTACAATCCGCAAATATGTTATATTTCATAATATCTTTCCCAAAAATTGAACACACCTGCAAGAAAATCACAGTCTACCCAGTCGCCCATAAAAATCATATGCTGCGAATCGAGAACAACATCATTGCCGAATGCCAGGGTCAAATCTACGCGCTGGAAAACTGCACAGCCACCCCAAAAACGACGTTTTGTCAACGGTCAACAGCCAGCTCATGCGCCAAGGAACTTCATACTGGCGGAGTAGCCCATTGCGAGCTTCAGCCGAGTAACCTGGACGCAGTCACTTGGGTCGACGATGGAATTGTCATCATCAATGATGCGGCGGCGGAAGTCTGCATTGATAACGGCACCGTGTCCTGGGTGCATGGCACACAACTAATCATCTTCAACAAGTGGGTTACCGTTAACGGAACGAAATACATTAACCGCAACAGCGTGCAGAACCGGTTCCCAGGCATCGCAGCTTCCCCTCTATTAAACGTCACAGGCCACCAGGACGTGCTCAGCCTCCCTTACCTTCATCGACTTAATGAACGTAATCTGGAGACGACACAAGAGGTCAGGGACGAAGCTGGCAGCATCAACTCAATCATACTGTTGATTCTCCTTGGCATAACTTGTGGCATAATCTTTGGCATCGGTTTAACCTACCGGCAGATCATGAGGAAGAGGGCCACGGCTCTAAGGGTGAACGAGGTGATCGCTGAGATAGGGTCGGCCGAGGGCGGCCTCAACTTGAGGGGGGAGTAGTTAACATAAGTTAACGCGACGCGGTTTGACTCCAGCACAGATGCTGACTCAGCTCTGGGCCGGATGTCTTCACATAGCAGGCAATGCACGAGGCGCAAGCTAAGCGTTTCTGCGGCCGCTATGATTTTTTGCATTGTGTAACTTGATACATTTTTTATTGTACTTTGTAGCTTCATAAGTCTCTTTTTGTCAATTTAGTTTTTAGTTCTTATTCTGCATGCCTTGAGACATCAAGTCCAAGCCAAATCAACTCCCTCACTAACGTGTTGTATCAATTATTAATTATGTTAATAAACTTAACAGTTAATAAATAAACATTTAATGAATAAAATCAATAATCATTTAATTTACATGTACATGTAAATCGCCAAAAACCACAGCATCCAAACGATAGAAGCTACAGATGTGATCTATACATATATCGTTGGAAATGTATTTTGAAGGGCTTTAAGCCTAGCTGTAAACTTTTTTGCTTAAAACACAGGTAAAAAGCTTCAGGTGAAATAAGGTTTTTTTTCCCCACATTTCGGCGATTTAAGAAAAATCTTCGTTTCAAAAAACTTTTAAATATGTTATATGTTGTAGCAATTCAATTTCGCGTTTTTGACATATAACACATAGCCGTCAAATTTCGTTTGGGCAAGATATTACCTGTTAACTGAATATACCTTTTACCTTTACACTTCTGCATGTACATATGCAGTGTGTAAACTGCTTGAAGCGTCATGCGGAAATACTTACTGCTTGTAAGCTGTGAATTCTTTTTGCGGCAGATAAAGTATATGTCGTAGATCCCAGTAGTTGTTACTATTAATTTTGAATGAAACCGGTAAAATGTTAGTAAGAGACAGTTATGCAACAGAGTTGTAATATTCTAAGACAAGGGTTACCACTGAATGCAAGGTGTGAGGAAAGGATTGCCTCTGCCGAGCATGGCCCGAGTGTATTGTTCAGTATTTAGTAATCAGTGTTGAAAGTGCACTGACAGTTCGAAATGACAGTGACATTTAGAGGGGAAGAAAGTTGACGTATGAGTTGACAAATGTAAGGTCTGTCCTTCTTCCGGTACGAGTAAAAGAGTGCAGACGTGTTCTGATAGACCGTGCAACTAAATTAAATTAAAACTAATACTGAAAGATAATCTCGGGACTTGCTGTGCATTTAAGTGAAAGCCATGAATGTTAACAACGCGTCGACATCAGAAGTGGGATCTGCTCTGCCCATTGATCCTGGCAATGAATCCTACCTTCTATCGTTGGAATCTCAAAACCGCAATCTGCTCGAAATCATCAAGAATATGCAGACACCAAGGGCACCGGCAGCGGACGGAAAGGCAATTAACGTAACTGTTCGGAGCACAGCTTATAACCTTTCTAAAATTGTATCTAGTAATTTTGTATTTACCTCTCATCTGTTATTAATTGCTATTCTGTCATAATTTCTAACTAATTAATGGAACACCTGTACGTATGCAACAATACTGTTAATAATGCACTATGCATGCCCAATGTTAATGTTAATGTTGTACTCATTTTGGCACACATATGATCTGTAAATAGCATAAAAACTGGCAAATCATTACTTGAAAACAGCCGGCAATAAAAACAAGTCAAATCAATTTCGTTCGTGTTTTTAAATTAAAGATACGGAAAAATAGGGACATATCGTTGTCCCTCGAAACATTGGTGACCCCGACGTGAACTTCTCGTTCCTTGTCGTGCATATCGTTGCAACTTTGAACGGAGTCCGTATCGTTGTTGTTGTTTTGTGTGCAAATCGGTGCACACATACAAATAAATTTTTTGGTGCATTCGCGTACCAACAAACATTAAAATAAAATCTGCTTATTAATTGCAAATCGCAATTTTATGCCCACACACACGCAAACACACACAAGAATATACTCATTCGTTCCCGCCAAATTCTGCCGGTTCGCGCTAAGTGCATCAACCCCAGCAAACAGTTACGCGAAAGCAAATCGAAGACGACCGCTATTTGTCGCTTGCTTTCTTGTGCACTCACCGACTAAGTGACTTTTTGTGTGCTGCCATACAGGGTAACTTTTTTGGTGCTGATCTTGTTTGAGTGGTTATTAAGCGAAGCTTTGTTTGCCTGTTGTGTGATTAAAAACTAAATAAAATGCCTTATCAAGAGCAAGCAACTGGTGCAGCTCAAGCACCAAGTGAAATTGACTTTTACAGAACCAAATCGCAATCCCTTATGCGTCAAGCCGCCGCGTATGCCGCTTTCTTAAGCGAATATATGCACGCAGGTTATGACGAGGCGGATCTTCAATCTCGAATGAAATATATCGAGGCTTTAAACGCAGATTTCAACGCTGCGCAGACAAGCCTGGAAAAATTGGATTTAATGGAGCTACATGCTGATACTCGTTTCAACTTCAGCATGGTATATATCGACATCGAGGCAAAACTGCTGCGCGCAATGAGCGTTCTTCGCATTAGTTCCAGCAATACGAACTCGGGAATAGTTGTCTCGCTGAGTAATCCTTTCGCGCCGGCCTTTAACATGGACTACGACTTCTACAAGGTAGGCAACAGCGGCGGATCGAGCTCCAATGCTGCAGCTGACAGCAACAATGGAAGCGACAGCCTTGGCATTAGCAACTATAGTGCATGCAGTGCCACTCCCAGCAGCTTCTTGGCAACAGTCACACCCAATTTTAGTCTCGGTCAGACGTGCGACAGCGTCTCCGATGGTCACATCGTAGCCCCGACATTACATCGCAAGCCAACATTACCTGGAGGTCATGGAGGACATTCAAGCTCTACCACAAATCATCATCATCATCGTCGTCAATATCTTACGCACTCGCCCAATCTGATGGTGAAGCATCCCTCTTCGCACGGCAGCATCGAGCAGCATGTCAGCATTGGAAGCAATTCTTTTCATCTGCATCCGACGGCACCGTCACTGAGCAACAGCGTCGTGCAGAAATTCATGCACAGTCCCAATCTAATGCATTTGCCGATGCAATCGCATCCACGTAATCACAAGCAGCAGCAGCCACAACAAAAGACTCTCGTTTGTAAAATCTTAAATGTGTTCAATTCTCATCAACTTTGTTCATTTTTAGAAAGTCCAGACAATCTTGAGGTGCGTGCACCTGCTCACTTTCTGAAGAGCTCCAGTTTTACCAAGCTTCTTGAGCCGGACGTCACGCACCTGAAGGCCAATCGCCTTAGTCGCTGGCAGCAACTCAGCCAGATAAATCAAAACTTTTGGAAGAGCACCAAATACTTTTCTTTTCGTCGTTGGAAGCGTCGTGCTGCTGAAGGAGGACAACGTGCCACTCCTAAAGTGTCAGCGAATCGAGGAAGTTACTCCAGGCGCTGACGGCTTCACCAAAATTGCCATGATCAGCACAGCGGCGTCCATAATCAGCATAGCAGTGCTCCGTGAGGAATCCAATTCGGTTGGAAAAGATCCTTTTCCAACGGGGGCACTATGTTCGGAGCACAGCTTATAACCTTTCTAAAATTGTATCTAGTAATTTTGTATTTACCTCTCATCTGTTATTAATTGCTATTCTGTCATAATTTCTAACTAATTAATGGAACACCTGTACGTATGCAATAATATTGTTAATAATGCACTATGCATGCCCAATGTTAATGTTAATGTTGTTCTCATTTTGGCACACATATGATCTGTAAATAGCATAAAAACTGGCAAATCATTACTTGAAAACAGCCGGCAATAAAAACAAGTCAAATCAATTTCGTTCGTGTTTTTAAATTAAAGATACGGAAAAATAGGGACATATCGTTGTCCCTCGAAACAGTAACCTTGCCGAGATTCAATCCCGACGGTGCTGGGGCGGACGCTTCAGCCTGGTGTACAACCGTCGACCTCATTTTTGCGGACAACGTGCTCGAAGGTAGTGGACTCGTTATATCCTTGAGCAAGGCGTTGGAAGGCAGCGCCTCACAGTGGCTTTCCCAAATATGCTTTGCCGGCATAACCTGGGCACAGTTCAAGGAGCTGTTTATTCACCGCTTTGTAGGCATTGAGACGTCTGCTGCCATTTTATTGAATGTGCTGAACGGTCGTCCAAAACCTGGAGAAGGCTTCGCTGCATATGGCAGCCGAATCGTCACCCTGCTTATGTCCAAGTGGAAAACAATGGATCTGGAGGAAGTCGCCGTGTCCGTAGCGGTGGCTCACTTGGCGCAAATTGATGACAAGCTGCTGCGCTGGGTATTTACGACCAATGTGAAGACTCGTAACGAGCTACAACAACAACTACAAGCACACGCCTTCAAGAAGCGTAACCCAGACGATGATGCATATACCACAGGACCGGAACGCAAGAAGTCCAAATTTGTTGTGCAAGTGAAATGTAACTATTGTGGAAGAACTGGCCACAAATATGCCGAATGTCGTGCTAGACTGGAGAAGGAGCAGAACAAAGGAAAGGTTCACAACGCAAGCAGCACGTCTGGAGTGGGGGATCGGTCAAACGTCAAGTGCTTCAAGTGTGACGAATTCGGACATTTCGCATCCGCATGTCCAAAAGGTCGAACAAGTGGAAACAACAAAACCTATGGGAAACGTGTAAATATTTGCACAGTGGCTCCACCAACTGGAGCAATTGATCTGTCCGGTGAGTCTGTTCCATTTTGTTTTCCCTCTGGAGCTGAATGTTCTCTGGTCAAGGAAAGTGTCGCTGATAAATTTAAAGGAAAAAGATTCCATAATATTGTTAAGTTAAACGGCATAAGTAATGATTCGATTGGTAGTACATCGCAAGTTCTATGTAATATAAATGTAGAACAATATTGTTTTGAGATTTTGTTGCATGTTATTATGGATAAGTATCTCAAGCATGATGTTCTGATTGGCTGTTCAGGCATTAACAGAGCTGCCACCTCCACAATCTGTGTCGCAATTAAGACAATATATAGGTTTGGCTTCTTATTTCCGGCAGTTTGTTCCAAAATTTTCGGAGACGCTAAAGCTAACTTCAAAGAAAAACGCTGATTTTGTTTGGCAACCAGAACATGAGCAAATACGAGTAAAAATAATAACTATATTGACTCAAGCACCAGTGCTAATCATATTTGATCCACAATATTCAATTGAAGTACACACTGATGCTAGCTCGGTTGACTACGGAGCGATGTTACTGCATAAAATTGAAAATAAGCCCCATGTTGTAGAATATTATAGTAAATGCACGTCACCTGCAGAATCAAAATACCATTCTTACGAACTAGAGACACTAGCAGTTGTTAATGCTATTAAACATTTTCGTCATTATCTGCAAGGACGCAAATTTGTGGTATACACGGACTGCAATTCTCTGAGGGCTACTCGTTCCAAAATTGACATAACCCCGAGAGTACATAGGTGGTGGGCGTTTTTACAGTCATTTGACTTTGAACTTGAGTATAGAAAAGGCGAGAGAATGGCGCACGTTGACTTTCTTTCACGGAATCCATTGCCAGAAAAAAATAAAAGTCTGAATAAAACACTTGAAAAACGAATTCATTTGACTGAGGTAACTGACAACTGGTTGGTTTCTGAACAGCAGCGTGATTCTGAGATACAAGGTATAACAACCAAGTTAAGAAATCATAATTTACCAGGAAATTTAGATAAAACATATGAGTTAAGGAAGGGAATATTGCATAGGAAAATACAACGAAATGGTAAAACTAAATGTTTACCGGTAATTCCGAGAGCTTTTAGATGGGCAGTGATAAATCACGTCCACGAATCTATTATGCATCTTGGATGGGAAAAGACATTGGATAAGGTTTACGGATATTACTGGTTCGAGCATATAGCTAAATATGTGCGCAGATTTGTAGAAAACTGCATCACCTGTTGGAAAAGTGCAAGCAGAACTGCATCCGATTCCCAAGATAGATATACCGTGGCACACAGTACACATAGATATAACAGGTAAAATGAGCGGCAAAAATGACCTTAAGGAGTACGTCATTGTTCTAATAGATGCCTTCACGAAGTTTGTTTATTTTTACCACACATTGAACATAGATACCGAAAGTTGTATTAAGGCCCTAAAAGCAGTCGTGTCTTTATTTGGTTTGCCAACTCGGATAATAGCGGATCAAGGATGATGTTTTGCAAGTATAACTTTTCGCGAATTCTGTTCTTCTCAAAAAATTGGTTTACATTTGATTGCTACAGGTGCAAGCAGGGCAAATGGCCAGGTTGAACGAGTAATGAGTACACTCAAGAGTATGTTGACCGCTGTAGAAACCAGTCAGAGATCGTGGCAGGATGCGTTAGCCGAAGTTCAACTGGCAATGAATTGCACGGCAAATCGAGTAACGAAGGTTAGCCCATTAGAATTATTAATTGGTAAGGAAGCTAGACCTTTTGGTTTGCTGCCAATAAATGAAGAAGGAGACGATGTGGTAGATAGAGAAAATTTAAGAAAACAAGCTAAACAAAATATGGAAGATAACTCAAGATATGAGAAACAGAGATTCGATAAAACTAAAGCAAAAATTATAAAACATAATGTAGGCGATCACGTATTGTTAAAGAATGAAGAGCGTCATCAAACTAAGCTTGACCCGAAATTTAAAGGTCCGTTTGAGGTCGTGGAAGTTTTAGACGGCGATAGATATTTATTAAAGTCACTAACAAGTAATCGTACGTACAGGATTGCCCATATTCGACGGACCCATCTGGCAACTCCATAACTTTTAACAGAGATGTCAGATCGCTTAATGACATACCGCGTTTGAAGCGTCAGTCCAAGCAGATTTTTACCATGGAACAATACACGCCACGCGAGCGCTCTGAAATAGTTGAAATTTACATTCAACAGAACAAGTCAATTGTGAAAACTCAACGTGCTTTTAAAAAATTAAAAAATGTGAAAAGTGCGCCTTCTAAGAACACCATTAAGCGTTTATACGAAAAATTTTCGACTGGTGAGGCTCTTTCTAATCCGAAGAGGCCAAATAAAAGTCGACCAAGGCGATCGGCCGAGAATATCGCTGCCGTACGAGCCAGTGTTGAGAGGTCCCCAAGAACATCCCAAAAACGCCGTTCTCAGCAGTTGGGCATGGCTCGGTCCACTTTACAACGGATTATTCGCGTTGATTTGCATTTCTTCCCGTACAAAATTCAATTGACGCAAAGATTGTTGCCTGCGGACAAGCCTCGTCGATTGGAATGGGCCCAAAGAGTCATCGAAATGGCCGAAGATGACGAGCAATTTTGGAACAAAATTATCATGTCGGATGAAGCCCATTTCACATTGAATGGGACCGTAAATAAGCAAAATTGCCGTATTTACGCCACTGAAAATCCTCAGGAGATTGAAGAAGTGCCTCTTCATGACGAAAAAGTCACAGTTTGGTGCGGCGTTAGTGCGAAAACGGTCATTGGGCCGTTTTTCTTCCAAAATGAAAATGGCCATGCTGTTACCGTCAACCAGGAGCGTTATCGCGACATGATGACCAATTTTGTGATGCCAATTATTCGTCGAAAGCGTATGGGGCAGTTCTGGTTTCAACAAGACGGCGCTCCACAGCACACAAGTCGCATAACAATCGATTTTCTGAAGAAATTGTTTCCGGGCCGTTTGATGTCGAAAAGTGGTGATTTGGACTGGCCACCGCGTTCGCCCGATTTGACGCCGCCTGGCTTCTTCTTGTGGGGATATTTGAAGTCAAAGGTTTACGTTAACAAGCCAAGGACCGTAGAAGAGCTCAAGGACAACATTCGTGAAGAAATAGCCGCTATTCCGGCCGAAATGTTGGCGAAAACGATGGAAAATGCTGCAAAAAGAGCACAATACGCCATCAACGCCAGAGGCGGCCATTTGAGAGATATCATATTCAAAAATTGATGTAAACAAATCTACTTGGAACAAATTAAATGATTAAGATTGCCAACCGCCAAATTTTTATTTTTTTCTTTGATTTTTAAAAAAAAAACATGGGTCCGTCGAATATGGGCAACCCTGTATAAATACGCACAAGAATTTTTAAGATCGTTACCAAATAATCAGATAACCGATGAATTGTATGAAGATACAGACAGCACCATGGAAGATGCGTCTGATGCCCAAGAGGGAATTAAAGCTTAGTGTGGCACAAGAGACGTGTCAATATCCCGAGAGGGGAAATGAAGACCGCACCATAACAGAAGAGAATTGTTATGGCGGGGGTAGAGGAGATAACGTGTAAAAGGAAATACACAAATGGCTTAAGATTTAAAAGATGTATTAGTGTGTAGAAGGAAATACACCTATTGTATTAAGTCTTATGAAACATGAAAAAAAAAAAGAAATGAAAAAAAAAGATTATGTAAAATGCTTACAAAGAAAAATGTTAAATTGCTTGAGATGGACTATTGTTATGAAAATAATTAAATCTGTTATTTATTTAAGTGATTCTAAATTTGAAAATTGCAAAGAATTAAATGAAATAAAATTATTGGTCATACAGAATAGGAGAAAAATTTAAACTTTTGGGTACGGCACGAAAATTATGTTTGAAGTCAACACACGAGGACGTGTGAAGCGTCAGGATAGCCGTGTCGTAGATCCCAGTAGTTGTTACTATTAATTCAGTAATCAGTGTTGAAAGTGCACTGACAGTTCGAAATGACAGTGACATTTAGAGGGGAAGAAAGTTGACGTATGAGTTGACAAATGTAAGGTCTGTCCTTCTTCCGGTACGAGTAAAAGAGTGCAGACGTGTTCTGATAGACCGTGCAACTAAATTAAATTAAAACTAATACTGAAAGATAATCTCGGGACTTGCTGTGCATTTAAGTGAAAGCCATGAATGTTAACAACGCGTCGACATATATTATAATTGCGAATATAGTCGAATATTAGACGATATTAGCTGTTAACTGAATATATACATTCGGCACTGCGCAAAACAGTGAGTTTTATTTGGTATGAAGAATTGAGACATTTTAGCGCAATGTGCCGAGTGCCAAAATTTTTTTTAAAATAATTTATATGTCAAACTTAATATTATTCGTCACAAAATTGGGTATCAGAAATTTTGGGGCATATAACTGTTTTCGTCACTAGACTTTTACCTCGTAAAGAGGTTTTTTTTATATATACATTTTACTAAGAATTGGAATAGGACAGCAGCAACAAGTGTCATAGCAGCCAGAGTTTTAGAGTGCTGATAGCTATTGTGTGTTTGTAAAGGGAACCAGTGTTGCCAGACAGTTTGTTTTAGCTTGCCCAAACAAACAAAGTTGACAAAGTTATACTGTCGAAAAAAAAAATTCAAATTCAAAATTTCTGATGTCCTATTCAAAAATTTCTGATATCTTAGAAAAAAAAACCTCTTCACGAGGTTAAGGTAAGTTGTGAATTCTTTTTGCGGCAGATAAAGTATATTATAATTGCGAATATACATAGTCGAATATTAGACGATATTAGCTGTTAACTGAATATATACATTTTACTTAGAATTGGAATAGGGCAGCAGCAGCAAAGTGTCATAGCAGCCAGAGTTTGAGAGTGCTACTAGCTTTTGCGCTTGGCATGTGTGTTTGTAAAAAAATAAACAAAGTTGATAAAGATATACTGTCCAAAAAAAAAATTAAATTTCAGATTTCTTATTCAAAAATTTCTGATATCTTATAAAAAAAACCTCTTTACGAGGTAAAAGTCTAGTGACGAAAGCATTTTTATGCCCCAAAATTTCTGATATCCAATTTTGTGACGAAGAATATTAAGTTTTACATATAAATTATTTTAAAAAAAATTTTTGCATTCGGCACTGCCCAAAACAGTGAGTTTTATAAAGAATTGAGACATTTTAGCGCAATGTGCCGAATGCCAAAATTTTTTTTAAAATAATTTATATGTAAAACTTTATATTATTCGTCA
Source organism: Drosophila quinaria (assembly GCA_035047525.1). Classification (NCBI taxonomy): domain Eukaryota; kingdom Metazoa; phylum Arthropoda; class Insecta; order Diptera; family Drosophilidae; genus Drosophila; species Drosophila quinaria. The sequence goes on from JAWNPO010000463.1 coordinate 47,805, forward strand.
CAAAATTGGATATCAGAAATTTTGGGGCATAAAAATGCTTTCGTCACTAGACTTTTACCTCGTCAAGAGGTTTTTTTTATAAGATACATACATCACCAAGAACGGGTCACTTGGACCTTCGATTTAATGATTATTTGATACCTGACCACAAACTGTTTGCCGAGTGCACCAGCAGCCGTTCATCGTATCCCAAATCAAATCCAAGTTCGAAATCCAAGTCAAATCCAGTCCAGTCGCAACGGTAGCAAAAATCACGTCAAATCCAAAGAATCAAATCCGAATCGATGTCCAAGTCCTCGCCAAAGTCCAAATCAATGTTCACCCGGGGGCGCCAAAATGTTTAGCCGATGTTAAATAAAAGAAAATCCAAGTTGCCGCCAGGCAACACAACAAAAATGATGGTGGAAAATAAAACTCGCGTGCGATCGATTTCAATGTACAATTTTAAGTGTTTTATTGCTGCCCACGCAGCTTCGATTTGGGCTCTCATTCGCTCAGAGCGCAGAGCGTGAAAGAGCGTAACATACAAGATAACATAAATTGAGCGCTTAACATACCCAACTATGTTAAGCACAGTAATACAATAATATATAGTATGGGAAATGATCACACAGATGCCACAACTGGATTTTGTGGTTCCATTGAATTCGTCTCCAGATGCAGCAGCGTGTTGTGCTTTTTGTCGCACTTGAAGCATTTGTATTTGCTTTGACACGCCTTCGCCATATGGTTTGCTTTGAAGCAGTTGACGCACAATTTTTGGCGTTGAACCCAATTCAATGGCTCAGCGACTGGTTTTGAGCGGAAGTCGTCACACCGAAACATCACATGATTTGGTTTCTTGCAGTCTTTTTGCAGTCTTTTTGCTTAGGCTTTCCGCGTCGTTGTTGATGGCTTCTTGATACTTCAGGACCAAGGATCTTATATCGTTGAAGAAGGTGAAGTACTCATGGTTTTCAGGTGATTTTATTGATCAAAAGGTAACAATATTTATAGGTAAAAGTAGCTTAGTTAACAAGTGTGCAGGGTTTATTAAAATTAGGTTATTGTGTACTCAGCAGTTGCGTGCAATGTAGAGTAGCTTACTTTGCAACTACCAGGTTGTCTTGCTGATATTATTGCGACACATATTGTGTGCTGTGCAGTCAGCGATATTCTGTGTGGTCAGTTGTACTGTTGTGTAGTCAGCGATATTTTGTGTGTGAGGTGTTATTTAATTTGTGTTACATAGCTGTTCTGTTTTTATTTATAATTTAGACATGTGTATTTTGTATGCGCCTAAACAACTGGTTCCCTTTACAAACACACATGCTGCTATGACACATTGCTGCTGCTGTCCTATTCCAATTCTAAGTAAAATGTATATATTCAGTTGAGAGGTAATATCGACTAATATTCGACTAAATCTTGAATAGTAACCCTAAATATATACCGATATTACTCTAATCGCAATTATAATATGGTTTTTCTGCCGCAAAAAGAATTCACCACTTGCAAGCAGTATATTTCCGCATGACGCTGCAAGCAGTGTACATACTGCATATGTACATGCAGAAGTGTAAAGGTAAAAGGTATAGTCAGTTAATATCTTGCCCAAACGAATTTTGAGAGATATGTGTTATATGTCAAAAAAACGCGGAATTGAATTGTCTACAACATATAACATATTAATGAGTGATTTGAAACACAGATTTTTCTTAAATCGAAAAAAAGTGTAAAAAAAAACTTTTTTTTCACCTGTAGCTTTTTACCTGTGTTCTTTGGAAAAAAAAGTTTACAGCTATGCTTAAAAGCCCTTCAAAATAGCTTTCCAACGAAATATAGATCACATCTGTAGCTTCTATAGTTTGGTTGCTAGAGGACAAACAGACAAACAAACAAACAAACAGACTGACTTTTCATCTCGTTTTGAAAAGGGCACCAAAAATTTCAAAATGAATTATCTTCTGAGCCAGTGATCGGATTTTGATGATCAAGGTGTCATTCGACGCGTATTTTTGATTAGAATAGTAAAAAATAATTTATATGTCAAACTTAATATTATTCGTCACAAAATTGGGTATCAGAAATTTTGGGGCATATAACTGTTTTCGTCACTAGACTTTTACCTCGTAAAGAGGTTTTTTTTATATATACATTTTACTAAGAATTGGAATAGGACAGCAGCAACAAGTGTCATAGCAGCCAGAGTTTTAGAGTGCTGATAGCTATTGTGTGTTTGTAAAGGGAACCAGTGTTGCCAGACAGTTTGTTTTAGCTTGCCCAAACAAACAAAGTTGACAAAGTTATACTGTCGAAAAAAAAAATTCAAATTCAAAATTTCTGATGTCCTATTCAAAAATTTCTGATATCTTAGAAAAAAAAACCTCTTGACGAGGTTAAGGTAAGTTGTGAATTCTTTTTGCGGCAGATAAAGTATATTATAATTGCGAATATACATAGTCGAATATTAGACGATATTAGCTGTTAACTGAATATATACATTTTACTTAGAATTGGAATAGGGCAGCAGCAGCAAAGTGTCATAGCAGCCAGAGTTTGAGAGTGCTACTAGCTTTTGCGCTTGGCATGTGTGTTTGTAAAAAAATAAACAAAGTTGATAAAGATATACTGTCCAAAAAAAAAATTAAATTTCAGATTTCTTATTCAAAAATTTCTGATATCTTATAAAAAAAACCTCTTTACGAGGTAAAAGTCTAGTGACGAAAGCATTTTTATGCCCCAAAATTTCTGATATCCAATTTTGTGACGAAGAATATTAAGTTTTACATATAAATTATTTTAAAAAAAATTTTTGCATTCGGCACTGCCCAAAACAGTGAGTTTTATAAAGAATTGAGACATTTTAGCGCAATGTGCCGAATGCCAAAATTTTTTTTAAAATAATTTATATGTAAAACTTTATATTATTCGTCACAAAATTGGATATCAGAAATTTTGGGGCATAAAAATGCTTTCGTCACTAGACTTTTACCTCGTCAAGAGGTTTTTTTTATAAGATACATACATCACCAAGAACGGGTCACTTGGACCTTCGATTTAATGATTATTTGATACCTGACCACAAACTGTTTGCCGAGTGCACCAGCAGCCGTTCATCGTATCCCAAATCAAATCCAAGTTCGAAATCCAAGTCAAATCCAGTCCAGTCGCAACGGTAGCAAAAATCACGTCAAATCCAAAGAATCAAATCCGAATCGATGTCCAAGTCCTCGCCAAAGTCCAAATCAATGTTCACCCGGGGGCGCCAAAATGTTTAGCCGATGTTAAATAAAAGAAAATCCAAGTTGCCGCCAGGCAACACAACAAAAATGATGGTGGAAAATAAAACTCGCGTGCGATCGATTTCAATGTACAATTTTAAGTGTTTTATTGCTGCCCACGCAGCTTCGATTTGGGCTCTCATTCGCTCAGAGCGCAGAGCGTGAAAGAGCGTAACATACAAGATAACATAAATTGAGCGCTTAACATACCCAACTATGTTAAGCACAGTAATACAATAATATATAGTATGGGAAATGATCACACAGATGCCACAACTGGATTTTGTGGTTCCATTGAATTCGTCTCCAGATGCAGCAGCGTGTTGTGCTTTTTGTCGCACTTGAAGCATTTGTATTTGCTTTGACACGCCTTCGCCATATGGTTTGCTTTGAAGCAGTTGACGCACAATTTTTGGCGTTGAACCCAATTCAATGGCTCAGCGACTGGTTTTGAGCGGAAGTCGTCACACCGAAACATCACATGATTTGGTTTCTTGCAGTCTTTTTGCAGTCTTTTTGCTTAGGCTTTCCGCGTCGTTGTTGATGGCTTCTTGATACTTCAGGACCAAGGATCTTATATCGTTGAAGAAGGTGAAGTACTCATGGTTTTCAGGTGATTTTATTGATCAAAAGGTAACAATATTTATAGGTAAAAGTAGCTTAGTTAACAAGTGTGCAGGGTTTATTAAAATTAGGTTATTGTGTACTCAGCAGTTGCGTGCAATGTAGAGTAGCTTACTTTGCAACTACCAGGTTGTCTTGCTGATATTATTGCGACACATATTGTGTGCTGTGCAGTCAGCGATATTCTGTGTGGTCAGTTGTACTGTTGTGTAGTCAGCGATATTTTGTGTGTGAGGTGTTATTTAATTTGTGTTACATAGCTGTTCTGTTTTTATTTATAATTTAGACATGTGTATTTTGTATGCGCCTAAACAACTGGTTCCCTTTACAAACACACATGCTGCTATGACACATTGCTGCTGCTGTCCTATTCCAATTCTAAGTAAAATGTATATATTCAGTTGAGAGGTAATATCGACTAATATTCGACTAAATCTTGAATAGTAACCCTAAATATATACCGATATTACTCTAATCGCAATTATAATATGGTTTTTCTGCCGCAAAAAGAATTCACCACTTGCAAGCAGTATATTTCCGCATGACGCTGCAAGCAGTGTACATACTGCATATGTACATGCAGAAGTGTAAAGGTAAAAGGTATAGTCAGTTAATATCTTGCCCAAACGAATTTTGAGAGATATGTGTTATATGTCAAAAAAACGCGGAATTGAATTGTCTACAACATATAACATATTAATGAGTGATTTGAAACACAGATTTTTCTTAAATCGAAAAAAAGTGTAAAAAAAAACTTTTTTTTCACCTGTAGCTTTTTACCTGTGTTCTTTGGAAAAAAAAGTTTACAGCTATGCTTAAAAGCCCTTCAAAATAGCTTTCCAACGAAATATAGATCACATCTGTAGCTTCTATAGTTTGGTTGCTAGAGGACAAACAGACAAACAAACAAACAAACAGACTGACTTTTCATCTCGTTTTGAAAAGGGCACCAAAAATTTCAAAATGAATTATCTTCTGAGCCAGTGATCGGATTTTGATGATCAAGGTGTCATTCGACGCGTATTTTTGATTAGAATAGTAAAAAATTAAAATAAAAATCGAAAAGGCTCCAACGGCCCCATTAGCTCCAATCATTTAAATTTTTCCCCTCCCACTTACACCTGTTTATCTCACGAATCAGGTGAGTTTTCAAAAGTCTTAGTATGCACATTTGTAAGTTTAATTGATACCTTTTGATCGGTATATAACTCGACCTGATCGGACAGTCATAGCAAATTCTTCCTGTGTATACATACAAGGTGGCGCAAAAGAAGTCACCCTATTGGAAGATGCTCTCATTTTTGCAAATGGCCGCCAATGTCAAATCTGTTTTGACATTTGTGGACTAGACAGATACAGAATACAAGTGAATAAGCCATGGAGCGATACACTCCCCATGAACGCGGAATAATTGTGTCTAATTGCGTTTCCGGGTCGCTTAATTTCGCGTTTTGGCGATTTGCACTGGCCCGCCAGATCGCCCGATTTAACGGTCCCGGACTTCTTTTTATGGGGTTTTTTGAAGTCCCGTGTTTACATCAACAAGCCTGAGACCTTGGAAGCCCTCAAGGAAAATATCCGACACGAATGCGAGAATTTATCGCCCGAAACGCTCGCCGAAGTGATGGAAAATGCCATAAAACGAGCCCATGGCATTCAATTGTGACGGCGCCCATTTGTCCGATATCATCTTCTCGACTTAACACAATTAATTCTAAAGGTCTAAATAAACATAATCAAAAAAAAGAATCGAAGTTTTTCATTTAGAAAAAAAATAAGAGCCAAACAACATCGGATGACTTCTTTTGCGCCACCTTGTATATGCTAGTTGCCTTCGCACCCTTCGTGCTGCTTTCGTCACTAGCGCGGACTGCCGTCTGCAGTGATAAGTCATATTATTAATTAAATATAGGATTTCTCTAGAGTCTATTGTATGAATAATGAAATTTGATGTTGTTACAATATCCACAGATTGAGTACTTATATCGACGTTACCGTTTCTTTCAAGTATTGGTTGAATTGTTAGAGTTGCCATTGTTCCCTGTAGTATGATTGTTGTCATTAAAAGTAGTAATATCCAATTGTTCAGCAAATTTATTTTTTCTTTTAATATTAGATTTGTGAATATTTTCTAATTTTAACTTTCTATATTTGGGAGCGGTTTTATGGCTTACTGCTACATAATTTTTCACGTAGCCTTCATTGTGTTCTTTTGGGACATTCTCTCTATTTTCGTTTCTTTTGACAATATTTTTCAGTTTTATGTTATTCAGGCGATCCTGAACAATTTCTACCTTTACTTTTCTGTTATCTATATCTATTGGTTTCTCATTTATTGCTGAGTGAAAAGATTTATTAAAATATTCTACGCATTTGAACATTTTTTCCTGCATTGATAATGCTTTGCTCTCGAGTTCAGCTACTCTTAGTCTTTCACACAATGTATTATGAAAGCGTTCTATGTCTGAGTTACCCGTATGACTATTAGGCTTAGTAAAATGTACCTCAATGTTTTCTTTTCTAAGGAATTCTTTGACATTCACTCAATTCAACTCATTATCTGCTATTATTTACCATGTAATTATCTGCTATCGTATTATTATGTAAATGTGTCTATGTGAATAATATGATTTATGTCACTAGGTGTTTCTGTAAGATGGAACTTGGGCTTCAAAGGTTTCCTATCGTATTTTACTCGATTGCACACATCACAATTGTTGATATATTTGTGAATAAGTGTCTTAAGGTTTTTTTTTATAAATAAAGTATTTTAAACCATGGTAATTTTCATTAATCCCTGCATGTCCAGTTTTGTTTTTGGGATATTTTGCAATATAACGATCATTGATCATGTCTTTAGCATGATGCATTCATTTGATAAACCTTATACTTTTCCCGAAAATCTCAATAAGTTTTTGTTGAACTTTATTGTATTCCGTTTCTGCTAAATCAAAATAAATAACCGTCTTACAATTTTCCTTTAAGTATTTCCTAAGGATATCAACTATATATCCACTATCAATACCATCCTGACTTATGTAGACTTTCAAGCTACCACCTATTTTCTCGCTTTCCTTAACTTTATGTTCGCATAAAATTGATTGAATGAATGTCATTAATATTAGAAGGAAGTGAATTTAGGAAACATATTTTATTTCCGTTAATTTCTACAAAATTATCTTCTAAATTTATTATGGCACCAATAGGCAGTAATAAATTCTGTCTGATTATTCCATCGAACTGTTTATTTCTTAATGGACTGAGTTTCCAATATATAAAGTTATTTTCATTAAATTCACTTCATAAAGGCGTTACTATTTCCTCTGTTATGAAAATTTCGTTATTTAGTGTTCTAAGTTTCATTGCCCTTCCCATTTTCGTTCTCTTATATTCTGGCAATGAATTACTATTTAAAATTGATGTAGTTGACCCTGTATCTATAAGGCATTTAATTTTATTGTTTCCAATAGTTACTTCTATTATAGGTAAAGGTACGTTAAAGATTTCGACTGAATAGTTTTCTTCGGTATCGTGTCTAATATGATCTACTTCCATTGGGACTGTTCTGTCAAATCTTGATTGACTACTGTTCCTTGTTTGTTGTGAGTGTTGCCAAGAAAATTCTACATCCTTCCTTTCGTTCTGCCATTGCTGATGATTATTAGTACTTGGGTAATAATTAGGGGCTGTATTTTGTTGTTGGTATCTAGGATAGTCTGAATGATGCCTATCGTCTTGCCGCTGTCGGTGATCATTAGGGTCTGTATTTATTTGTTGTTGTTGTTGTCTGTATCCGTCATTGTTTCGGTTCTGCCTATACTGCCTTAACATCCCTACATCGTCTAGTGTATAAAAAGCTTCCCTTAATTTTATTATATTCCTACTCAATATAATTGAAGACAGATGAGGACTGATTCCGTCCAAAAAAGTTTTTAAAAAAAATGCCTAGTTTGCTTCTGGCGAAAAAGCAACTGGTTTTAGCAAATCAAATTCATACTTAATATTAACCTTATCTAATACATATTTTAGTTTATAAAAATAGTCATTTACATTTGTGTTTCTTATGCTAATTGTCTTATGATAAAGGTGATGGTAGCTTTCCTTGACTCCGAAGTTCCTTATGAGTTCAGCTTTGATTGCTTCCCACGTCGAGTTCCCTGCTAAAGGTCTGATGCCTCGGCGTGAATTTTCGTCATCACGTAGCGTTGAATCACAAATAGCATTGTATTTGCGTTCTCCCTGAAGAGTTCCAAGACAGTGTCCACTTCTCTTAGAAATGATGACAGATAGTAGTCATCTCTTCCCGAAATCCTCTGATCCTCAATGCTTCTTTTAAAAGATCAGATCCAGTGATGGTTATGTTGCACGGATTCGCCATTTCGTCCTCAGTACTGCAAACTTTTGAATACTGTGATTTGGTTTTCTCTCCATTAGGCATATATGTTGATTCGTTGTCCGATTGCCTCTTTTTTTTATTTTTTATTTTAAATTATAATCCAATCAATTATTGTGTTTGGGTATATTATTTATATTTCACTGTTAATTTTACTTATTATTATTTTTTTTTTTCACAGTGAACATCGAGTTCGTTTTTAAAGGATATACGGATTTACCCAGATTATAAAATGTAACACAATTAACGTTTGAAATAATATTTTGATTTTTATTGTTAAATAAAATTTTTTCACTTTTAGGGATTTAAAAAAAAAAAAATTTTTTTTTTTCATAAATTTTAACACAATAAACTTAAGTACGATATATCTTCGGATATATCCACAGCAAAAATTAATACTAGTATCTTATGATTTAGTAGTCTTTTCCCGTCTGCGCCAATTACGTTTGAATTAAAACACGACCGTCTCTTAAGAGTGTCAAGAATGTAATAACTACTTTATTTTGAGGTATTTGGGTTTTTATAACCTTACAAATGAGTCTTATCAATATTCTTATCCGTAGAAATTACATCTGTTCATACATTACATTTATCTTGTTTGAATAGGTCGGAGTATCGGATTTGCTTATCTTACATGTTTGTAGAGGTATTCGAATTCATATCTGTTTAAAGGTTATCTTATTTGTTTAGGTCAGTTTTACAAATTTACTTTAATTATCTCTTCGGAGTTTCTATTTGGTTAGGTTAGCATTTATCACCAAACTACGCTTATACCGTCTTGGTTATGTGGCTCTTTGTTATTGTCTATATCCTTATCGGTAGTCGTTGGTTGGGACGTAACTCGCGTGTTAAATTACACGAATTATTTCTTATACACCGAAGCCGCTGGAGCTCTTCGGGCAGCGGTGTGCTACCAGCATAGCGCGCAAGCTAATCTGGGCAGCGTTAAAAAACCTTTTTGTGAGTGACCGCAGCGAGGGAGGCGGCATCACCTACGGATATTCTCTAATATAAGAATAGGAACACCCTGTAATTCCTAAAAACCATGTAAGTGAGCTTTTCATCCACTCGAATTTCAAGAACTGCGTGAGAAAATAAAAAAAAAGATAAGAAATTGAAAAAAAAAAAAGTAAAAAATTTAAATAATTTTCTATTTTGTGTTGAGCTAAATTGTATATTGGTCGTTCTGTTATGCAAATCCAATTGTCCATTCACTGTTCTGTCATTTTGATAAATAATCTTTTTCTGTCATCTGTCATAATTTGATCCAGTGATTAGTAGTCATTTTTTTTAACTTAAGAGAAGTGTATTCGAGAAGTATAGGGACCCTAGTCACACTAAGTAAGTCTGACTCCGAGGACTCAGATAGCAACTATATTGGGGTGAACCCAGATCTAGGAGGCACTCAGAGAGAACTAGTGCATTCAAACCAAGTAGATATGGATATCAAGCAACTTAGGGTGTTAGTCGAGTCAGCGGTTTCAGCTGCCCTCGATTCACAGTCAAAAGCATTCAAAGAAAGAGATACAGCTCTTAGGGAGAACTTCAGCCGTCAAATTGCCGAGTTGACACAAAAGGTAACAGACCTGAAAGGCACAGCGCCTGCAGTCGAAGTGTTTGTAGAAAGACAGGGACAGCTCACCTTGCCTCAGTATTATGATGAGGTCGAAAAAAAGCTGACCTTGCTCATAAACAAGGTCAACATGACATACGATACGGCACTAGCAAAAGGAATGTGAGAGAAGTTTAGCGGTGATGCCTTGCGCATATTTATCTCTGGCCTTAAGTGTAGTCTCTCTGATGTCCTATTTGCGGCACATCCGCTCGACCTCCCTTCTGCTTTAGCACTCGCACAAGAAATCGAGGCTAATCATGAAAAGTACACCTTCGCGGCAAACTAAGCCAGAAGTATTGAGGTAGTGCTGGGAAGCCTGACCAAAAGCCTCAATGCCAGCAACGACAAAAGGGTTCAGATGCAGTCGAAGCACAGCCCGCCCTTGCAAAAAGTCCGCATTACACGAGTTACACGTTTGAATTAAAACACGACCGTCTCTTAAGAGTGTCAAGAATGTAATATCTACTTTATTTAGAGGAATTTGGGTTTTTATAACCTTACAAATGAGTCTTATCGATATTCTTATCCATAAAGTTTAGATATGTTCAGACATTACATTTACCTTGTTTGAATAGGTCGGAGTATCGGATTTGCTTATCTTACATGTTTGTAGAGGTATTCGAATTCATATCTGTTTAAAGGTTATCTTATAAAAAAAACCTCTTTACGAGGTAAAAGTCTAGTGACGAAAACATTTTCATGCCCCAAAATTTCTGATATCCAATTTTTTGACGAATAATATTAAGTTTTACATATTTATTTTAAAAAAAAATTTTGCATTCGGCACTGTGCAAAACAGTGAGTTTTATTTGGTATGAAGAATTGAGACAATGTGCCGAGTGCCAAAATATTTTTTAATATAATTTATATGTCAAACTTAATATTATTCGTCATAAAATTGGATATCAGAAATTTTGGGTCATATTACTGTTTTCGTCACTAGACTTTTACCTCGTAAAGAGGTTTTTTTTTATAAGATATACTTATTCCCGCCAAGAGAAGACGTCTATTAAAGTGAAGTTTTTTTGGTTAACATATTGTCTTATTTCAATCTAAGCTTCAAACTTCTACCCCCCTACGAAACAGTTGGTCCTTCGAGCCGGATCTCATCAAAAGCCCACTACGATTCGCTGGAAGAACAGATAAGTCAATATCTATACATATACACATACCTTCGTCCATTTTGTCAATTAATATTAATTCACGACTACAAAGGCCCGCACGATTCCGTCTGCTCACCTGCGCAATAAATCTTCAATTGTATGTTCAGTGCCGTTGCAGTTCTTTTTCACACTTCACACTTTTCGACCAGCCTAATTGTCTCCACCGTTCTGATAGTCCAAATCCCACAGAAGGTGTTCCTGAGACAATTAGTTAATTTCTGCATTCATACAAGCACTATACAAGCACTTTGGAAAGCACTTTATACATATGTACATACATACATATTGTGCACTTGTCCAAAGCTACATACAGATGTACATACATACATACATACATAGTACATTTGTAAGTAGCAGTGCACTTATTCCACTTTCATCCCTTAATAAAAGGCATTGTTATTCGTTAATTTTCCTTTATTAGAATAACATTGGTTCACAGCTGTTTTACATTGAACAAAATAAAAAAAAAACAAGTGGGAAAGGCTATAGTCGAGCGCTCGACTCTAGGATACCCGTTACTTATTTTAATGAATTTTTTAATATTTTTTATTGCATGCTTTTAGGCACTTATATTTTTTAAAAACTTTAATTAGCTATTACCACCTTTCTGTTTGTCCGCTCTTTTTACGATTTAGTAGGATGATAGGTAATAATAGTAGTTAACGATAATTAGTAAAAAAATTACAATATCTTGAAAACTGTGCGTGTGGTGGTTTTTTTGCGATTTACAGAGGCGGAAAAAGGCGTGGCAAAAATTTGAAACAAACTTGACCTGCGTGGGGTCTATAGAAGTCTGTGTGCCAAATTTGGTTGCTCTAGCTCTTATAGTCTCTGAGATCTAGGCGCTCACACGGACGGACGGACGGACATGGCTATATCGACTCGGCTGTTGATGCTGATCAAGAATATATATACTTTATAGGGTCGGAGATGCTTCCTTCTCCCTGTTACATACATTGCAACGAATACAATATCCCCTTTTACTTATTTTTATAAGTAACGGGTATAAAAAAGAGAAAAAATAGGAAACATAAATTGATCTTCACTTACACACATACATACCTTTTTACAAGTGTCGGTATCACTATGGTGATATATATATATCTTATAAAAAAAACCTCTTTACGAGGTAAAAGTCTAGTGATGAAAACAGTTATATGCCCCAAAATTTCTGATATCCAATTTTGTGACGAATAATACTAAGTTTGACATATAAATTATTTTAAAAAAAATGTTGGCACTCGGCACATTGCTCTAAAATGTCTCAATTCTTCATACCAAATAAAACTCACTGTTTAGCGCAGTGCCCAATGCAAAATTTTTTTTAAAATAATTTATATGTCAAACTTAATATTATTCGTCACAAAATTGACATCCAAACGATATGAGCTACAGACGTGATCTCTATGTTGTTGGAAAGGTATTTTGAAGGGCTTTTATGCAGACTAAAGTGCATAGGTAAAAAGCAACAGGTAAAATAAGGTATTTTGACCCACATTTTGTCGGTTTTTGAGAAAACGACGCTAACGATTTTTTTTAGCTTTCAATATGTTGTAGTGCGTAAAATTTCGCGTTTTTTGATACATGATACAAATTTTACCGAGGGGTTTGGAAGATATTACTTATTAACTGAAAATACCTTTTACCTTTACACTACATATGCAGTATGTGCATGTACATGTAAATCGCCAAAAACCACAGCATCCACAAGATAGAAGCTACAGATGTGATCTATGTATCGTTGGAAATGTATTTTGAAGTGCTTTAAGCCCAGCTGTAAACTCTTCTGCTTAAAAACACAGGTAAAAAGATTCAGGTGAAATAAGGTTTTTTTTCCCTCAAAAAGGCTCCAACGGCCCCATTTGCTCCAATAATTTAAAATTTTCCCTTCCCACTAACACTTGTTTATCTCACGAACCAGGTGAGTTTCCAAAAGTCTTAGTATGAACATTTGTAAGTAAAATTGATACCTTTCGATCGGTACATAACTCGACCCGATCGGACAGTCATAGCAAATTTTCCATTATTCCTGTGTATATATGCTAGTCGCCTTCGCACCCTTCGTGCTGCTTTCGTCAATAGCGCGGACTGCCGTCCGCAGTGATATACATAATTCCTCAAACACACACCAACACAACACTCAATGCTTATTTTGTGACTCAATTTTTCTTAAACAACTAAACAAATTGTGCCGGTAACGATATACATACATATAACGTAGGAGACTTTGGCGCCGAGTTTTCTTGTTCCATTTTATTATGTTAATAGGTTATCTTCGAAGCGAAGCGAGTCTCTCACGTCCGTTCTCCTTGACTTACTTTCACAAACTTCGAGAGCCACGCACGATGACAGAAACGATCTGTCATCCCACTCAGTACAACCCTGTCAACACAACACCGATATCATTCTACTCAAATAACAGTAAAATTAATAACACCAATACTATTTGATTAACCTAAGCAAGGCAATTAGAGCAACCCTGTGTTATCTACCATATCTCCGACAAGGCCATACTGACGATCTACACGTCCTCGTGTAGGGTATCTCTTTTCTAATTACAAATTACTCAACGTTCATATTTCCATCTGTGTGATACAATTAGTCTTTAATCATTATCTTCAATTACACCTGTCTTCCTTAAAATAAATAGTATTACAAATTTCTTTTTACATTTTTGTGTTTTTGGTTAACAATATTTATGAGTGTTCTTAATTCGACCCCATTAAATTTTTTTTTTTTTTTTTTTTAAACATATTTTGCTTTCTAAACTAGAAATATACCTTTCAGGGTCAGGTACCGCAATGAGAAGTCATCGACATCACACATTCAGTGTCTCTTTCAGCAGTTTATATTTCTTATACAATACTGTCTCTTTCAACAGTGTCTCTCTTATTCTCTACTGTCTCTTTCAACCGTGTCTTTTTCTCTACTGTCTCTTTCAACAGTGTCTCATTCTTTACTGTCTTTTTCAACAGTGTCTCATTCTCTACTGTCTCTTTCAACAGTGTCCTCTACTGTCTCTTTCAACAGTGTTTATCTCATTCGCTACCGTCTCCGTCGATATCCAATTCACTTGGTACCTGTCCATCTGGCATTTTTCGTAAACTTTCATGAGGATACTTATAACTTCTCTTACTTTTCATGCATTTCAATGTATAACGATCGCCCTCTAGTAATTTTGTTATTAAAAATGGCCCTATGAACTTTGGATCTAATTTAGTTTGATTTCTAAAACACCTGCCCTTAACTCATAAGTCTTTGCTAATTCAAGAGGGAGGTCATCTTCATTTATTTTCGAAACCAACTCAGCAATATTTTGATCTCTTTTCTGTTCCACTAAAATCCACTTTTCTGAAATTTCTGTTAGCTCTATGCGCTTTTCGACCACTTTATTATACTCAATACTGTTCTTTTGTGGTAACGGATTTCTAGATAAGAAATCGACATGTGCCATACGTTTGCCTTCTCTATATTCGATATCAAAGTCAAAAGTTTGTAGAAATGCCCACCAACGATAGACTCTTGGTAACAATTCGATCTTTGTTCGAGATGATTTTAGCGAGTTACAGTCTGTAAAGATGGTGAACTTCCTACCATGTAAATAATGGCGAAAATGTTTGACGGCGTTAACAACAGCTAATGTTTCTAAATCATATGAGGTGTACTTTGACTCATACAAGTTAGTAGTTTCACAAAAATATTCTATTACATGTGGCTTGTTGTCAATTCTGTGTAACAGTATAGCCCCATAACCAATAGCGCTCTCATCCGTGTGTAACTCTATTGGGTACTGTGGATCAAAAATTGTCAATACAGGCTTATCCGTAAGAATTCAAATCACTTTTTTGCGAATCTCTTCGTGTTCCAATTTCCATTTAAAACTGCATTTATCTGAAGTTAAAACCGAATTGCCTAAAGTATGACGCTAGGCCAATAAATTGTCGAAGTGTGAAAACGGATTTAGGAGGGGGTAGATCCCTTAAGGATTCTATTTTACGAGAGTTAGGTCGAATCTCCCCTGCTTGTACTTCATAGCCAAGATATTCAACGGTGGTTTTCAAAAAGAAGCATTTTCCAATGTTAAACGAAAATCCAGCTTTCGTAAGCGTTTCTAACACAATTTGAACCCTCTCAAGTGCTACATCCTTTGACGGGGCCGCAATGAGAATGTCGTCCATGTAGACAATAACGTACGAATATACCAGATCTCCTAACGCGTTCATAACCGCTCTTTGAAAAACTGACGGTGCATTTTTAAGTCCAAACGGCATTGCCAAAAACTCATATTGCCCGTCAGGTGTGACAAATGCAGTATTTTCAATTGAATTTAAATTCATTGGGACCTGATAATATCCACTTGCCATGTCCAAACAAGTAAAATACAAGGCGCCTCTCAGTCTGGCTATCTGATCTGCTATGAGTGTTAAAGGGAACTTATCAGCAATTGTGTTTGTTCAATCTTATAATTGTATAACATAAGTTATATATATATATATACATATATGAATATATTGTATTGAAAGGTAAACCTTTCAACAGGGCCAGGATGTTTAATCTTATAATTCTAAAACATAAATTTTCCACTAGAGCCTCAGATAAGCCCTGTCTTAGAATAGTTTCACTATTGTCACACACTTCGATATGCTGATAGGCCGTAGACCTAAGTAAATAAAGTCTGCAAACAGATACGGAGTCTTCACACCATCTGCGATGATAGGAAGACGACGCCATCTGCAGTCGTATGAAGACGATAACTATTGATTGTTTAGGTTACTATTCTAATGGATATAAGTAGTTTAAGATAATTTTAGAGTTTTCAATAAATCTGCCGAACTCCTCGGCCATTAGTCCAAATCCAACACCCGAGCTGTACACATTATTTTCGCCGCGTCGCTCTGCCGATATTCATTTTGGTGACCCCGACGTGATTCGAACACGCAAGTAGTTTTGTTTAAAAACATTAATAAAACGCGAGTGTTTAAAAAAATATACATAAATATATATTAAAATAAATCAATTTTTTCGGTTCGTGTCGTAAAATACAAAAAATATAACATGGACAAAATTAACGAATTAATTGAAGCCCAAATGATCTTGGGTAATGAAATAGAGCAGCTCCATAATGTGGCTGCGGCGGAAGCCGGCTCGATGGACTCCCTTCAGTTTAGGCAATTGGAGGAACATTTTGATGACATTGCAACCATTTTCAACCTCAACGAAAGGAGGTTACAAGTGAGAGTGGAGGCACAAAATTTGATAGCAGAAACTATCCCGTACTTTAAGGAAGAGTACGGCAGCAAAATAAAAACGCTGATGGTTAATACGTCTATTAGACTCAGCATCAGATCTCTCAAAGAAACTTTTGAAATCAAAGTTGCCCCAGCTACAAATGAAATCAAGCGTCCAAAAGTCACAGCGCCAGTTAAACCCCGATTTACTTTTGGTAAAGATCAGGATGATCGAGATGACTCTTTCAGTCTCCTTGCATCGAAGACTCAGCCGAAGCCAGTGACTCCAAAAGTCACACCGCCAGTGAACCCTCGGTTCGCTTTCAGTTTTGGTGTTAATCGTGATCAGGAAAAGGATGTGCATCCTGAAAACAAACCAAAGCCAAAGGCAGAAAACAATTTAAAAGCCAACTATTGCCTGGAAAAGGATATATTTGAAGTTAATTACAGCTTCCCTCCAGCTAAGAAGCAGTGGGAAGCGGTATGGGAGCAACAGGTAACCCAAAATGAGGTTAATCCTGAAAAAGCTCCCCTGAAGCTCACAGATCCGAAGAAGTTTGAAGATCTGTTGGGCAGTTCCCACATTATGTTGACTAAGGAGCGAAAAAATGCGCTACCAAAGCAACGGGAACAGGATCTGGAGAAGAAACAGCAGGAGCTGGAAAGGATGCAGCAGGAGATGGAGAAGAAGCTGCAGAATCTGGAGAAGCAGCTGGAACTGGAGAAGCAGCAGAATCTGGAAATGCAGCTGAAACTGGAGAAGCTGCAGAATCTGGAGAAGCAGCTGGAACTGGAGAAGCTGCAGAGTCTGGAGAAGCAGCTGGAACTGGAGAAGCAGCAGAATCTGGAAATGCAGCTGAAACTGGAGAAGCTGCAGAATCTGGAGAAGCAGCTGGAACTGGAGAAGCAGCAGAATCTGGAGGGGCAGCTGAATCTGGAGAAGCAACAGAATCTGGAGAAGCAGATGAAACTGGAGAAGAAGCAGCGGAAGCTGGAAATGCAGCAGGAGCTGTAGAAGAAGAAGAATTTTGACAGTTTTCCACCAGCGAAGGAGCAGCGGGAAAAGGAAGGGGAGCAACAGGTAGCCAAAAAGAAGGTGAGTCCTGAAAAAGCTTTCCAGAAGCTCACAAATGTAAAGAAATCCGACAATCTGTTGACTGAGGATCGAAAGAATACGTTATCAAATCCACGAAATCAGAATAAGGAGGCTCCAGTCCATCCCCGCGAGACACAAGAGCCAATGAAAAAAAGAAAGATGCTGAATTTAAAGACAAATCATCTGCATATTTGAAGGAAAATTTCCACGCCGTAGTCAACGTCCTTGATACCAATAAAAAAAGGTGGTTTGATGGCAAGGCGGAGTCAAATCATACGCCGTACTTTAAGGGAAAGTACGACGACCAAGTAAGAGACGGCAAATGTATAAAAACAAAATATAAGAGACAATTTGAATATAAGAAAGAATTTGAATATAAAAGACAAAAAGAGGTATACTTATACAAATACATAATTATATACAATACACTTACAAATTAAGCTACAAATATTATACACTTTTGAATTCATAATATTAGACATATACTATTGTAAAACTTAAATTATATGTATTGTATTGAAAGGTAAACCTTTCAACAGGGCCAGGATGTTCAATCTTATAATTGTATAGCATAAGTTATATAAATATATATACATATATGAATATATTGTATTGAAAGGTAAACCTTTCAACAGGGCCAGGATGTTTAATCTTATAATTGTAAAACATAAATTTTCCACTAGAGCCTCAGATAAGCCCTGTCTTAGAATAGTTTCACTATTGTCACACACTTCGATATGCTGATAGGCCGTAGACCTAAGTAAATAAAGTCTGCAAACAGATACGGAGTCTTCACACCATCTGCGATGATAGGAAGACGACGCCATCTGCAGTCGTATGAAGACGATAACTATTGATTGTTTAGGTTACTATTCTAATAGATATAAGTAGTTTAAGATAATTTTAGAGTTTTCAATAAATCTGCCGAACTCCTCGGCCATTAGTCCAAATCCAACACCCGAGCTGTACACATTTTTTTCGCCGCGTCGCTCTGCCAATATTCAGTGTTGGTATTTAGCTCTCTGTAATCTACACAAAGTCTAGCTGAACCATTCTTCTTTTTAACCAACAAAGCAGGGCTAGCAGATGGAGAACTACTCGGTATGATAACATGGCATGGAATCAACTCTCTAATTTTCTCTCTTAAAATTTCTCTTTCAGCTGGGCTAAACCTATATGGCCGTCTTTGCACAGTCTTGTTTGGGTCAAGTAACCGAATTGTCATTTCCCCTGTGCTCACACGTGTCAAAGGCGTTCTATCAGTGAAAAACTCAGAATACTTTTTCAATATTTTAATTAAATTTGTCCTATCTTCACCAAATACATGTGTTTCTAGGTTATTAAAATAATCATTTTCATTTACGGTACATTCATTAAACGATTTGTCTCGTACAAATTTTACACCCTCGCGAGATACTACAGTAGAATACCCTAACGCGAGGACTTCTCTGGCAATTACAGTGCTATTTTTCATACAATCGTCTGGTACAACATTAAAAGTTATGGACAAACTATTTCCATCAATAATTACGTTACTTTCAATTTGTATGGTGCTACAAATATTTGCATTACCTATGCCTTTTAAACTAACAATATAATTTGTCCTTTTTCCCATTAACTTATTCGCAATACTTTCCTTAATTAATGAACACTCAGCTCCAGAGTCAAAAGTAATTGGAATCTTCTCACCTCGTTGTAGCATGAAATTTTTGGGTTCGTTCACCTCACACAACTCGACTCGCTTCTCCGTACGTATAACTGCTTCTTTTCCACTGATATTCTTCGGGCATTGATTTGCAACGTGGCCGCGTTCTTGACAGCGATAACAGGTTACGTTTGGCTTTCCTTTTTGTTGTTGTAGAATAGCTGCATTCCGATCCGATACTGCCGAGGATTGTCCAGGATGAATCCGGGCTCTGCATTCGACCCACTTGTGTCCCACTTTGTCGCAGAAATTACAGCGAATTACTGGCATCTTAGCACGTCGAACGCCAGAGTCGTCATCTCCAAAATTATGATGTCTCTTATCCGCCGAAAACACCAGAAGCTCATTTTGCAAATCACGTCTGTTGCTTATTTTTGACGTGTAAGCAACTCGTTGTAAACGTCGGTCAAAGTTTGCCACGTGTCCGAGTACCAAAGCTACAGCAATACTTTCAAAATCCATGTCGCGCCATTTTGTTACCAAAGATGTCACCATGCGACTGGCGAAAACAGCAAGACTCTCACCATTAGTTGGACGGCTGTTCAGCAAGCGCAAAACCATTGCAGCGGCAGTCTCAGAATTGCCATATCGTTGTTCAAAAAGCTGCCTGAATTCCTGCCAAGTAATGCTCGCGTAGCATATCTCCGACAGCCATTGAGATGCGCTCCCTAAGGATTTACTCAGCGTCAGAATTAATTCACTACCTTGCAACGGCCTTTCCTTTAAAATTATATCGACAGTAGTACACCATTGCGCAGCATCAGCACCCGGTAAGTCGGCGTTAAATTGAGGTAAAGCAAAGACGACGTGCTGTTGAGGTTCACGTCCCGACGCTTGAAGACTTCTAGCCAGTTCCACAAAATTTTCTTTTTGCTGCTGCAACACATTGCGAAATGGCTCCGCAAAGGTAGGCTCGTGAGATTCACATCCCACTTCTGATAACGTAGGAGACTTTGGCGCCGAGTTTTCTTGTTCCATTTTATTATGTTAATAGGTTATCTTCGAAGCGAAGCGAGTCTCTCACGTCCGTTCTCCTTGACTTACTTTCACAAACTTCGAGAGCCACGCACGATGACAGAAACGAACTGTCATCCCACTCAGTACAACCCCTGTCAACACAACACCGATATCATTCTACTCAAATAACAGTAAAATTAATAACACCAATACTATTCGATTAACCTAAGCAAGGCAATTAGAGCAACCCTGTGTTATCTACCATATCTCTGACACATACATACATGCACAACTGGCATTACTGACCCTCTAGTCTAGCTGGCGCAGTAATTGTCTCTACGTCGATTCTGAATTGCTTCTTTTTCGGCGATGCTTCGTGTCGAACATGATTGAAGCCGAACACTTAACAGACGGCGAGAGAGAGGCGTACGCTCTCATGTTTTTTATGACTCTGTGCTCTATTTTGCTTTCGTTTTTTCCCTTTGCCTTTGTCTAATTTTCGGCTAACATTTTTGACACGCGTTTGACATTTCATTGAGTTTGATTTGCAAAATGTGTAAAATAATTTGTGTGGATTTTAATTTATTGTAAATAAGGTAAGTGTCGTTATCAATATTAAAATATTGGTTGGCGAATTTTGTTCTTATTTTTTTATATTATTTCAGACTGCATTCTGGATTCCGCTTGCGGCGATGTGGAGGAGCTGCTCCTCGGCCTCGTGGCTCAGAAAAAAATTACATAAAATATAGTATTATATATTCATATATTATAGTTAATATAAAATAAATATATGTGAAATATTTATAAAATAAATATATGTGAAATATTTATATAATGCAAGTGGTTGGCATTGGTATCAAGAGAGAAGCATCTCTCAATGCATGGCATTGGGTCGAACAAGAATCGATAATGTCACTCTCTGCATACCAAAGAAGCGAACCAGAATCGATAATGTCTCTCCCTGCATACCAAAGAAGCGAACCAGAATCGATAATATCTCTCCCTGCATACCAAAGAAGCGAACGAGCGTCACTTATGTTCCCTCGCTGCATACCAAAGTGGCAAACGAGCGTCACTTATGTTCCCTGCCTGCATACTATTGGGTCGAACGAGAATCGTTTATGTCCCTTCCCTGCATACCATTGCAGCGATCTGGAATGCATTCAAAGCCATTGACGGCTTTAGCGGAGTTCGCCCTGCAAAATACGTCAATCGAACACATTGTGAGGGTATCAAGCGAGCGTCGACGGCAGTCACAAAAACGTCGATGAAACGTTGATTCAGAATCGATCCGCTGTACTAGAGGGCATAAACACAATCACAATACACAAAACGTACAACACAAATTTCAAAAAGAAAACATAAGCACTGTATTAATCTATTCGGATTTTTATATCCAAATAGCATAAACCAAATTATTATTTTTTTTTTTTTTTGGTTTAAATCACCGCAAGGGTGAAGATAGGGTTGGCTGCAGTGACAACACTATTCAAGCCAGGTACGGTGTTCTGATGGTCTGCGCGCGTCACACCACAGGTGTCAGGTCTAAAAGTTTTAGCCTCGATAAGGCTGTTTTGGGAGACCAGTCGACGCAGGTCCAACTGGTAGTTTTATTGTAGTTTATTTAAGTAGATTTTAATAGTTTAGAAATTATTGATTTATGTGTTTATTTAGTTATGTTTAAATCCGGTTTGTGTGAAGATGTCGTTTTGAAATATATAAATAGAAAAAAAAAACAAAAGAACCACAAAGAAAAGCCAAAATAAAGAGAGAGAAAAAAAAAAAAGAAAAAATAAAGAAAAACGAAAATTTTTAAATTTAATACATGTGTAATACATATGTGTCTTATGTTATAATCTTAAAATTCTAGCTTAGCTATGTTTATGAATTTAATTAGCTCTCTGTAGAAGAGCTGTTCCATTGAGCACAAAAGGCTTTTAAGGTTAGCAAACCTGTTGAAAATTTTGAATTTTCTCCTGAGAGAAGATAGTTTTGGGCAGTAAAAAATTTGGTGTTCAGCACTCTCAAAGCAGCCATACGTATTGCAAAGATTTGTGGTTTCAGCCCCGATCATGAAAAGATATGGCTTGTCATACGTGTGTCCAGTAAGCAGTCCGTTAATGGTTTTTATGTCTTTGAGATTTGAGTGTTTCTCTTGAGTGTCAATGCTCTTTCTTTAGAAATAAATTTGCGTTGCTTTGCGTCGATGAGAAGCAGGAGCCCCTCTAGAGTCTGTGCAATTTGGTAGTCTTGGTGCAAACAGGCTACGAGCCTGCTGCAGAAGAACATCTTGGCGATGTGAGTCAATATCTGGGAATTCATAATTGTGGTCACTTGAGTCATGAGTGTACGAATCAGAGGTGAAAAATTTCTCTTGCCTTGGAGCAGCAGGTCTATGCACCAGTTTGCTGGCATAAGAGTGTTTTTTTAAAATGTTGTTGACACTGTTGTCCTTGTTGATTGTAACAGCTTTGGCAATGCTGAGAGCGGGAAAGTTTTTTTTCGTAATTTTGAGTTTGGTCGTAATTTTGATTTATCGAAAAGCTTTGAATTACTTCCTTTCTGGCAAGTTTCTTAACTGTCATGATACGATTTATATCCATTTCTTTAGCCCAGGTCGGACATTTGTTTTTTTCTTTGGCAGTGTGATCTCTGCCGTTGCACAGAATGCACTTTAAGATGCTACAATTTTCATTACAATCCTTGTTGCCACAAAGTTTGCATATCTTTTCAGATTTACATCTTAAGGCTGTGTGTCCCAGTCGGCCACAGTTGAAGCATTGCCTGATCATTGGAATGTAATGAGACACCTGGAAGGCACATACACCGTAGAGAGTGATTTTTTCTGGGATCTCATTTCCTACAAAGGCCAACTTAACCGTTTCAGTGGGTCCTAAACAGTTTTCCCCTTTGTCTGTCCTTATAACCCGGGATTTTCTCTTGATGCGTTCTACTTTACAAATTTCGATTCCGGAGAATATATTGTGCTGTATTTCCTCATCACTTAAATTAGTGGGAATACCTTAAATAATTCCATATGACTCTACATAACTCCTGGGAATAAACACATCTAGATTGAGCTTAGAAAAATCATCGATTCAAACGAAAGCGTTGGCATTAGCAGCAGAATCAAAGAATGCTTTGTACAGCGAGACACCAATTGTCAAAATATTTTTTAGACCTTTTAAATTAAGGTTTTTGATTATATCAAACATGTATAAACTGCTTTTAGTTTTTTTGTTTTCAAAAGTGGGACTTCTTTTAGTAGAGATAAGAACTGCAGCATCCCCAGTGTGTTTGTTGTTGTAAAGAATGGTGTAGGAAATAACTTTGTTGGCAGTGTGGTTTGCCTTTTGTTTGTATGTCACATTAGTGTTGACGTTTGTAGATTGGTCAGATTTGTCATATTTGTCAGATTTGTCAAGTGTAAAGTCGTCAGTTGAAGTAATTATGTCCATTTGTTCAATTTTATTAGCCATACCTTTATCCGACGGGGGCATAGACGAGGGCATATCAAAAGACAGCAAGGTGCTTACATCAGCATTGTTTTCCAAGAGCTGCTCCTCACCAAGTTTCATACATTTGTTGTTGATAATGGGTTTATTGGGTTTTTCCGCTACTCTCTTTTGGATAGACCCCGACGCTGCGGCGTCTTTCAACCTCACAGCTGGCAAAACCAGCTTGCTTCAAAGACTATCTTTCTCACGCAAGTTGTAATTAACAATTTGACAGAAAAAAAAAATTAAAAAGTAAAAAGTTGAGCGACAAAAAGGCACAACCGAAAATTGGATTTTTATATTTTTATTTAATTTTACAGTTAACACGTCCAGTCTCTCTGGCATTCGACACAAGACCCCAAACAAATTAAGTGATAACAAAGCACAAAGTAAACAACGCTATCGACCCTGCCGCCACAATCATCGATAACGTTTCCATTGTGCACGCATCCGAACAATCGCACTATCGTTTGCGTTGCATTACTATATTATCGAATAACACTAAATCCAAGAATATACAATACAAATACAACCAACATATCAAGTGCTAATTTTTATTCTTCCTACTAATACTCAGGTGAACGCACACACTTGTTCAAGCATTTATAACAATCTAAACAATAAAACAATAATATCAGTGGCCAGCAAAGAGATAAAATTTTAAATTACAAGAGATACACTTTCAATAAATAAATAAATAAAACCAACATAAATCATTAAACGAACAGTGATGTGCCAGGAACGAGTCGACTACATTCCGTGATCACTCGACTGCACAATTAATAAAATTCCAATACATTTTTGTTTTCTTCTACAAACAATTGCTGCGCACTCGATATATGTATATAATTTATATTTATTATATTTATTATTTCCTCCTATCTTTTTTTCGGACATTAAATTTATTTGTGGTTTGAAAACCTGCAGTCAACTATTTAGTGATTAGTTGATCCTTCGTTATTGCACTCTCAATTAAAATTCAATTTGAGGTTCCACTTCGAATATATTTCACTTTTCCAACTTTTGCGAATATTTTCAAATCCGAGAAACGGGTAGCGAGGTATGCCAGGAGGATCCGATCGTGACCCCGCAAGGCAATTAAACGTTCCTCCTTCCCGCGCGGTGAGGCGTAGCAGTTCCAATTCGCCAATTCCACCGTCCAAGGTTCCTGCCCAGAGCCCAATCGGTACTCGTTTTCAAATCCAGAAACAATCCGTTAGTACCATGGCACTGTCCGACTTCACGTCTCTCGCAGATCGACTTAGCCAATTTGATGCAAAACTCAGCGCTGCGTCAATTGCTGAAGAAGATGTCTATGCGCTCGAAATCCGTCGAAATCGCATCACATCTCTGTGGGAGAAAATCGATGACGAGGATGGACGTTGATCCAAAGTACTCAGTAAGTATCGATGCCCAGGCTCTTGAATCAAGATTTGATAGTTGCTATATGGTGTATGAGCGAAGTCTACCCAAACCGAACAGGTTGATTGATCAAGCATCCACTTCCAGCAGCAAATCTCAACCAGATCCGAAATTTTCGTCCGGCCTAGATGGTTGTCGTATTCCTCCATGCGACACTGAGGTGTTTCACGGAGATTATCTCCAGTGGCCAACATTTAGGGATCTGCTCTCGGCAATTTATGGCAATAATCCACGGCTTACTCAAGTCGAGAAGCTGTTTCATTTAAACGCCAAAACTGGAGGCGAAGACTTGTAGCCAAGTCTCGACTCACCCATTCTGGTTTTGAATCCGCGTGGAAAGCCTTAACAAAGCGATACGAGAACAAACAGAAAATAGTCAATAGTCAGCTCAAACTCCTTTCCAAGGTGGAGGCTGTTACTACTAAGTCTGCTGCGGGCTTGAAAGAGCTCCAATCAGCCATCGAATGTGGCCTTGAAGCTCTTGAACAGGCCAATGTTTCCACTGAAAACTGGGATATCCTTATAGTTTTCTTTTGTGCATCCAAGCTGCCTCCATTCACGAGCTCCCTGTGGGAGCAGTCCCTAGACGATAAATCCGAAATTCCCCTATGGAAAGATATGAACCGATTTATTTGCGAACGTTATAGGGCATTAGAAGAACAAGAAGACGATAGTTCACCTCCTAAACATTCAAAGGCAAGCCAAGATCGTAATCCAACAGGTTCTAGAAAGGTCAACTCACTCGAAGCCAACGTGTCCTTTAAAGTCCGACAGTGCGATCTCTGCTCCAAAGAGAATCATCCAGCTACTACGGGATTGCCCGAGTACACATAATTGCTATACGTGTAAGGGGCGTCATCACACACTGCTCCGCAAGCACGATTCCACAGCGATTGCCTCTACTTCCTACTCACAATCGAATATACAGTCCACTTTTTCCTCCTCGCAGCCACTGGAGAATCTATAAAACTTTTTTACGACAAACACGCAAGGTGTGCTTTTAGGTACAGCCTTAATACACATTTCGCATTTAGGTGTACATTATCCAGCTCGCGACCTGATCCATTCCGGGTCAGAAGCCACATTAATTTCTGAAAGAATGGTAAAGTTGATGAAAATGCCTCATCAAACGGTAAGTGCTCAAGTGTCGGGTCTCAACGAAGCTGTTGCAGCCCAAACACGGAAGCTTTGCCATTTCCGTATTGTTCCGTCAGACAGGCCGCGTTTGCAAATTGACGTATCCGCCTATGTCCTTCCAAAGCTGGCAGGCGATTTGCCAGCCTGTTCCATTCAAGACTCCGCTTTATCAGGCCTGCCCGATCTAAGACTCGTAGATCCATCCTTCTACAAAAGCGCGCAAATAGATGTGCTCATTGGAGCCGATGTTCTGTCTTCCATTCTTTCAATGGATGATATTGCAATATCATCTTTTTCCACGCAAGTATCCGTCTGCACAGATCCTTGATGCACTTGATGAGCTGCTCACAGAGTTTTGGGAGGTGGAGGATCTGCCAGGAAATGTGACCGAAAAATCTGAGACCCTTTGTGAGGAGAATTTCAAGGACAAAACGAGAAGAGACGATAGCCCAGTTATATTGTAACTCTGCCATTTAGGGATCCAGAAAACGTTCAATTGGGGCATTCCAGGTCCATTGCTTTGGCTCAATTCATGAAGAACGAGCACCGATTGCTAAAGTCCCCACTCTCAAAACAAGAGTATGATGCTGTAATTTAAGAATACGCTGACCTGGGTCACATGAGACAGGTGCGGCCCACGGCGCAAATTACGCAGAGCTTTTATCTTCCTCATCATGCCGTCTTTAAACCAGAAAGCACTACTAAAAAGGTTCGGGTTGTCTTTAATGCCTCATGCATCCAGGTCCAATTGTCCAATCCGATTTGACCCTTCAGCTGTTAAAATGGCGGTTTCTCCAGTTCGTGTTCAATGCCGATATTACTAAAATGTGCCGTCAAATCAACGTCGATCCGAGGCAAATTCGATTACGAACTAAACACGGTCACCTTTGTTGTCAATTTGTGCGCCATTCCTGGCTCTCCCCGTCCTTAAACAATTGTCCCATGATGTAAAAGCCCAATATCCGCTTGCAAGTGCCATCATTTCACAGCACATGTATGTAGACGATGTTCTAGCTGGAGCGCATACGAAAGAGCAAGCCGTCCTGGCGATTCGTGAACTTCACACAGCGCTTGAATCCGCTGGTTTTCCCTTAAGGAAATGGACAGCCAACGTACATGAATGGTCAGATCTCTAGCCATCTTCTGATATCCAAGACCAGAGTTGCTCCAGTCAAAACTGTTTCCTTGCCTCGGTTAGAGCTATGTGGCGCCGTTCTCCTCGCTGAACTGGCATCTGTCCGAATTCCTCAGCTGTTTGACCAAGAGGTCAAAACGTACTATTGGACAGACTTTGCAATCGTGCGCGCTTGGTTGTGCAAGCCCCATGCAAGTGGACTACCTTTGTCGCGAACCGCGTGGCAAAGATCACTCGATCTACCGGTTCACCGGACAATTGGTCGCATGTTCGCTCCGAACAGAATCCAGCTGATTTGGCCAGTCGAGGTGTGACCCCAACCGAGCTCATCAATAGCTCATTGTGGTGGCACGGACCGGAATGGTTGTTGTGTTCACCAGACCAGTGGCCGGCTTCAAATGCAGAAATCCCTGACTCAATTCCTGAGCAACGCGCTGTCAAATGCAATGTTGCCCAACTGCCCTCCTTTGATATTTTCAATCGATTTTCCAAATTCAATAAAGCGCTAAGGATCACAGCTTTTGATTTGCGTTTCATTAAACGCTCCCGAAAATTAAGTACCGGCTTTCCAGCTGAGCTTTCCAATCATGAACTTTCCGATGCCCATAACTTATTCCTTCGTTACACTCAGATGAAAGAGTTCCCAAATGAATATGGCTGCTTGCGAGACAAGAAGCAAGTGGCACGGTCGAGCAATATCTTTAACCTGAATCCGTATCTAGAACAAAACGGTATACACCGGTCTTGTGGGCGTCTGAAAGCGTCAAAATCCCTAAGTTACGATGAGAAATATCCTATTCTACTCCCGTATAATTTCCATTTTACACGGCTCTTAGCTCATTTCGTCCATGCGATTTCCCTTCATGCAGGGAATCAGTTAATGATGAGGTTCATCCGAGCCAAATATTGGATTCCCAAATTGTAAACTCTCCTCAAGTCCATCGTACGTTCCTGCAGGGTGTGCATTGCTCACGGGAAGAAACTTCAAATCCAAATGATGGGGGACCTGCCAACCGAAAGGACCACGTTCTCGAGACCCTTCTATCATACGGGTGTTGATTTTGCAGGTCCATTCGATATAAAGAATTACACCGGCCGAGCGTGCCTCATCACCAAGGGTTACGTCTCTGTCTTTGTGTGCTTTAGCACCAAAGCCATCCACTTAGAACCCACCGACTTAACTTCCGAAAAGTTTCTGGCTGCCTTCGCAAGGTTCGTACTGAGGCGAGGCTGTCCATACCGTATGTATTCCGACAACTGTAAAACTTCGTAGGTGCATCGAAGATTTTGACACGCGAGACTGTCATCATTTCCAAATTCGCCCATCACAGACTGTCATGGCATTTCAATCCTCCAGGCGCTCCACATATGGGCAGTCTTTGGGAAGCCGGAGTGAAAAGTTTTAAGACTCTATTCTACAAGTCGACATCCGCCTCAAAATATACGTTCGAAGAATTCGCCACCTTGTGGTGTGGCTGACGGCCCGAAGTGCTAATGCGCGTGGCAGTTTGCACAATATTTATTGAGCAGTACCGCACGAAGCCGCTTTTCTGCCGTGAGCCGCTGGAAACGGTTGCACTGGCGCAGCGGATGGATACCGCGACAGACTCGGCAACGGAAGTTCCTCGGACGCAGTTCCTCGAGTACGTCTGTCTTCCAGCTTTTGGCCGTGAGACCTGCGGGGTGCCATATTGATTGTAATGTGAAATGTGCTGGAAATAGAAATGCTGGAATTATTAAATGTACTATAGCTAAACAATGGGTAACGAAGTTACGGGAGTTTTCAAATTTCGTACTTTTTGATCATAAGTCATGAACCGGGGCTCACGGGATACGAAGATATGGGAGTTTTCAAATTTCGTACTTTTTGATCATAAGTCATGAACCGAGTCATGGGTTACGAAGCTATGGGAGTTTTCAAATTTCGCACTTTTTGATCATAAGTCATGAACCGAGTCATGGGTTACGAAGCTATGGGAGTTTTCAAATTTCGCACTTTTTGATCATAAGTCATGAACCGGGGTTCATGGGTTACGAAGTTACGGGAGTTTTCAAATTTCGTACTTTTTGATCATAAGTCATGAGCCCCGGGTCATGGATTACGAAGTTATGGGAGTTTTAAAATTTCGTACTTTTTGATCATAAGTCATGACCCGGGGTTCATGGGTTTCGAAGTTATGGGAGTTTTCAAATTTCGTACTTTTTGATCATAAGTCATGACCCGGGGTTCATGGGCTTCGAATTTATGGGAGTTTTCAAATTTCTTACTTTTTGATCATAAGTCATGAACCGAGTCATGGGTTACGAAGCTATGGGAGTTTTCAAATTTCGCACTTTTTGATCATAAGTCATGAACCGGGGTTCATGGGTTACGAAGTTACAGGAGTTTTCAAATTTCGTACTTTTTCATGGGTTTCGAAGTTATGGGAGTTTTCAAATTTCGTACTTTTTGATCATAAGTCATGACCCGGGGTTCATGGGTTTCGAAGTTATGGGAGTTTTCAAATTTCGTACCTTTGATCATAAGTCATGAACCCCCGTTCATGGGTTAAGGAGTTATGGGAGTTTTAAAATTTCGTAGTTTTTGATAATAAGTCATGAACCCCGGGTCATGGGTTACGAAGTTATGGGAGTTTTAAAATTTCGTACTTTTTGATAATAAGTCATGAGCCCCGGGTCATGGGTTACGAAGTTATGGGAGATTTCAAATTTCGTACTTCTTGATCATAAGTCATGACCCGGGGTTCATGGGTTTCGAAGTTATGGGATTTTTCAAATTTCGTACTTTTTGATCATAAGTCATGACCCGGGGTTCATAAGTTACGAAGTTATGGGAGTTTTCAAATTTCGTACTTTTTGATCATAAGTCAAGACCCGGGGTTCATGGGCGTCGAAGTTATGGGAGTTTTCAAATTTCGTGCTTTTTGATCATAAGTCATGACCCGGGGCTCATGGGTTACGAAGTTATGGGAGTTTTCAAATTTCGTACTTTTAGATCATAAGTCGAGACCCGGGATTCATGGGTTACGAAGTAATGGGAGTTTTCAAATTTCGTACTTTTTGATCATAAGTCATGACCCGGGGTTCATGGGCTACGAAGTTATGGGAGTTTTCAAATTTCGTACTTTTTGATCATAAGTCATGACCCGGGGCTCATGGGTTTCGAAGTTATGGGAGTTTTCAGATTTCGTACTTTTTGATCATAAGTCATGACCCGGGGTTCATGGGTTTCGAAGTTATGGAAGTTTTCAGATTTCGTACTTTTTAATCATAAGTCATGACCCGGGGTTCATAGGTTACGAAGTTATGGGAGTTTTCAGATTTCGTACTTTTTAATCATAAGTCATGACCCGGGGTTCATAGGTTACGAAGTTATGGGAGTTTTCAAATTCCGTACTTTTTGATCGTTAGTCATGACCCGGGGCTCATGGGTTACAAAGTTATTGGAGTTTTCAGATTTCGTACTTTTTGATCATAAGTCATGACCCGGGGTTCATAGGTAACGAAGTTATTGGAGATTTCAAATTTCGTACTTTTTGATCATAAGTCATGACCCGGGGTTCATGGGTTTCGAAGTTATGGGAGTTTTCAAATTTCGTACTTTTTGATCATAAGTCATGACCCGGGGTTCATGGGTTACAAAGTTTTGGGAGTTTTCAAATTTCGTAGTTTTTGATCATAAGTCATGACCCGGGGTTCATAGGTTACGCAGTTATGGGAGTTTTCGAATTTCGTACTTTTTGATCATAAGTCATGACCCGGGGTTCATGGGTTACGAAGTTATGGGAGTTTTCAAATTTCGTACTTTTTGATCATAAGTCATGAACCCCGCTTCATGGGTTACGAAGTTATGGGAGTTTTCAAATTTCGTACTTTTTGATCATAAGTCATGACCCGGGGTTCATGGGTTACAAAGTGATGGGAGCTTTCAAATTTCGTACTTTTTGATCATAAGTCATGACCCGGGGTTCATGGGTTATAAAGTTATGGGAGTTTTCAAATTTCGTACTTTTTGATCATAAGTCATGACCCGGGGCTCATGGGTTTCGAAGTTATGGGAGTTTTCAGATTTCGTACTTTTTGATCATAAGTCATGACCCGGGGTTCATGGGTTTCGAAGTTATGGGAGTTTTCAAATTTCGTACTTTTTGATCATAAGTCATGACCCGGGGTTCATAAGTTACGAAGTTATGGGAGTTTTCAAATTCCGTACTTTTTGATCGTTAGTCATGACCCGGGGCTCATGGGTTACAAAGTTATGGGAGTTTTCAGATTTCGTACTTTTTGATCATAAGTCATGACCCGGGGTTCATAGGTTACGAAGTTATTGGAGATTTCAAATTTCGTACTTTTTGATCATAAGTCATGACCCGGGGTTCATGGGTTTCGAAGTTATGGGAGTTTTCAAATTTCGTACTTTTTGTTCATAAGTCATGACACGGGGTTCATGGGTTACGAAGTTTTGGGAGTTTTCAAATTTCGTACTTTTTGATCATAAGTCATGACCCGGGGTTCATAGGTTACGCAGTTATGGGAGTTTTCGAATTTCGTACTTTTTGATCATAAGTCATGACCCGGGGTT
This sequence comes from Drosophila quinaria, assembly GCA_035047525.1. Lineage (NCBI taxonomy): Eukaryota > Metazoa > Arthropoda > Insecta > Diptera > Drosophilidae > Drosophila > Drosophila quinaria. The sequence goes on from JAWNPO010000463.1 coordinate 79,622, forward strand.
CATAGGTTACGAAGTTATGGGAGATTTCAAATTTCGTACTTTTTGATCATAAGTCATGACCCGGGGTTCATGGGTTTCGAAGTTATGGGAGTTTTCAAATTTCGTACTTTTTGATCATAAGTCATGACCCGGGGTTCATGGGTTACGAAGTTATGGGAGTTTTCAAATTTCGTACTTTTTGATCATAAGTCATGACCCGGGGTTCATAGGTTACGCAGTTATGGGAGTTTTCGAATTTCGTACTTTTTGATCATAAGTCATGACCCGGGGTTCATGGGTTTCGAAGTTATGGGAGTTTTCAAATTTCGTACTTTTTGATCATAAGTCATGACCCGGGGTTCATGGGTTACGAAGTTATGGGAGTTTTCAAATTTCGTACTTTTTGATCATAAGTCATGACCCGGGGTTCATGGGTTACAAAGTTATGGGAGTTTTCAAATTTCGTACTTTTTGATCATAAGTCATGACCCGGGGTTCATGGGTTACAAAGTTATGGGAGTTTTCAAATTTCGTACTTTTTGATCATAAGTCATGACCCGGGGTTCATGGGTTTCGAAGTTATGGGAGTTTTCAAATTTCGTACTTTTTGATCATAAGTCATGACCCGGGGTTCATGGGTTTCGAAGTTATGGGAGTTTTCAAATTTCGTACTTTTTGATCATAAGTCATGACCCGGGGTTCATAAGTTACGAAGTTATGGGAGTTTTCAAATTTCGTACTTTTTGATCATAAGTCATGACCCGGGGTTCATGGGTTTCGAAGTTATGGGAGTTTTCAAATTTCGTACTTTTTGATCATAAGTCATGACCCGGGGTTCATGGGTTACAAAGTTATGGGGTTTTTCAAATTTCGTACTTTTTGATCATAAGTCATGACCCGGGGTTCATGGGTTTCGAAGTTATGGGAGTTTTCAAATTTCGTACTTTTTGATCATAAGTCATGACCCGGGGTTCATGGGTTTCGAAGTTATGGGAGTTTTCAAATTTCGTACTTTTTGATCATAAGTCATGACCCGGGGTTCATGGGTTACGAAGTTATGGGAGTTTTCAAATTTCGTACTTTTTGATCATAAGTCATGACCCGGGGTTCATGGGTTACGAAGTTATGGGAGTTTTCAAATTTCGTACTTTTTGATCATAAGTCATGACCCGGGGTTCATGGGTTACGAAGTTATGGGAGTTTTCAAATTTCGTACTTTTTGATCATAAGTCATGACCCGGGGTTCATGGGTTTCGAAGTTATGGGAGTTTTCAAATTTCGTACTTTTTGATCATAAGTCATGACCCGGGGTTCATGGGTTTCGAAGTTATGGGAGTTTTCAAATTTCGTACTTTTTGATCATAAGTCATGACCCGGGGTTCATGGGTTACGAAGTTATGGGAGTTTTCAAATTTCGTACTTTTTGATCATAAGTCATGACCCGGGGTTCATGGGTTACGAAGTTATGGGAGTTTTCAAATTTCGTACTTTTTGATCATAAGTCATGACCCGGGGTTCATGGGTTACGAAGTTATGGGAGTTTTCAAATTTCGTACTTTTTGATCATAAGTCATGACCCGGGGTTCATGGGTTACGAAGTTATGGGAGTTTTCAAATTTCGTACTTTTTGATCATAAGTCATGACCCGGGGTTCATGGGTTACGAAGTTATGGGAGTTTTCAAATTTCGTACTTTTTGATCATAAGTCATGACCCGGGGTTCATGGGTTACGAAGTTATGGGAGTTTTCAAATTTCGTACTTTTTGATCATAAGTCATGACCCGGGGTTCATGGGTTTCGAAGTTATGGGAGTTTTCAAATTTCGTACTTTTTGATCATAAGTCATGACCCGGGGTTCATGGGTTACGAAGTTATGGGAGTTTTCAAATTTCGTACTTTTTGATCATAAGTCGTGACCCGGGGTTCATGGGTTACGAAGTTATGGGAGTTTTCAAATTTCGTACTTTTTGATCATAAGTCATGACCCGGGGTTCATGGGTTACGAAGTTATGGGAGTTTTCAAATTTCGTACTTTTTGATCATAAGTCATGACCCGGGGTTCATGGGTTACGAAGTTATGGGAGTTTTCAAATTTCGTACTTTTTGATCATAAGTCATGACCCGGGGTTCATGGGTTTCGAAGTTATGGGAGTTTTCAAATTTCGTACTTTTTGATCATAAGTCATGACCCGGGGTTCATGGGTTACGAAGTTATGGGAGTTTTCAAATTTCGTACTTTTTGATCATAAGTCATGACCCGGGGTTCATGGGTTACGAAGTTATGGGAGTTTTCAAATTTCGTACTTTTTGATCATAAGTCATGACCCGGGGTTCATGGGTTTCGAAGTTATGGGAGTTTTCAAATTTCGTACTTTTTGATCATAAGTCATGACCCGGGGTTCATGGGTTACGAAGTTATGGGAGTTTTCAAATTTCGTACTTTTTGATCATAAGTCATGACCCGGGGTTCATAGGTTACGAAGTTATGGGAGTTTTCAAATTTCGTACTTTTTGATCATAAGTCATGACCCGGGGTTCATGGGTTACGAAGTTATGGGAGTTTTCAAATTTCGTACTTTTTGATCATAAGTCATGACCCGGGGTTCATGGGTTACGAAGTTATGGGAGTTTTCAAATTTCGTACTTTTTGATCATAAGTCATGACCCGGGGTTCATGGGTTACGAAGTTATGGGAGTTTTCAAATTTCGTACTTTTTGATCATAAGTCATGACCCGGGGTTCATGGGTTACGAAGTTATGGGAGTTTTCAAATTTCGTACTTTTTGATCATAAGTCATGACCCGGGGTTCATGGGTTTCGAAGTTATGGGAGTTTTCAAATTTCGTACTTTTTGATCATAAGTCATGACCCGGGGTTCATGGGTTACGAAGTTATGGGAGTTTTCAAATTTCGTACTTTTTGATCATAAGTCATGACCCGGGGTTCATGGGTTTCGAAGTTATGGGAGTTTTCAAATTTCGTACTTTTTGATCATAAGTCATGACCCGGGGTTCATGGGTTTCGAAGTTATGGGAGTTTTCAAATTTCGTACTTTTTGATCATAAGTCATGACCCGGGGTTCATAGGTTACGAAGTTATGGGAGTTTTCAAATTTCGTACTTTTTGATCATAAGTCATGACCCGGGGTTCATGGGTTACGAAGTTATGGGAGTTTTCAAATTTCGTACTTTTTGATCATAAGTCATGACCCGGGGTTCATGGGTTACGAAGTTATGGGAGTTTTCAAATTTCGTACTTTTTGATCATAAGTCATGACCCGGGGTTCATGGGTTACGAAGTTATGGGAGTTTTCAAATTTCGTACTTTTTGATCATAAGTCATGACCCGGGGTTCATGGGTTACGAAGTTATGGGAGTTTTCAAATTTCGTACTTTTTGATCATAAGTCATGACCCGGGGTTCATGGGTTTCGAAGTTATGGGAGTTTTCAAATTTCGTACTTTTTGATCATAAGTCATGACCCGGGGTTCATGGGTTTCGAAGTTATGGGAGTTTTCAAATTTCGTACTTTTTGATCATAAGTCATGACCCGGGGTTCATGGGTTACGAAGTTATGGGAGTTTTCAAATTTCGTACTTTTTGATCATAAGTCATGACCCGGGGTTCATGGGTTTCGAAGTTATGGGAGTTTTCAAATTTCGTACTTTTTGATCATAAGTCATGACCCGGGGTTCATGGGTTACGAAGTTATGGGAGTTTTCAAATTTCGTACTTTTTGATCATAAGTCATGACCCGGGGTTCATGGGTTTCGAAGTTATGGGAGTTTTCAAATTTCGTACTTTTTGATCATAAGTCATGACCCGGGGTTCATGGGTTACGAAGTTATGGGAGTTTTCAAATTTCGTACTTTTTGATCATAAGTCATGACCCGGGGTTCATGGGTTTCGAAGTTATGGGAGTTTTCAAATTTCGTACTTTTTGATCATAAGTCATGACCCGGGGTTCATGGGTTACGAAGTTATGGGAGTTTTCAAATTTCGTACTTTTTGATCATAAGTCATGACCCGGGGTTCATGGGTTACGAAGTTATGGGAGTTTTCAAATTTCGTACTTTTTGATCATAAGTCATGACCCGGGGTTCATGGGTTACGAAGTTATGGGAGTTTTCAAATTTCGTACTTTTTGATCATAAGTCATGACCCGGGGTTCATGGGTTACGAAGTTATGGGAGTTTTCAAATTTCGTACTTTTTGATCATAAGTCATGACCCGGGGTTCATGGGTTTCGAAGTTATGGGAGTTTTCAAATTTCGTACTTTTTGATCATAAGTCATGACCCGGGGTTCATGGGTTTCGAAGTTATGGGAGTTTTCAAATTTCGTACTTTTTGATCATAAGTCATGACCCGGGGTTCATGGGTTACGAAGTTATGGGAGTTTTCAAATTTCGTACTTTTTGATCATAAGTCATGACCCGGGGTTCATGGGTTACGAAGTTATGGGAGTTTTCAAATTTCGTACTTTTTGATCATAAGTCATGACCCGGGGTTCATGGGTTACGAAGTTATGGGAGTTTTCAAATTTCGTACTTTTTGATCATAAGTCATGACCCGGGGTTCATGGGTTACGAAGTTATGGGAGTTTTCAAATTTCGTACTTTTTGATCATAAGTCATGACCCGGGGTTCATGGGTTACGAAGTTATGGGAGTTTTCAAATTTCGTACTTTTTGATCATAAGTCATGACCCGGGGTTCATGGGTTACGAAGTTATGGGAGTTTTCAAATTTCGTACTTTTTGATCATAAGTCATGACCCGGGGTTCATGGGTTTCGAAGTTATGGGAGTTTTCAAATTTCGTACTTTTTGATCATAAGTCATGACCCGGGGTTCATGGGTTACGAAGTTATGGGAGTTTTCAAATTTCGTACTTTTTGATCATAAGTCATGACCCGGGGTTCATGGGTTACGAAGTTATGGGAGTTTTCAAATTTCGTACTTTTTGATCATAAGTCATGACCCGGGGTTCATGGGTTACGAAGTTATGGGAGTTTTCAAATTTCGTACTTTTTGATCATAAGTCATGACCCGGGGTTCATGGGTTACGAAGTTATGGGAGTTTTCAAATTTCGTACTTTTTGATCATAAGTCATGACCCGGGGTTCATGGGTTACGAAGTTATGGGAGTTTTCAAATTTCGTACTTTTTGATCATAAGTCATGACCCGGGGTTCATGGGTTACGAAGTTATGGGAGTTTTCAAATTTCGTACTTTTTGATCATAAGTCATGACCCGGGGTTCATGGGTTACGAAGTTATGGGAGTTTTCAAATTTCGTACTTTTTGATCATAAGTCATGACCCGGGGTTCATGGGTTTCGAAGTTATGGGAGTTTTCAAATTTCGTACTTTTTGATCATAAGTCATGACCCGGGGTTCATGGGTTACGAAGTTATGGGAGTTTTCAAATTTCGTACTTTTTGATCATAAGTCATGACCCGGGGTTCATAGGTTACGAAGTTATGGGAGTTTTCAAATTTCGTACTTTTTGATCATAAGTCATGACCCGGGGTTCATGGGTTACGAAGTTATGGGAGTTTTCAAATTTCGTACTTTTTGATCATAAGTCATGACCCGGGGTTCATGGGTTACGAAGTTATGGGAGTTTTCAAATTTCGTACTTTTTGATCATAAGTCATGACCCGGGGTTCATGGGTTACAAAGTTATGGGAGTTTTCAAATTTCGTACTTTTTGATCATAAGTCATGACCCGGGGTTCATGGGTTACGAAGTTATGGGAGTTTTCAAATTTCGTACTTTTTGATCATAAGTCATGACCCGGGGTTCATGGGTTACGAAGTTATGGGAGTTTTCAAATTTCGTACTTTTTGATCATAAGTCATGACCCGGGGTTCATAGGTTACGAAGTTATGGGAGTTTTCAAATTTCGTACTTTTTGATCATAAGTCATGACCCGGGGTTCATGGGTTTCGAAGTTATGGGAGTTTTCAAATTTCGTACTTTTTGATCATAAGTCATGACCCGGGGTTCATGGGTTTCGAAGTTATGGGAGTTTTCAAATTTCGTACTTTTTGATCATAAGTCATGACCCGGGGTTCATGGGTTACGAAGTTATGGGAGTTTTCAAATTTCGTACTTTTTGATCATAAGTCATGACCCGGGGTTCATGGGTTACGAAGTTATGGGAGTTTTCAAATTTCGTACTTTTTGATCATAAGTCATGACCCGGGGTTCATGGGTTACGAAGTTATGGGAGTTTTCAAATTTCGTACTTTTTGATCATAAGTCATGACCCGGGGTTCATGGGTTACGAAGTTATGGGAGTTTTCAAATTTCGTACTTTTTGATCATAAGTCATGACCCGGGGTTCATGGGTTACAAAGTTATGGGAGTTTTCAAATTTCGTACTTTTTGATCATAAGTCATGACCCGGGGTTCATGGGTTTCGAAGTTATGGGAGTTTTCAAATTTCGTACTTTTTGATCATAAGTCATGACCCGGGGTTCATGGGTTACGAAGTTATGGGAGTTTTCAAATTTCGTACTTTTTGATCATAAGTCATGACCCGGGGTTCATGGGTTACGAAGTTATGGGAGTTTTCAAATTTCGTACTTTTTGATCATAAGTCATGACCCGGGGTTCATGGGTTTCGAAGTTATGGGAGTTTTCAAATTTCGTACTTTTTGATCATAAGTCATGACCCGGGGTTCATGGGTTACGAAGTTATGGGAGTTTTCAAATTTCGTACTTTTTGATCATAAGTCATGACCCGGGGTTCATGGGTTTCGAAGTTATGGGAGTTTTCAAATTTCGTACTTTTTGATCATAAGTCATGACCCGGGGTTCATGGGT
>JAWNPO010000465.1:0-27245 GCA_035047525.1 Drosophila quinaria
ATTTATAAAACTGAAAATGTTCAAGTGTTACGTGTTCACATTTGCTTACCTTTCAATTTCCAGACAATTTTTAGTGTAACAATTCTAAATTTTTTATTTATAAATAAATAAATGGAAAACAACTATTTGATAAATTAATTAGATGTGCATAACAAATGTTACGAAAATGTGTACTGAGTTGTTAGATGGCTAAATAAAAATTGAGGTAATTGAATTATGTAATAGAAAACGCAATGCATATAAAATTAAATATTTATGGTAGTTATTAATAGTTATACAAAGAGAATTATATCTAGTATAAATGTTTATAAATGTACATTTAAGCGGCTTAATTGTGAAAAAGCACTTGCTGAATACAGAAAGAAACAAATATTCTATCTACACTTAACTTGCTGCCTTACTCTTCCCAATAACAGACCCAACTCAATATTCATTTAAAACTTGCTGCCTTACTTTCCTAACAATTTTACAAAAACAACCAAAAAAATAAATAAACAAAAAAGTATAAAAAAAAAACAAAATTTAAGCACACCTCAATAAGTCTCAGAGTCTTTTTCCATTTTCCTATTTCTATGAGCTTGGCTTTAAAATAACGCAAACCATTTTATAAATAAAATCCAAAAAACATGTTAAATGAAATGTTAAAATAAAAAAAATCATTACTATACAAATTAATGTGTGCATATTTTTAGTTTTTCTCTTTTTTACATCAAAAAAATAGTAATAATAATTAATAAAAAAAAGTAATTATTAAAAATGCATAACTATTTTATAAATAAAATTAAAAGAAACATTGTTGCAAAACTCGATGAAGAGCGTTACGTTAATTAATGTCGTTTGGACACTCTCCCTAAAAAACATTTATGCCACGCGTGGCAATTAAATGCAAATAAATATTTAATGTCCTCTCCTCCCCCTCATTCCCACATCCCACATTCCTTTCCTGAATATTGATATCAACAACAACTGTAACTGAAGTAAGTTTGAAACGTGCAACAATAAACATTTTCAATAAAATTTCAATTTCGTTTTTGTTTCTGTTGCCAACACAATTTAACGGGTTCTAAAGCAATGTCAAAACTGAAATAAAAAGAGAAATCAATCAACGCCGTTCCCAATGCCATATTCGATTCAATTTCGATGCCTTAAGAATAATACAAGTAAAGCTGTGTGATTTAACAATATTTCTAAATGAATCTTTGTACGAAGCCGGATGATTTTATTTGTTCAACAGTTCTCAGTTGTTAGTGCACTAATTAAGAGTGACATGAATACAGTTGACTCGATATACAGAAAATATATATGTAAGTATATGGAGACGGAGCATAAAAGATTATGATTTATGAACTTAGTTAACAGCGGCAACAAGAACCGGTCCGAGTGTGCCCAATACTAATGAAAACTAATTGAAAATGCTTCCAAATTAATACAGAAAATATAATCATAAATAAACAAAAGATACACCGAGATGTCATTAGCAGATACGCGAATTAAATGTACTCTAAGTATCTGCTGATGTGCAAATTTTAAATTACAGTTCACTTAACTCAAATGACATTCAAATGGCAACGAATGTTAATCATATTAATTATTTTCCTTGGCCAAATTTCACTCAAAGGCATTTCATCTTCATCATCTGCATTAAATCAAGCTGTCTACCTCAGTTTATACATAATTGTAAAATGAATTGGATTAAACAAAGGAAAATGTTGGAGCTTCAGTCATAGACCCTTGGCTTCTTTGTAAAATTAATTATTTACACAGAGCAGAGTTTTATTCACAAATGCAGATAAATGTATTGAAATATCCTGGCAAATTCTAGGCCACAACTCTCAGTCTCATTTACCACATTGGCAAATAAGAACACTTTTACATACATATGCATATGTGTATGTAGAATGCAAGTAATCAAAGCATTTCAGCAATCTCAGCATCAATTCTCATACATTATACTGGGACTCTCGCTCTCACTTCCTCTCTCCGCTGTCTCTCTTCCTTTATGTGTTTGCCCTCTTAACAACTTAATAAGATTTCTGTGATAAATTGCTGGTCCTGGCAGAGCGCATTTCCTGCCAAATGGTAATCTAGATAATTAAGCAAACTCAATTAGATTTGTCAGAAAATTAGTCAGTCACATGACACATACATCTCTACATTGGTGTTGATTTGCTTTACAGCAAATTAAATTAAGTTGAAAGACATGGAGAAAAGAAAAAAAAGGAAAAATGACGAAACATTTAATGAAATCAACACAGAATAAGCAAAGAAAAACTAAAGGAGAAACACTGAAACAGACATGAGTTAGTAAGTTGGAGTCTAAGGTACCCTTTAAACTTAAAACAAATGTAACAGTTGATACAACACTCAACAAGATACTTTCTATATTTATTTAGGTACGTGACAACAAAATTAAAGTTACACTAAAATAAATAAATTAGTTTTTAGCATCACTTGGTTAGGTTTGTTTCTTAATTTTGCAGTATATTTTATTTAGGATACATTCGAACTTCGAATTTATTCAAATAACTGAATAAGTCACGCCTATCCTTTACATTACAGAGTAAATAAACTAGCACATTTGTCCTCTGTGGTGCCAGTTTCGACTTCTGTGCGAATCTAGTGCATAATTAAGAGCAAAAACAACACAGAGTGGGAAATAGAGACAGAAACAGAGACTGAAAAACAAAATGAACCAGAAAGGGGGCCAACGTTTCAATAGCAATGCCGTAGCCGGAAACGAGACATTGTGGTATATAGTATATATGTACACACTTTCACGTACGTACATACATATGTATATTTGCGAGTATCGATGTTTTTCGTAGCAAAAAGCGAGGGCTTTAAGAGTTGTTCTGCCAAAATTTCATTTACAAAAAAGTAAGCATACTTTCCAGCGTTGAATTTGTTCCGTTTTATGTAGTATACTTTAAGGGGCTGACATTTTTCACCTCATTTTTATAAAGAGCATCGCTTAGTTAATTAAAGTTTTGTAAGTTAAAGGAGTGTCATAATCTGGGCGAATTCTATTTTCAGAATGCGTATCCCATATGCAAGTACAAGTACAATATACATGTCCATTTTATGCGGCCCCAACGTTTGTGTTAGCCGTGGCGGCACGTGCATTAAAAATGCCCAACATTTTTACCTTTTGATATGCCTCGACCTGGGCATATTTTTAGATCTCAAGGTTGGAAGCGAAGCGACGGATACGAATGCGGATGTGGATGATTTGAAAAGTGGTAGGCGGCAGTTAAGCGAACGATTCGAGCTATTGCCGCGGGTTAGTCCCACACAGACACAGCCAAACACACACACACACACAGGCAGATGTAAAGTACCTTGAGAGCAAAGCAAATGCAGCTGCAAGTGCCGCCACAACGCAGGTGTTGCATGAATTTCGAAACTTGTTGCAAAACGGACTCAACTGCAGCCGAGTCAGCCTTGACTCTGAGCCATGTCCTTGAGGCATGTGAGCCTTCTGAAATTGAAAAATTGTCGAGCGACCAAGCAATATATTTTATTGCTCTTAACAGTTGGACCCACAATAAAGGCCACAGACGAATGCAAAAACACGCAAACATAAAAAGAAAATTGTGCAACCTTAATAAAACAATAAATAAAATAATTTAAATGAGATTCTTGTAGCCAATTATGTTTTTTTTAACAAAAGTTGGTATTACAGCTAGTTGTTTTCTTTTTCGAAAAATTTAGATTTAATTCGAAAAAAGTATTAAATTTTTGATTAAAATATTAATATTTTTCAGGATATTCTTCTTTCTGTTTTTTTTTTTTTTTAATTTTGAACTTAAAATAAATTCCTATATCCCTTGCTTAACATGAACAAGACGGTTAAATCTAATTCAATTTAATTGAAGACGGTTTGAAATTGCTTTAAATGTTAGATACATTCAATTGAAGCGTGAATTACAACAACAACAACAACAAAATGGTCAAGTACAAAGAATAATGTACATAAGTATGTAAGCAAGAATATCATGAATTTGTAAGAACCTTTCGCATTTCAATTAAAAATGATTAAAGATACACAGAAAAAGGGTAAAAGGTCGACGCAGCACAAACTTTACGGTTAAATAACTTTCAGTAAAAGCACACAATATTTTGGTAGGCACTTTTGGAGGCTGTCACCGACGCACACACACACGCGCACACATACAGATTCAAGTAAATGTTCAGAGCAGGCAGATAAATGAACATTTTTTTGCTGTACAGCAATATCTGTGTATGTATGTGTGCGAGAATGTTTGTGTGTTTCGGATTTAAGAGACGCATGTACATTGTGCATACATATTTTATGCATGCGTCGTAACAACATATTTGCCTCCTGCAACAATGGAAATTAGTTTGTCTTTACCCAATTCAGCTGCAAGACATTTTACGGTATAAGCTTAACGTCCATTATATACAGCTCATGCAACAGTCCAACAAAAACAACAGCTTGCAGCGCATTTTTCGTTCCCGATGGTATTTGAATTGCACTTACACACAAAGAGAGAGAGAGAGAGAGAGAGAGAGCGAAGAGTGTAAACGCAGCAGGCAGCGGATTAAAGCTAGTGGTCAGTGTTGACAGTGTTGGCAGAACAACTTCAGCATAACTTATTCCATCAAATCTGATTTTCTTTCAAATTTGCCTTTATAGAAGAAGTTGACAGCGGGATTCTAGATTTTTAAAAAAATGTTTTATAATTTATTTATTAAGTTTTGCTTATTTTTTGTTTCTTCTTAATCAAAAAATTGGACAATTGATTATAAATCATGATCATTTATCGAATAAGTACACTGTTTATTAAAATTGTATGATTACATGTCCATAGCTCAATCAAAAACTTGACACAAAATCAAGAAAACATTAACCATTTTTCAAATTTTTTTTGTTTAAAAAATTTAGATTTTTAAATCTTCAACCTGCGAAACAGCTGTTTTGCGGCAGCACTGAGTGCTGGCAGGCAACGCAGAGAGAATAGCAGAAACAGCGACAGCAACAAAAACAACAACAACAGCAACAGCGACACAATTTCTTCTGTTGGCTGTCTGTCTCAACTTTTTTGGCATTTCCCTTACTCACATGTCCCAGAGGGTATATTAGACAGTAGAGCAGGTGAAGTAGAAAAGCAAATAAAATTGCTAAGTAAAAAACCATTTATTTAACCCGCTTAAGTCTAAGCTTATTCGCTGTAGTTATTTTAAATGAAAATAAATTATATATTAAAATATAAAAAAAAACATAAATAAATAGAAAAAAAATTAAAGTAAGCTTAGAAAATATGTCAATACAATAAAGTTTCTCTTTTTACTTAGCACCGTTCATAAATGGCGACAAATTATCGCTCACTAGCTGAATATTATCTAAGAGTTAATTTTTTATTTGGCATTACTACAATTTACATATGTATGTTTTGCAGTTAGTTAATTGAGACCTTAACTAAACATTGTAAAAAAAAACCTTACATTGAATTAAATACTTTTCATCTGATTGGATTTTTTCCCCCAGTTCCAACAATATTAAGGTATTTTAAAAGCGGATTTAGATAAAAACTGGTATTTTCTTCAAGCAAATCTAAATCAGTTGGTGAAGGGAAACGCGAAAAAACCATGTTACAAAAAAATGTGTAACTACCTAAATTTCTTTAATAATAGTTTACTAGAAGAATAGTAGCTTTAAGGTGCATTTACAGCAGTTGACAAGCTGGTCAATTTCATCTCAGAAGGCTGAAAATTTTGATGGCAACTTAGTCAACTCTAGTGTAAACGGTGGTCAACTCTAAGCAAAAGTGCAAAAGTGCAAAAGCAAAGCCTGCTTAGATGAAATTGACAAACTTGTCAACTAGTATAAATGCACCTTTAGAATCTTTCCATTTATTTATAATTTTGATCTCAATTTGTTTTTCAGAATACCCCTAATATTGTGAATACCAAACTAGTTTTTTGAACTATTCAGTTTTAATCAAAATTTGTTAGTAAACATCTCAATTTCTATTTTTATCTGTAAATTTATAAAATTTGTTTTTAAATAAATCCACTGACTGTTATTTGCAGGGTATACAATATGAAAATACAATACATAGCAACAGCTGTTGTGCTTTACAGCTTTTTAATAATTCTTTTAGGATTTCCTTATGGCACGTATAAGCTCACTTGGTCCAACAGTTATCAATTTAAAATGTATGCACATACATACATACATACATATGTATGTAATTTCATACACATTTATGTGAGTCGCGAGTCCATTTTATTATTATTATTGTTTTTCTGGCCCTTGGCTAATGCTTGGCACTGTTTTTAATGAATTTTAAATTTGACTAAAAGTAGCATGCAGCGTAATAAGAAAATTTAATAAATATTTTTAATATGTAACTATGTATTTGGCGGACAGCAGCTTCAATATCCGCAGGATGCCCATCCGAAGCACAGCAAAGAAAGCACCAAAAAAATACGATGGTATTTCAAGGCATCGTCGTTCTCTTCTCTGTGCTCTGTGCTTGACAGCTAATTGAGGGCAACTTTCTTCCTACGGTTGTTTTATAGCCGGCGGCTCACAAAAGGTTTTGTCCGCCAGGACAATAAGGGGTCCTTGTCGACACCACCTGAGTCTTCATAAGACAATTATGAAATGACCTTTTTATAGCCTATTATTTGCTTGGCCCAAGTGAGGGACTCGGATTGCGAATGTCAGAGAAATGTCGGAGAGGATACTCAATTTTTATGTTTGACAATATCACAAGTGCCTCCACTGCGTAAGCAAATTGGCCAAGTATCCGTTGAATGTTACATAATTCAATTATTATATTTATGGGGCAAAGCATAATAAACACTAATAAACAAAATCTTAAATTAGATGTGCAATTTTAAGCTAAATCTCAATGTTAAATATTAATAAAATGATATAAAAGCAGACGATGTTAAAGAAAGTTGTTCCTAAAAAGCTCTTTAATATTCGGTCATACTATTTAATTTTTAAGTTATAATTTTGAAAATATCGCAGGAATATTAGTTATATTTTTGTCGAATTTCGAATTTTTGATTTAGAATTCATTTTATCAACTCCACTTCCCGAAGCGTCACAGGCATTCAAAATTCATTAAAATAATCTCATTTATTATATCAAATTTATAATTTGTTTGCTTTGATTACCAATAATTATATTTTATGCTAAAACAAATTCACAATTAAATTGCGCGCCCTGGTCATCATAAATACGGAACCGGTATTGAACAACTCGCTCAGAACCGATTCTGGGAACAATTGTGACTCTCAACTTTGAACTAGAGGTGGAGAACTATCGATGGCACTATCGGCACTATCGATGGTCAAGCACTATCGAGGCGCCATCGATAGCAGACATGCACTATCGATAGTGGTCGATAGTTTTTTATGACGCTAACTCGTCACAGAATGGCTCTCTTTTCGCATCTGCATTTAAGTTTTGTGTTTAATAAATATTTATTTTCATAACATGGATAAGAAGAACGAAACGGAACTAAAATTAATACAAATTATTATGTTTTAATATTTATTTATGTGTGCCCGCCATTTCAGTCAAGTCCGAGCGCATGAACAGTGGACTGAACAAAAAGTTTTAGATCGTGAAACTTTGGCTATTACAATAGCTAATAGCGAAACATTATTGTTGATAACGAATTTTATTTATTTTTACTTTTATAATACCTTAATTAATGCCAATTTTAAATTTTTGTTGGAATTTTGTATAAAAATTTATAATTTAACACACTATTGAAAACTATCGATAGTTATCGATGGTTTGAAAAATAATATCGTTGACTATCGATGGTGCCGACAATCGATAGTTCTCCACCTCTACTTTGAACCACTTGTCGTTCACTTGTAATCGATATATGGCTTCGATTCGATAAGCACCGCTTGCCGGCTAAACAATTTTGTTGATTAAAAATTCTAGAAATGCAAAGTCAAACCGAGGAGGAATCGTTTCAGTTGCAAGCGCTTGAGATACAGGAGCCAGATGAAAACTTTGATCCACAGAAGCCGCCGCAAACCGGCGAGGAATTCCTGACGCACATGCTCTACGAACGCAAGCGTTGTCCGGCGGTTGTGACCAAACGTTCCTCGAGAATCGAAAACAATGTGGCCAACAACGCATTTGAAATGCTTTTTAGAGTAAGTAAACGACTGTTAAATGTAGGTAGACGCCTTTTTCTAGAATGTAGATTGTCTGTGATGTTGTTTCAGCCACCATTGCCGCCACACAAGTGCCTGTTGCCCACGCCCGAGTGGCGCGACGCTCAAGTGACCAGCTTCAAGGCGGCACGCACTCGCGTTGTCGCACTGCGATCGGAGCTGCATGCCCAGAGATATAATCAGAGTATAGAACCGCCGCTAACCACAGACGTGGATAAATGGCTGCAGTTCTGTCGGCAGCAACAGCCGCTGTTGAGCACCTTGCTCCGCCTAAGCCAAAGCGACTTGGAGCTTCTGCTGGAGATGCTGAGCATGTGGCTGCAACAGCCGGAAGAACTGCCCGTTCCATCCGATCCAAGCACCCTATCTCTTGATCTGGTGCAAGACGCTTGGATTGCTCGCTGGCTGTATGCCACGTTGGTGTGCCTTCATCTGCCGCTGGAGCCGCATGTGTTCAGCACCCTGCGGTGCATAGGACGCTCCTGCGTGGTGCTGCGCAATGAGTTGCAGCCTCAGGAACTGGATCGAGCTGCGCCTTACAATCTTATCATAACACTCATTGTCCTGGTCTTTGCCCAATCCGATTTTGCTGTCTACCTCTAAGTCAAGTTTGTTTAATATATAAGAGCATCTATTTTTAATTCTGTTGTCTGTTAATAACTGTCAAATAATCGACTGTATGCCTGACAAATGTGGCATCTGCTTTGGTGCTCAGCTGCTCCGCTCACAGCTGAAGAGTGGCTGCACTGCGTCCAGCTGGAATGTTGACTCAGTGCTTGGGATTCGCCACTCAACTGTGTGCTGCTCGAGCACGTCGACAGTCTGCGTTGCTGCTGACTGCTTGTCGTATTGGAATTGGCGTTGGAGTAACTGAAGCTGGGACTGCTTGGCCAGCAGTTGGATTGCCTGGCATGGCACACAGTCTGCTGTTTCCGAGGCATCTCCAGGCGACTGAGGCAACGACTCTCCACATGACGATTGCTTACCGGACGCAGCAAGTCAACCTTGCAGCAGTTGTGCTGCTTGTCCCGAGTATTCAGTTCTGCCGACAGCTCCACCTTCGGTGCCAGAATGCCTGGGAAGGCGGGAGTTGCCCTCATCAGCAGCTGCACATTGTCGTTGTGGGAACAACTGAGGCGTGGCACCGAGGGCTGCATCACATCCGACAATCTGCCAATGTAGTAGGCCAGTCGACGACCATTTTGCCATAGGGTTATCTCCAGTTGCTCGGCGTTAAGCATCTCACGCATTCTTTCCAGTGAGTCTACACTTCTAAAGTATCCCTCCATGGTGAACTGATCATGGCACAGCATGGGAAACCCAGGCTCCATGGCTCCGGTGCGAAAATAGTAGCCAAGTGTCTTAATAGTTACCTCCAGATAGCCATGGGAGCACAACCAGACGCCAGGACAGGTGAGCTGTAAAATAGACGCATTGAAAACGAAGGAAATCTTATTAGTCCACAACTACGAACCGCATGAAGCTGAAGCTCCAGGCGCATATGGAATCTCTTGTGCGACATTGTGTCACTCTCGATGTGCAAGTGTCAGAAGTTTGACATCCAAGGGGGTGTCTATTTGTTGGGGATTGGGGCATTTTCGATTTGTTTTGGCATGCATGGCGTTGCCCTTGGCAATTTGATTATCAAGTTCAAAATGCGCGCGCTTCGTGGCTGCTGCAGCAACCATTTATCGATAACAATTAACATATTTTGTGTGAATGTCAAAAAATGAAAGAAGCTGCGAAGCAACCGCAAGTTGTTCAATTATCACACGTCAGTTTTTGCTTCTGTTCCAAATGCGGCGACACTTGTTTATATTTTTATTGCTGGCCCTTGTCCAGCTAAGGGAATCGCAGTGTCAGCAGACCGCCGAGGAGGAGCAGGGCGTGCGCTATGCGAATCGCTGCGAAGCGTGCAAGATTCTTGCCGCCGAGTTAGAGGCGCGTCTGGGCGAAACCGGCAAATCGCACGATGTGATAGAAATTGGGTACTCCGTGGACGATGTGCGCCCCAAGAAGCGCACTGAGTACAGGCGCAGCGAGCTGCGGCTACTCGAGTCGCTGGAGAACGTATGCGATCGTGTGCTTGAGTACAATTTGCACAAGGAGCGCACGGACAGCACGAGATTCGCCAAGGGAATGTCCCAGACATTCCAGACGCTGCACGGACTGGTGGACAAGGGCGTCAAAGTGGACCTGGGCATACCCTACGAGCTGTGGGACAAGCCCCCCGTCGAGGTCACCCAAATGAAGAATCAATGCGAAAATATGCTCGAGGAGTACGAGGATGCCATCAGCGATTGGTATTTCAAGCTGCAGCAGGAGAAGTCCTTGCAGCAACATCTGTGCGAGGAGCACGTGCTGAAGCGACTGCAGGAGCGGGAATGCCTCAAGGAGCAGCTGCCCCAGAAACCAACAAAGCAACAAAAGACTAAAGGAGACAAAGAGGAGCTGTAAACGAGAGATGAAGCCAATTTAATTGTATCTCAAGAGATTGTTTAGAATTATGCTTAAGGAACAAAGTGTATTT
Source organism: Drosophila quinaria (assembly GCA_035047525.1). Lineage (NCBI taxonomy): Eukaryota > Metazoa > Arthropoda > Insecta > Diptera > Drosophilidae > Drosophila > Drosophila quinaria. Next base: position 10,706 of record JAWNPO010000465.1, read on the forward strand.
GGGTTAGACAACAACTTACCGTCTGTACACCACAACACTTCCAAAGTGACTGAATCACCAAATGTAGTTACTGCTAAATTGTTGCCCACTATCGATTACACTAGGCAACAGCCAAATTGTAACCTCTTACCGAATCTAATGAATTTCGGGCTTGAGAATGTCACGATCGATTTTAGAAACCCTATCACTTTAAACTTTAAAGTTTACACATTATTAAGCAACAGATTTAAATTTGTACCTATTTTTGTAAGAATCGCAAATAACGATAATGATGAAATTTGAGCGATAATATTTTTTCTATTTTAATGGCTTTCATGTAGAATTTTTGCATATCCAATCTTAAAAGTGAGTTTTATTTTGAGCAAAAAAATAAAAATCACAAATATTCATTACTTGTGAGTTTTATTTTTCGCTCAAGATTAATCAGTACCATTAAAGAAAATCCTTAAAAATCTTTGAATAATAAATAATAGATAATTTTTATAATACAACAAATGATTACAATCCCTGTTTTCTGGAGTCAGATTATTACGTTCTTGTGCGGTATACTTAAGAATTTTATGCTTAAAAATATTGAAAAAATTTGTGACATCTATTTTAAACTCTTTAGCTTTCAAAACCCGTTGTGACATTCTCGAGAAATTATTATAAATGAATCGTAAATTAAAAATAAGTAGATTGTAAATAACTTGAGTGATTTTGTTACCTAGTGTTGGGGGGGATATATGCCCATTGTGGGTCCTTGAAATGTTGATGAACGTGGGAACCCACGGTTTATACGGGGATGCATATCGTGATTAACCGAGTGCACGAATCAATCTATGAATGATTTGATTTAATTGTCTATTTTATTGCGATAAATTTATAATCACGCTTTGTATAAATGTCGAATATGTATTGTAAGTGTGTGTGTTTGTGTGTTTTGTGTAGTGAGTATGTGTGTATAATAAATACGTCTCGTATGTTTATAATAATAAAAATAATTAGTATGAAGTTACTTTAAATATTGTTTGCTGCAATTGTGGAATTGTAATCACTTTAAGGTCGCGCCAACTGATCTGATTCCCTGTGTCAGTCGTAAGAGATTCAGTCCAGACTTATCATACATACGTCTGCACCATGAATGCCAAAGGAATCCTCAGAGATTCGAGCGAGCTTATATATATATATATATATATATATATATGTATGTATGTATATATGTAGTTATTGTAATTAGGTTGTGTGCTTAGAGCTTCATCACATCCCATGGATCGTCCATGTAGTGTAAAATGGCCTTCTCGTGCAGCTTGTCGCCGAACACGTCGCGCAAAAGTCGCAGCACCTGCTGCTCAATGAACGCCACCTGATCCTGGGGACAGTAGTCGTCCTGGGCCGAGTGCGCCATGGTGATGGCCACCGGCGGCACTGGCAGGCGCTGAAGGAAGCGCTTGAAGTGCGCAAAGTAATCCTCCAGCTCCTTGCTGGTGCTGATGTGGTGCGGCAGTCCATTGTTGTCCGTGGTGCTGCCCGAGTCGAAGATGAGCAGCCAGTCGATCTCATCGTCCGGATACTTGGCCTGCAGCTGCTCCGCCAACTGGACTATTTTGGCATAGATGGCGGGCGTGATGACCGTCTCGTCCGGTTTCTCCAGGCCATCGAAGCTGCGCTGCTCCTCCAGGTGCCAGAAGATGCGCTTCAGTGCGTCCAGCTGCTTCTGGCGCGTCGCCGCCGTGGCACAGTAGTCCGCAATGGTTGCCGTGCCCGCCTTCTTGGCCGGCTCCACGCTCTCGAAGTGAAAGATTTCCGTTAGCTGCGCATAGCAGTTGGCGTCTTTATAGATCTCCAGAAACGGATTCGACGTGCTAAAGAAATCCAAATCAATGTCCAGTATAAAGCCGCCCGCATCCTGCTCCGACAGAAACTGTGTGGGATCCAGCTCATCGCTGTCGGCGTCGTGCACCTGGAGCTGCACGGGGCGCGACTCCTGGAGCTCATCGCTGGTGCAATAGTTGCCCTCGGCCATAAAATAATCCAGGGGACAGTCGACACCAATGCGATCCGCCTTGTGGCCAATGCGGAACTCGTGCTTCCCTGTGGGAATCTGCTGGCACCACGAGTTCTTCAGCCAGACGACGCGATCAAAGTGACCTAAAGATACAGATACAAATACAGATACAGATACTCTGGTTACTCTGGTGAGGATCAACTGACCTGCATATAGAGTGGGCATAATCCAGTTCTCGATGCTCAGCTCGTTCAGCATGGTGTCCTTGTTGTAGCTGTCGCTGGCGGGAATATCGCGGGCCACCACCAAATCCGGATGCGAGTCAAAGTGTACCAGGACATTCCGCTCCAGGGGCAGGTGACGTGTGGCCAGGCAGCGATAGATGAACTCCAGCACATCGTTGTGGTAATCCACGATGAACACGGGAATCCGACTGAATTTCCTCAGACTGCTTTGTGTGCTCTGCACGCGTTCCACGCCAATTAATTGTGGCGCCTCATCATCCGTCTCTGTCTCCGCCTCCGTCTCCTTCTCGTCTACAATTTTAGGTCGCTTGCTGGGCGGCGGAGTCGCCTCCCCCTCCCCGCCCACCTCCCCCTTTCCGCCCGCGACGCTTTCACTTTGCAACGGCAACTGCAATTCCGTTTTTGTTGTTGTTGTTGTCTCTGGATTCGCCGCCGTACTTTCTTTTTCCGTCGTATCCGATTCCATCGTTGCAATTTTGAATTTTTGGCAATTTGCAAATTCCCTTGCAAATGTGACGCAGACTATTTCACAAAATATCAAGAAAGGCAGACGACCTCGACGCTTGACGCCGTTTGTTTTAATGCAAACAATACAAACACAGCCAAAAACGATTTTGGGGGGAAAAGTGGGATTTATCGGAAAGAAGGGAGTGGGGCATGGGGAGAGCGAGACAAAAGCTAATGAACCCATTTGTGAAAATAATATGGCAGCCTTGGCACAAAAAAAGGTGGCAACCATAAGCAGGCCCCACGCAATTCCAGATTTAACTCAATGTAAAAAATTGAGTTAAATTTGGAATTTGCTTAATTTTGAAGTTAGAATTGTGGTGCACCAAGCTAATTTTAAAATAAACTTCATTATTTAAGTAAATTCATAATTTTCTTGGTTTTTTGAAATTGTAAGTAAAAATTTTAAATTATGTTTTTTTTTAAATAAATATCGCAATATGTATCGAATGATTATACATCGACTTTTTTCGATAGAGCATTATTTTTCTGGCAGCTCTCCAACTGCCAGGGCTGCGTTAACAACAACAGCTGATTTGACAGATGGCGCAAGCAACCGTTTATTATTTAAAATTATATTGGGTTACAATAACAACAAACTCTTGATGGTAATTTATTGCAGTACATAATTGCAGTAATAAATTGAAATTGAATCCTGCGAATTTACTGTTCCAGTTAGTCTTATACTTGGTTGAACTTCCATAACTCGAATTTCTCTGTAACTCAAACTAAATGAGTGGCAGTAAAATTAATAAACTTAGGAAAAAGAACTCTATAACTCGAATATCTCCCTAACTCGAACCTTTTCTTTGGATAATGCTGATTCGAGTTACGGAAGTTCGACTGTATAATGAAACTTTTATAGCATATCTTTTATCTTTAACTTGGATCGAGGCAAAAATTTTATTTTTCCTTTACACTTTTTAAAAATTGGAATAAAGTGTGCAATTTTCAGTTTCATATTTATATTAGAATACAAACCTGCATACGTTGAAAAAAGCTCTTATTTAAAAAAATTTTGTATGTTTTGACAAGAAAAAATTATAATAAAAGAACCATAAATGACATTAAAATCAAGATAAAAAATTTATTTTTGCAAATTAAAGTTGCAAACTTATACAACTGTCTAATAGTTAAGTGATTATTTTATATTTTGTCAAAGCAATTGACTAACTGTATCTTTAATAGTAAATATAAATATGTATATTGGAAGCCTTTATAACTCATTATATTGTACAGTGGTATTTATTTGCAGATTTTTGACGCTGACTTTAAATCAATATTTGCTGTGTATATAACGAGAGTAAAATCCCACATTTGTGGAACAATGTTTTTAGCATTGAGCAGCAGCCACTCAACAACAGCAACAACAATGGAAAGAAAGCTCACAACGCCCCAATGCGCAAAGCTCTGACAACCCACGCGAAGCAGCTGCAGGTTTTCATTCATAACTTTTAGCTGTTTTACTACACACGTTCGTTCAGAGCACAAACACACAAACGTACACATGAAATAATCAAGTATATGCACACATACTTAAGTAGATACTATATGTAAACATGGATGGAGCAGTTAAAAAGGGAAATGAAAATCGCCCACGTTGGCATTTTTTTGCTGGCTGATTGGAATGCGTAAAATGCTGCTAGCCAGCTGCCGTCCTTGTCGCTCACTACGACAGAGCTGGGCGCGGGTGGAAATAAATGGCAATGGCGTGCTGGAAGGAAACTTCGGCGTCGGCATCGCAGCTGGCGTCGCTGCTTGCGTGGGCGTGCAATTCCGTAGCGCGTTATCAAAAATAAAATGTGTACATATTTATATATACTTTTGGGTATGTATGTACATATGTACACTTTTGGCCAGGCCAACTGACGAGGCTGTTGTTGCGTGGGCCGTGTTGCCTCTGTGGCAAATTACAATATCCAAGTGGCAGTTTGGACCGACGATGACAGCGCACTTTTATGTGACGCCCACACGCCCACATGCTCCACACGCTCCACATTTGATTTACAAATTACTTGGGTCAACATAATTAACGGCCCTGCCAACTGAATGCGAATGCGATGAAGCGAACAGCGGAAGTGACAGCAAAAAGTAATAAAAATAACAGCAAACACAACTGTAATTCACAATTCACAATTGAAAATCAACTTGGAAAGTTCACATTTTGGTTTATTGATTCAATTGGCTGCAATTGGTTGATTATACCCGTTACTCATACTACAGCGAAGGGGCTTGTTGTATTTGTTGCAGTGTAAGAAATAGGCAGAAGAAGGCGTGGCAGACTCTATCAAGATTTAGCCACAGACATACAGTGGCGGCAGAATTAATAGGGACATAAATACTTTTTGCTTCCAATGCATCTCTTAGACTTAATACCTAATCGCTATTTGTATCTAAACTTAAATCACTTTCACTTGAATTTCACTTAAACTTGTATGAAATTCATACTGTCAGAATAATTAGGGACCAGGAACATTAACTATAAAATTCTTGTTTTTTGCATTTTATTTTTAAGATACTTCAATATTTTTTGGTAGCACATATCATTTTTAATATTCCAGAGCATCTTGAGAGCATGGCGTCCGCCAGTTTGGCACAGGTTGCCTGAGGAATGACATTAGAAGTCTATTGCACCTGTTCCGAGACAACCTGCTGATTTTTGGACTTGTAAGAGCCTAAACTCAGAAACTTCAAGAGTTCGATCAACCAAATTTGTCAATTTGCATTAAGGGGTTCCTCACTTGTAGTGCATGAAAATTGGTAACTCACAAGTTTGTTATAAAACTGGGAAATTTTTGAAACTACCATTATATCATCTTTAAGTACACCCATTAAACTCATTTCATTCTTTTTTTCTTTTTTTTTTTGAAAAATATATCACATTGGATTTTAAATAAAAAATGTCGATGGACTGAGTTTAATAGCAATATAAACTAGTCTTTAATTAAAGGGTTTAAAAAATATCAATTTTTCACAAAATGGAGGACAGACAAATCTAAAATTTAAATTGTTAATTGAAATTAAAAAAAAAAAAGGATCTAAAATAGAAAATAGCTTAAGCATATGTTTATTTAATATGACAACAAGAGAGAATCTTACAACAAAGATGTTTTCTATTTTTTCATGAGTCTAGATTATTGATCATTATATTTCTCACAAAATCACAACGATGTTTTTGGGGGGTCATTTTTCTTCTTTTATTAACAAAAGCATAACTTATTCGCATTTATATCATTAATCTACAATCTTTAAAAATTCAAAGACACAATTAAATTGCGTACCGGGTAGCTCTTAGTCGGGGTCTCAACTTTATCGTACTTACTTATTTTTTAAGTGTTTCTTGTATCTGTATCAATTACAGTCACCCGGAGGGTTAAAAGAAGCCCAGAGCTTTCCACACATCAGCATCACCATCATCATGTTCATAATTATCATCATGATCTGCTCAATTCTCGCAATTAATTTGCCTCCAGCTTGACCCCAAAGGTCAAATACAGCCGCATTAACCTTCGTTAGCCCCTCACGGTCCAATTGAGAAAAGAAGGCAGCAGCATTTTCAGCTTGACGTTCTAGTTTAAAAATACACGCTCCTAAAATGAAGAGCAACCAAGCAACATCCCAAATCAAAAAACAGAAAACGAGATAAAAAGTGGCAGAAACCCAAAAAAAGGACTGCGAGGTTCGTTTAAGGACAATCGAAAAGTACAAAAGTCTTTAAAAGTTACAAATCACTAAACTGTTTACAGATTGAATAAGTATTCAACTAGTTCCACTAGAAAATATTTCGAATTAATTTCAAGCCGTAAAATATTTAATAACCAAAAATACTCGAGAATAACTGATTCCACCTGTTTGGTTGAGTGCCTTTCATTTTGAACATTTGCAGAAGTGAGTAAACAGCCCGGCAATGACGTCAAAAGGATTTTTGGCGTAGGTGTCTCGGGAACAGCACGTGGAGAAGCTGTTGGTTACTGAATGGGATGGCTGGATGACTAGTAAGCTGAGTCACATGCCACGCCAGCCTGCAGCAAGCACAAGAACAGAACAGAAGAACAAATAATAAACGTTCGAAATCTTTGGCACGTCGGACTCTTGATACCCTTATTGGAACGAATGTCGGCCAATCATGCGTTACGCATGTCACTTATTTTCGCAAATTTGAGCGTAATTCATTAAAAATTAGTGTACTCGTGAGTACTCAGTCACCTCAAAGACTTGATACTCTTACAGAGTCAAGTTTATTCTTTTTCTATGTTCTTATAATAAGAACTGAATCAAACCGAAATGAATATCAGCTTATGCTGCATTGCGCACGTCACATATTATTGCAAATTTGCTCGTAATAGGTTAAAAATTTGGGTACTCGTTAGCACTACCAAATGACTTAAAAACACATCTGATAACTCTGGACAAAAATTCATGCTCAAATTTCCGTTGCGAAGATCAGCGAATTTTTCGCTATAATAAAAGACATCCTTCCGTAAAATAATTAGAAATATTTAAAAACTAGAAAACAGTTTATTTAGTCAGCTATATTTTTCTTGTGAAAATTCAATTTCCCATATGATAAGGTAATTTGATACTTAATAAGAAAACAATTTTTTTTAGCGAACAAGTGAAAATTTTAGGTAGGAGCAGATATTGTTATATTATTCATATATGTAATACACTTTTCAAATAGTATTTCATGATTCTATCTATGATACCTTGTACAAACAAAACTTCTTTTAACCACTTTAATGATATATTTTTGGTCCATATGAACACACATGTAAGTGATGCAGACCGAGAATTTGTTTAATTTAGTTAAATAGTCCTGAAACACGAAAAAATGTATGTAAAGTTTAGTTTTGTTGCGATACTCGATATTTATCATTATGGTTCTAAAACTAAGAGACTAGTTTGTGTAGAACTGCACACGGATAGACAAAAATAGGTCAAAAGGCTTCCTATAATGCGTTACATATTTTGTGACAACATTACAAGAGTATAAATAAAGAGTTGGGACAACGTATGTATGTACTTAGCATACAGATGTTATATAGTAGTCAGTCAATCCGTCATTTGGTCAGGTCGCTGTTTGTTTCATGTCAATCGCCAATATCTGGGGCCAAGAAGCTGCAAGCTGTGTGATGACGCTCACAACGTTTAAACTTTTTGAACAATCCACAACAGCCTGAACAGCCGCCTTTGGTCAAAACGTCAAAAGCTTTGATCGCCGAGTCGATTGCAATTGCCGACTGGCGCCCACAAACATCCGCTGCATGAATCAGTTTCAGTTTCAGTTTTGGAACTTGGAACGCGAACATTGTTGGACAGACGGAGGGAGATACAGATAGTGTGCGCACACACATTATTCGTTCTCTTTCTCTGTGGGCTGCTATGGCCTGGAATTCTGCGGATCAGACCGGAAGTACGCCAGTTTATGACATGATATACTCAACCATATGTGTGAATGTTTCTGTGTGCTTTTCTGTGGGTGTGTGTGCGTGGGGGAGTATCATTCTCGCCACTTCGTAATCCCTTTCACGTTGCTTTAGGTCAGTAACTTTAGCGATAGTGTGACTTGAAGCAAGAGAACTGAGAAATAGATGCTCCAGCTTAATGATAACGAGCTAAGAATACAAACAAATAACGAATGAATAGAATGTGAAAAGTTACTGACATTGTCGTCGATAAAATGAGAAACTTGAGCGACGCATAAATAAAACATTTATTACTCATAGTGACTCTTATTTTACGGCACAAAAGTTTTCTTTTAAAAAGTTTACAATGCGTGCATCCCCAGATGACGAAAGAACACTTTCGCTTTCATTTTTATAATCTTTAAACTGTTTTAAGTTTTATTAGACATCCGACCAAAAGCCATACACTTTTAATTTGTATATTTATTTCAATGGATTGGATTCAATAATTTGATGAGGGTGTTCAGTTAGTGGCTATAAATTATCGTATAAAATAATGTTTTTATCATATCATAATTTTATAATATTTGAAGTGCAATATTTGAAAATATGTTCAAAATAAAAATCTCTGAAATTTTGCGGAACATCGACATTTCGTTTGGTGGTTTTGAATAACAACCAAATCTTATATGAATATTGCATTTCAAACTTTATTGAAACTGTGTTCTTTAAGAACCCACTGAAATGTATTCTTATTAATTAATGTAAATCTCATAAGATGAGCAATATTTTGACTGTTCCCAGAAATGCTACTTCGATATAAGCCTAAAATTAGATGTTGTATATGAGTTTGTTCATTGATTCGCAGTCGTTTCAGTCGGAAGAGCATTTCTCGAAATTATTTGGTCTTCTCAGAAATCCAATGCCCGAGAACTAACTGAATTTTTGAAATTGCGTAAATCAATGCGATTCACCTGCAACTCAAAGAGATATGAGAAATCTATCTATACCATTCTAAGTATATGCTCTTACTAATAGATAAACCATTTAGTTCAGTCATTGTCCGTATTTGGGGAGTTAATGCTCATAATGTGAAATAAAATCACTTTTTATAATGTATCGGGTGATTAAAGTTCAGTTTTTTTTCAAGTGGCAAACCTGAGGTGAGGTGAGTCAGTGTCATTAGTCAGCAGCTGAGGGCTTCTACTCATTTAGACGGTATGTGAAATTGCCAAACGTTAGATTGGATTATCTATTAGTTAGGCCTTTAGCACTGACTTTGGGGCGCGACAATACGAGTAGACGCACCCATTAAGCTACCCCGGCTGACCTTGTGGGCGTCAAGGCCATGCCCACTGTTGGCTGCACTGGCACTTTGATGTTGCCAGGTCGCGTAATTTTCACCGCAGGGCTTACCTAATTTTAAATTTTCTCTCAACTTGGCCAAGTTGAGACCCACGCATTTCTCCATTTCTCGCACTCCAGTCTCTCTATTTCCAGGCGTGTCGGGTTCAATCCTGAGGGTCTTTATCCCCCTTTCAAAATATGCGTGGGCTTCTCATAGAGTTTTGTTGCTGACTGTGATGGTGGGAGCGAGGCAGAGAGCGTGGGAAAGGGAAAGGGATGGCGGTCGACTGCTTAACTGTTTTTGCCTTTGCGTGGGACTTTCATTCATGAAAATTTCTGTTGCGAGTCACACATTTGCAGCTGTCGCTGTCGTTCAGTACATAAACAGCACGTTGTGCTCACACACACACACACGCGCGTATAAGTGTGTGTACATAAGCTTGGGCCGCAAGTTCGCATTGCCATTACACCCTCTCTCCCGCTCAATTCGCTCTCTTTGAAGCAGCGCCTGCGCTTTGGCTGCTTTACTGTTGTGGGGGTCGCTCTGTCACTTGGGGCACTTTTTGGAGAAATTTCCTGCACGCGCATAGGCATATCCTTGAAATGCTTCGTACTTGTTGTTGTTGTTTTAGTTGGTTGTTGGTTGTTGGTGCTTTTTGCAAATATCAGGGTCACGGTTATAAATTTAAACATTCTGCTAGTCTCCAAAAACGACCCTGCTGGCAGCCATGTCCTTGTGGACTTCGTATTCGTATTCCTATGTGCCTCTATTCCAATTAGTTGGATTGTGTATGGCTGTGTGTGTGTGTTTGTGTGTGTGAGTGTGCGAGTTCGTTGAAGGTCTCAACTTCATTGATGAGTTTTGGGTGCAATGCAACCCAGAGTCGTTCCACTTCAAACTCAACACTTGAAGACCGAGACCCGCCCCGCTAAACATTTGCCTAGTTGAGCTTACACTACTCACTAGTTACTCCCCACTCCCCCCCCACCCCTTCGCCATTATGGTACTTCAGTGGTTTCGCACTCATAAGCACTCGCTGGAGTGTAGACTAAATACATACATGTTCATTTTACATATGTATATGTATATATGTACATTATACATACATATATGTAAGTACATATCCCAGATCCCAGCACACACTGCATGTTCACATACATACAGACATACATACATACAAACAGCTAGTTTGCTGCGAGCTCAATGAATCAACACACGCATTCAACGCATACCAATGCACAAAAATATCAATGAACTTTACACAAACTTGTGAGAGTGCTATGCGCACATGCAAGATTTCTCTTGTTGTGGGAGAGCGAGAGCAAGCCAGCGAGTGCGAATGGGAGAGAAAAAGAGTGAGTCAGGTGAGCGTTGAACATAAACCAGAGGCAGGTCGGAAATTGTAAGATGCTCAAAAAGAACATGAAGTGAAGGCAATTGAGAAAAATTAAAATTACATGTAAAATTTAAACATTATTTGAAAGCAATGACGTTCACAAATATGTTTAATTATTAATTCGTATATTTCGCAAGCTAAATTCAAATCCCATTTCCTAACGGGCTCAATGTGCACGCTCACCTTCTGTTAATTTTTCCCTCTCTCTCTCTCTCTCTCTGTTGTGCAACTGTATGTGGGTGCTGCTGATGCAGGCGGTGGCTCACTTGGCGATGTTGATTTAGAGTGGGTTTGCATGTGTATGTGTGTTGGCCCAGCAAGAAAATTTCGATACTAAGTTTACACTGAGTACAATATTAGAAGAACAATTTTGTCTTATATGTATTTAATATAAAATAATACAGTTAAACCTTTTAGTATGGCCTATTTAAGAACAATGCATTTCATAGTTGTTTGCAGTGCTTTTTTCATGATCGAACTTACTGTTGGGTTATTTTTACGCAGTGTTCACGCTCAGAGTAGTTTAACAGAACTTGATGAACATTAACATTAAGATAACAGCCCATGGCGAGTACAACAGAACAAAAACACCTTATGATGAGCACAACAGCGAAATATGAGAAAAAATTTGCACTGAGACAACATGCTCTGCAAAATGCTTAGAAACAGTGTTGTCAAAATTTTAAGGTGTAAAATAAGTTATTTTATTTAAAAAAAAATATATAGAACAAGCTTTCAGAATTTCAAAACTGTTAGTACAAGTTTTTAATTAAAAGACAAAATTGATCTAAAAATTGCTATAGAATCGTTATATTTGCTAAATATCAAAAGCAATTCGAAATTTTGTTTAAGCCTTTCGTATTCCGTTGCTTTTCCAACATTCCCATAATATTTGCTTAACAAAGTCTTGTTTTCTATATATTTCTACTTGTTTATCGATTGGTTCCTTGATTTTCCTTAGAATATTAAAGTTATACGGCACTTTTGAATAGATTGTTAAATCAGATTATAATAAACGATGGCATTTCTTCCACTATATGCAATTACAATATAGCTCAATCTAGCTATAAATTAGCTAAAATGACACCGCGGCTCAACGAAAGAGAGAGATAACATAGAGTCAGATAACAGTGCAAAAGAGAGCAACAGGGCGATAACAGCAGCTATTTAACATGAGTGTCTTTGGCATTCTGTTCGTTGGACTAGCACTGTAAACAATTTTTTCGTTTCTTCATTCTTTCAGCGTATCTGTATCTTGTCGCTTGTATCTGCTCGCACGGTGTTCGGTGTGTTGGTCAGTGCGCGTTTTTTAGGCTCTGTTTATTTCATTTGCTCAACACTCAACTTCGACGTACACATACAATTACAGCGATACATACACGGTAGTGATTTGGCGGGCTTGTGTGCGTGTGAATGTGAGCCTACAACAAAACATAATCAAAAACGAATTGGAGTGTGATACAAAAACACAGTGTAAATTTAAATTGAAGCAACTAATGCCAAATAAACAAATGCAATTTTAATAATAATAAAAGCAACAAATAAAGAAAAACAGGAGAGAAAAGCACTTCTAAAAATTCTACACAAAAAGTAGCTGGAAAAGATTTCATTGTAAAAAAAATTGTGTTTCGTTTGCTCGCTTGCGTGCGCGTGTGTGAGTGCGAGTGTGTGTATGTTTGTAAGTGAGTGAGAAACACAACACAAAAAGGAAAGCAGAAGCAGCAGAAATACAAAAAATGTGCGCCAGGCAAAAGAAGCAGCAGCAGCAGATGATGTAAACTTTTTGTTGTAAGCAAAGTTTGTAAAGTTTTGTGAAAAAGTTAACCGAAAAACAAAAACAAAACGCAAAGAAAAGGAAAAACTTGAAACGCCAAACTGCTGAGAGTTGAACGGAGATAGAGAGAGAGGAGAGTTGCGAGTTGTGAGTGAGCTGAAAGTATTATTTGCAAAGCTCTCAAGATGCCGGAAACGGAGTACGAGTGCTGCACCAAAGAGTGGCTCCAATCAGAGCTGAGAACCAGCTACGACGCCAAGGAGCTGATCATACTCGATTGCCGAGGCTCTCACGAGTACAGCGAGTCGCACATCCGAAGCGCCGTTAACTTTAGCATACCCAGCATAATGCTGAGACGACTCGCCGCTGGCAAGATCGATTTGGCGTCCACAATTAAATCGCCAGAGCTTAAAGTGCGCATACAGACGGGCTACAAGGTCAGCCTCTTTATACTCTACAACGATGTGGGCGTGGCACAGCAGCAACAACCTGGCCAGGATGTCGCCGGAGCTTTTGCAATGTTCGGCAATGGCAACGATGCAACGATCAATGTGCTCCACCGTCGCCTCAAGCAGGATGGATGTCGCGTGGTGTCGCTGCAGGGTGAGTTCATAAATCAATCGAATTAATTTCGGAAAAGATATTTCAAAAATGTGCAAACACAATATAAATATAAATATCAAAAAAACAATAATTACAAATATTTGCCCCTTTAAATTTGTTGTTACTCTGCGGCATTTTTAGCACGAAAATCAGCCACAAAATCAAAACAAAAGTTAAATAACAAATCATAATATGCCATAAATAAACACTCACTCGGAATTTATGTCTTATTATTATAAATGTTATTATTAGTCTGCGGCCACACACAAAATACAAAATAGAAAATGAATGTTTATCATTGACGAGGAAAAAGGAAAACGAAAAAACAGACAGATTCAGGGAGGAGAGGATCGCGATCGCGTCTCGGATCTATAAGGTGTATTTAGTGCTGATAAGCGTAGCGCCAGGTCTATAAATAGATTAATGACATAGACAGTCAGTCGGTCAGTCAGTCTAACAAATATGTACTACATATGCTCGAGTCTAATGAAATGATCTTCAAATAGATTTCTATAATACTTAACATTCTACACATTTCAGAGGCGTCTATAAATTAATTTGACGCTTTGAACTTGTTTGGGTGCCTAGGTTTTTTTTCTAATAGAAAGTGCACATTGATGACATGATAGATAGATTAGATTGTCACTTCAATAAAATGGGAAATTTCAGTTTTCAAATTTAACTCTGAAGAGTATTGTAAAACCATTTGAATAGCAAATCAAAAAACCCTAGTGACATGTGCACAAGTCCCACAACTTCCAATTTAGGATAAAAAAAAGGGTATCGGTTATTTGAAAACAAATATTCAAAAATTTCAAAAGGTAAGATCTTTTTATTGAGATCAATATACACATCAGAAATAAAAATCAATTTTTAATTGGTTTGTAAGCGGTTAGTTTGGTTGGAATTAGTTCGATTTTTTTTATCGGTTACGGTTAAGGTTTTAATCTCTGAAAAAAAAAACTATTCTAAATTCTCAATTTTGATCGGACTATCTTAGTAAATGTTTCATTCCTTCTGTATATGTATATTGCTAGTGATTCTTTTTCACTAGAGTTGTTTTTATTAAAATCATGTATTTCCTTTCAGAGCTGAATATTAAGTTTGATTTGTATGATAATTCTGAAAGTTGTCTTATATGAAAATGATTTTGAAGCCCTACTATGATCTTAAACGACATAAATTCATTCAGAATATATTATATAGAATACCAAATATATATATAGATAAGTCTTTATTCATAATGGAATATTTAATTATCTGGCTGCGCCTGTCTACCGACTCTGGCTTCATATTTATTTTTATCACTTCAATTTCCGTTCGCTTACAAGCTCCCAAATATGTATCTGTGTGTGTGTGTGTGTGTTGGTGTTGTTGCTCCCCTTTTCGTTCACAGCTGTCTGCTGTCCCTGTCCCCCCACACAATTCCCGTCCCTCGCAGGTCGAAAAAAAGCTTCACGTATCTTGACGTACGCACGTTCCATTCAGTGTGCTAATATCGCAAATTGACAATAGGGCGTTAAGAAATGGACCGGCTATAGCTCTTTCCCACTCCCCACTCCTCCCTTCGCCCCTTCCCCTGAACAGCTTCCTGCTTCCCCCTGAAACAGCCGAAACTTTGCTTTGTTTACACATTTCATTTTGAAAATAGAACTTGAAAGGCAGAAATTAGCATAACATAAGGTCGCAATGACGTCAAGCATTCATGGCTCAGGAGCCGATGATCCTGTTCTACCTGTGCCAGGTAATTAGGGACAGACGGCGATGCGACAAACGGACAGACAGATGGAAAGAATTTTTATGACTGGAAACTCCCGGGGACTATCCCGAGAACGGGAACGGGAACATCACCAGAGTCTGAAGCGACAGTTTTTCCAATGTGGAAATTCTGGCACCTTTTGGGCCATAAAAAGGATTCTTACTTCAAGTGTCGTCCTTTGTTGCAAATCCGTTGTTCTTAATGATGCCGACGCCGCACAATTCTCAAAATGGAAAATTGTAAATGAATTTTTCGTTTGTTAGTTTCCCATTTTCCATGTATTCATTCTTATGAATTGCCATACTTTTCATTTTATTATAATATACATACATATACATATGTACATAGATGATAAGCGCTCTATTGCAAACCAATTCCTCACCCCCTTCCCCTGTTTGCACTTGGCCCATTCGAAAGTAGGCTTATCTTATCATTCGAGGGAAAGAGACGCAATACTTTTCATTCTCTTTTTTTTGTGAATGCATATGGTAAATCGCAATAGTATATAGTATCTATATATGTATAGTCTGGCCTTGATTTATCTATCGGTTGAATTTGATAATGAAATTAAGCAACTGACGAAGGCGAGTCGAAATGGATAATGGATAAAAATTTGTCATAGATCCAAAAAAAGGTTGCAGAAATTCCCAAATGGGGATTCGAAGCATAATTTTAAATGCTTTTTGCTGTTTTCTAACTCGACATTGATGTTGGTCAATGTGTCAATGAAATAATCGATTAAATTGGAACATTATGAACCACTTTATCTTTAAATATTTATTAAAATGATTACATGGATTGATTTAAGCATTCCTATTCAGAGCTTTTAAGCCGTGGCCATTGTTGGCTTTGTTGCTTTTGTCTATTGACAGGCGACATCCGCCAACAATCCTCAGTAACCAACATTAAGGGGGAGCTTAAGCTTATGGTGAATGTGGCCAAGTTGGCAAATTGTGGCAGCGACAATCATCATGCCACAAGTCGCCAGTTTGGCATTTTCCCTTTCTCTCTTCAACTCTCTCTCTCTCTCTCTCTCTCTCTTGGCTCCGGCAGCTAATTAACCTTGAAATTTAATCAAGTCCGGCAATTATGCGGTTCTCTTGTGTGTGTCACTCTGTCTGTCTGTCTGCAGGCTGTGGCAGTTGCAGGATTGTACGCAGCAGTAAATTTATTAAGGCAGTCCGGATGCATTATGCATTGATGCTGCTGATGCGAAATTTATTTTAATTAAATGCCACTTTGTATGCATTTCTCAGAATTTAAAACAATTAAGATAGGGGGCAAGTGGCACAGTTATTCGAAAGAGACGCCAAATTTGCCTCTGTGCGTGAAAGAGATAGAGAGAGAGAGAGACAGAGAGAGACGACAGGCAGAAAGTTGTCAAGTTTCATAAACTAAACGCTTCCGTTGCACGAAATTTAATTCCAATTAGATTTAGCAAAGTTTCAAACCCATCGCATGATCAGCGCTCATTCCCCTTATGCTCTCCCTTCTTTTCTCACTCTCGCTCTGTCGC
>JAWNPO010000466.1:0-21402 GCA_035047525.1 Drosophila quinaria
CGTACGATGACAGATTCTGATAAGAGAGATACTGTCGCCGATTCTGAAGAAAGAGAATCGGGCGATGTGAGACGTAGTGAAAGACTTAAAAATAAGCCCAAAATTTCTTATAAATTACTAATGAATGCACAGTTAATGTTTAGTAATATTCCAAGTAAATTCGAAGAAATTGCAAATAGAAGTGATAGATCATGTTGGGAAGAGGCCGTAAATGACGAACTCAGCTCCCATGCATTAAATCAAACATGGTTTATCGTAGACAAACCCAATGATAAAAATATTGTTGATTGTAAATGGATTTTTACTATTAAACATGACGAGTCCGGTAATCCAATAAGATATAAAGCAAGGTTAGTTGCACGAGGGTTTACACAAGAATATTTAGTTGACTATGACGAAACATTTGCCCCAGTAGCCAGAATCTCAAGTTTTAGATTTATTATGGATATTTCAAACCAATATGACCTAAAAGTTCATCACATGGATGTTAAGACTGCCTTCTTAAATGGAATATTGAATGAGGAAATATATATGAAAATACCTCAAGGTTTGATATGTGGTGAAGGAAAAGTTTATAAGCTAAATAAAGCTATTTATGGTCTTAAACAGGCAGCTAGATGTTGGTTTGAAAAGTTTGAGCAGGTATTAAAGGAAGATGGTTTTATGAATTCTGCTGTAGATCATTGTATATATATTAAGGACAATAGTGATATAAAGAAAAATATATATATATTGTTATATGTCGATGACATAGTAATTGCAACAAAAGATATAGAAACGATGTCAAAGTTTAAGTCTTAGTTAATGAATAAGTTTAGAATGACAGACTTATTTGAGATTAAACATTTCATTGGTATTAGAATAGATAGAGATAATGATCGAATAAGTCTAAGCCAATCAGCGTATATAACACATATTATAAAAAAATTTAACATGGAACAGTGTAATCCAATAAGTTCACCACTTTCAAGTAAACTTGATTATGAGAGCTTAAACTCAGATGATGTTGAATGCCGCCGCTTAATAGGTTGTTTAATGTACGTTATGTTATGTACACGTCCTGATCTTAGTATACCAGTAGGAATTTTAAGTAGATACACAAATAAAAATAATAAAGAGCTATGGCAATGTCTTAAGAGAGTATTAAGGTATCTAAAAGGGACAATTGATTTAAAACTAATTTTTGTTAGAAATCTAAATTATAAAAATGTTTTTATTGGATATGCTGACTCAGATTGGGCAGGTTGTAGTGATGATAGAAAAAGTACAACTTGATATTTATTTAAAATGTTTGAATCTTGCTTAATTACTTGGAATACAAGAAAACAGAATTCTGTCGCAGTTTCATCTACTGAAGCAGAATATTTGGCACTATTTGAAACCGTTAGAGAGGCAATGTGGCTAAGATCACTATTTAAATGTATTTTTACTGAATTCAGTGAGCCCATAAAGATATATAAGGATAATCAGGGTTGTATTATTAACAATCCTTCATGTCACAAGAGGTCTAAACATATTGATGTAAAGTATCATTTTTCAAAAGAGCAGGTAGAGAAGAAACTAATCGTCCTTGAGTATATTCCTACAGATAATCAGCTGGCAGACATGCTCACCAAGCCGTTGCCTGGAGTACGTTTCCTGAGGCTAAGAAAGGAAATGGGACTGCAATGAACGTGAACACAACTATCCCTTTGCGTATGGTCTGATTGAGTTTTTCTGGGTTTTTCCCAATTCTAGCAACAAATGTTGGGCCACAAATATACGATCTTCCCAGAATTAAAATTAAGACTGTTTTTTATTTTATTAATTATTTTTTTTTTTATTAAAAAAAAAGGGTTTTGAGGAAATAAAAAAACAAAATAAATAATATATTAAAAAAAAAATGAAAATGGTAAATATATAGTTTGAAAAAGGAAAATATAGAAAAGGGGTTTGGTTAAAAGATGGGTTTGGGAAAGGGATTATTAATAATATATAGGAATCAATCAATTCATTTTTTGAGGAGGCGTGTTGAAATATCACTCTGTTCAAAGAAGCAAAAGCTGCTTTGATTGAAATAAAGAATTTGGTAATCTAGATATTTCCTGTTCCGAAGAACTTGTGAGATGGTTCGGAGGGGGCTCAGCTGAGGCCACCAGGCGGGTCGCGGGTTGCGGATAGCGAATGGCCACCCCTCGGGGTGGTTAGCTGCGAATAGCGGGTCTACCCCGTAATAAGCAGTCCCGGACAAACAGCGGGTACGATACCGATCATCGTACTGACAAGGCGTTTGTGTTGCCGCCTTTAAAGCATAGCCTCACACACCCTCAAACTCCCTCACAAGTACCTACCTCATCCTCTCCCCTTATCTCACCCCGGGCCGGACTAAGAGTGTTACTCGTACCGTGCTGAGAGTCAGCCTGGCTGGGGGCCCGGGTCAAAAACTAGCTCAGTCGCTAACGGTGGGCTCAGGCAAGTGGCGACCGCCTGTTCTAATCAGCCTTATCCGGGCATGCGGACCTCTGCTCGGATGGACCTCATCCTTATCGCGCTACTCGTGGGACCATTCATGGATAAAAGAAAGAAAATAAATCTCAAAACCCCGCAGGATCTCCCTGCGGAAAGTGTTGCCAGACACTTTGAGGACCGCAACCTTGATAGGGAGCGGCCCTCCAACGTGGTAGACCATCCTCCACGTAGCCAAGCTCCGGGCTCAAATAGGAGAGTGCCGCCGGCACAGCAGAGACGACCTAGTCTACAGAAACCGCGGCAACAAGCGCATAGGACCACGGTAGGACCTGCCCGACCGATGCGTCCTGCGCTAGCCGCTGAAAGTAGCACGGTAGGAAAATCCCGACCGCTGCGACCAGCGCTAACCGCTGACGGACGGCAGGCACAGCGACCCCTGCTGTCAAAGAAGAAGGATCTCCTGCCAGGTTTGGGAGAGCCGGGTGGACTAGACGATCCCCACAGGCGTAAACTCTGTGGATCTCGGATCAAATGGTACATCCGGTATCTCCAGCAGGGGTTGTCGCAGGAGGATGCGTTGGCCAAGGCCAAAGAGCAAAGACCGCCGACACCCGAAGACAGGGCACCTGCCAAAAGGTCGAGTAGTGCGCTAACACCGCCAACCGACACCCCTAAAAGGGTGCGCGCGGCGGAGCCAACTGCTCTAGGACCAAAGGCAGGGACACCTGTAGGAGCACAGCACAAAGCTCCAGAATCAGGACGGCAGGAAGCTCTGGATGAGCGCCCCAGCACGTCAGCAGCAGCAGCTGGACCAACAGCCAGGAAGTCCACCTCCTCGGCGCCCACTGAGCCTCGCGCATCCTACGCGGCTGTCGCGAGTAAGGTGAAGGTGGCCGTGTTGCCTGCGGAGTATCCCCAGGTAATTCTCAGTCGCGGGGACCTTTCCGCGCTTGAGGAGGCCATCCTGGATCAGGTCATACTGACAGGATGGGACACTGCAGTTTCCTTTCTTGGAATTCACTTCCGAGTAGGACACCTGGTCATTGAGTGCACGGACCAGAACTCTGCAGACTGGCTGGCGACGGTAGCAACAAAGCTACACTCATGGAAGGGCGTACCCCTTGATTGCAGGATGGGGGATGACATTCCGTCACCCCACACCATCACGCTCTACCTGCCGAGAAGTGCGGACAGGGAAACCGACGACTTGCTGGTTATGCTGAGTAACCAGAACAAGGTCGAGACTGACGCATGGAGAGTCATCTCAAGAAGAGAGGAAGGAGGAGGAGCCCTGCTAGTACTTGGCATCGACGAGATGGCCAAGGAAGACATAGTGACCAGAGGTCACCAGCTTTTCTTCCGCTTCGGGAAAATCCCCGTTAGCGGATTGAGAAATACGGCGGAAAAGACCGCACCCGCGAGTGAGGACCTCCCTCCAGCGGGACCGAATTCGGAGCCGTCCCCGGCTGCGAGCGGATCCAGCGTCTGCACGGCAGGTCCTTCCAACATGTTGGAGATCTGGCGGATCTTACACTGGATCCCGCCACAGTTGAGGAGATGGACCAGCAGCCGGCCATGTCCCAGGAGTTGCAAGACGAACTGGAAGGAGCGGACGTCACTCTGACGCCACGCGATGACGAGGGGAACTCCCGGCCCCCCTCGTCATGTGATATGGAGCCGCTGTTGTAGTGCGATGACGCAAGTCATCAGCACTAAGCTAGCCCAGGTGAACATCCACCGTGCGAAGGCGGCCTCTGCCGTCCTAGCCAGGATGTTCACCACCCAACACCTTGGGCTAGCTCTAGTACAGGAGCCATGGGAAAACAATGGCATCAAAGGCCTGTACACAGCGGACGCAAAGGTAATCTGGGACCAAAGAGACCCGGTACCTAGAACATGTATAATGGTGAGGAAATGTATTAATTATACCATCCTTTCAGAATTCCTAAGCAGGGACTGCGTGCCAATAGCAGTGCATACCGCTGGTGGCACACGTACCACAGTGGTGGCCTCGGCGTATTTCGCCGGCGATGAAGCCTGTCCGCCGCAGGAAATCGTGGGACTGGCAGAACACTGCGCCAGGGAGAAGCTCCCCCTGATCATCGGGTGTGATGCCAACGCACACCATGAGGCCTGGGGAAGCACAGACACTAACACAAGAGGTGAGTACCTTCTTGACTTTATATTTAGATATAACTTAGAAATTGGAAATGTCGGTGCCATACCGACATTCGTAACTAGAATCAGGGAAGAAGTATTAGACATCACCCTGATAAGTAGGTGCCTTAAGCCACACCTAAGTAACTGGCATGTCTCAATGGAGGAATCTATGTCTGACCATAGAATCATCCTCTTTGAGCTGCGGGTCAATACAGACAGTAGCGCACCAGCCCGTAACCCCAGGAAAACAAACTGGGAAAAGTTTAAAACGACCCTACAACTCAATCTATCCAATGAAGAGACGGGTATACCCCGCACACAATTGGAATTAGAAAGAGTTGTAGGCAATATAAACAGCAGCATAACAAATGCATTCGAGGAAAGCTGTCCTTTTGGAAGGAAGCGCATAGAAACGGACGCCCCTTGGTGGAACGATAGCCTTGAGAGGCTACGAATCACCACCCGTCGCCTCTTCAATGGGGCAAAAAGAGACGGGACTTGGGACTCTTACCGTGAAAGCCTGACCTCCTATAATAGGGAGATAAGAAAGGCCAAACGGAAGAATTATCGCGAGTTCTGCGAAAGTATAGAGAGTACAACCGAAGGTGCCCGTTTCCACAGGGCACTTTCAAAACGTACGCCTGAGGCAAATTTAGCTCTGAAACGAAGGGATGGCACCTTCACTAACAGCAGTGTAGCGAGACTAGAGCTCTTGTTTGAGACACACTTCCCGGGAAGTACCCCGGTACAAGAAGATACAGTCGATGCAAGAAACATGTCTAGGCCAGTGTCTGCCGACTGGAAAATCGCCAAGTCGACAGTCACAACAGGACGGTTACAATGGGCAATTGGTACATTCCAGCCCTATAAATCGCCAGGCCTTGACATGATATCACCATCCTTTCTACAGCAAGGGCAGGGCATACTCCTCCCCATTCTTAGAAGGATTATGATTAGTAGCCTTGCACTTGGATATATACCAAGAGCATGGCGTAGAGCTAGGGTGGTCTTCATCCCCAAGGCAGGGAAGAAAGATATCACCAGCCCCAAGTCCTTCAGACCCATCAGTTTAACATCGTTTTTACTGAAAACGATGGAGAAGCTGGTGGACTACAAGATAAGAAGTACTTTTCTGATGCAAACTCCGCTGCAACCAACGCAGCATGCATACAGAGTAGGCCGTTCCACGGATACGGCACTATATCAGCTACACAGCACCCTAAGCACAGTGGTTGATAATAAGGAAGTGGCCATATGCGCCTTCCTGGACATAGAGGGTGCCTTCGACAACACATCTCACGGTGCTGTCCAGGCTGCCCTGACCAGGAGGGGCCTAGACGTAACCACCAGCAGATGGATTTCCTCACTGCTGGCGTCTAGACAAGCCACGGCAACAGTTCAAGTTTTCATTCATTCTCTGTGGTTAAATTCCGTTGTGCTTCGGTTCGTGCTCGCGCTCGCGCTCTCGTTCTCTTGTTATTGTCTATTGTTGTGTGTGTTTGTAAGTACAAACTTAGCATCTTTAGCAATTAACCCTAGTGTGCCTAATAATATAATTTTATTTTCTAATCCTTAATATTTTCCCTTACTTTTTTTTTTTTTGTTTCTTGTGTATTCCTTTAATTATTTTCTTTAAAATGGTTGTCTGTTACAACAAAAATTGCCAAGTGCGAGCAAACGTTAAGATGGGTTTTGTTTGTTGCTGGCTGTGTGATAATATTTCACACGAAAAATGTGCTGGCCTAAACGGCCGTATTGTTGATTTAATTCAAGCCAAATCTGGCTTAAAATGGACTTGTGAGTCATGTAGGGATGTCGAAAGGGATATGATGGGATTCATGAGGCAGACTAGAAGTGGCTTTGGGAATCTTTTCGGCCAGTTTAAAGCAGGGACCGTAATTATTATAATTTTTAAAATATAAATTATTAAATAAAAGTTATTTTTTGATTTTTATCAAAAAAATTGAAAAATAACTTTTATTTTTCAATCTAAATAAAAAAATTATAAAATAAAAATTAAATATCAATTTTTATTTAAAAATCATAGTATAACTCTTATTTTCAATTTTTATTTTATAAATTGAAAATAAAAATTACTATCCAATTTTTATTATAAAAATCGAAAATAAAAGTTATTTTTCAATTTTTATTTTATAAATTGAAAATAAAAATTATTCTTCAATTTTTATTTTATAAATTGAAAATAAAAGTTATTTTTCAATTTTTATTTTATAAATTGAAAATAAAAGTTATTTTTCAATTTTTATTATAAAAATCGAAAATAAAAGTTATTTTTCAATTTTTATTTTATAAATTGAAAATAAAAATTGAATGCTTATATCTTTTAAGCCGAAAGGTGTATTTTCAAAAGTGACATGTATATATAAAGGCGCAGTCAAGGAAAGTCGGAACAATGTTGCTCAACCCCCCTACCCCCCTCACACACCCCCTTTTCAATGATTGAATATATCACATAGATATTCGCTTTAAAATATTTTGATCAGAATAATGTATGTGAAATCATTGAATAAATTCTTACTAATAACATAAATATACTTCATTTGTGCAAATTTAATTACATTTTCAAACTTTATATTTAATTTGAGAAACAAAAGTTTTTTAATGGATTCCGATGACAGATTGCACCTTAAATCGGAAAGAATCAATTTTAGCGCAGAAAATGCTCTTTCTACTGAAACTTGGGTAGCAGGCACGCTATGCAGTATCTTCGCTAATTGGTACAGACGAGGATATGTAAATTTTTTGCTCTCCCAGTATTTCATATATCCTCTGAAGGCCAATGGCTTAGGAGATACCCGTGAATTTCTGTGATCGCCAAGTTCAATTCAGGATCGTCGTCGTCATCGGATTCGCCAGAGCACACTTCAATTGAGTTAAGAAACTCGTTTAAAAGGGAGCATGTGCTTTGAGATGCTCCGTCAATCTGACTGGGGGACTGAGTTGCCCTTTGTGATATAACCACTTGTTCTTCTGGTGCGCTGTCCTGATAAAATGAAATAATATACAAATTCCGTTTGAAATAATTGTTTTTAAGTTTTTAAAATATAAGATTACCTTTTTATTTACGGATAGTATCTTCCGCATTAATGCCGTCAAGTGATTTTTGGCATATACCTGCTGTATTGGATTTTTAATTAAAACCCTGCGAATCCGGGGATCCAAGAAAATTGCGGAGAGAACAACTTCATTTTGCGTTAGATTTACTTCTCGTTTTTAAAATTTGGCAAGATCCTCACTATGAGTGTTTTCCATTGATTTGACGGATAACTTTGTTTCGAGCCAAAGCTTATAGAAGTCGCCAAAAAATAGTTGCTCCCTCTGCAGTTTCTGGGTGGCTATAAAAATCGGCTCTAATGCAGATAGCAGCAAGTTAATTTCCTCCCAATTCGATTCCGTTAACTGCAAATGCTCACTAAGGTGTTCTTCCGAAAACTCCTTGTACACGCAGACATTTTTCAACATAGTGTATGTTGAGTTCCATCTGGTTGGAAATCAAGGAGAGGTTGAGGTAACGGTAGAGATAATCTAAGCGTTTCAAAAATATATAAGTATTTATTTTGTGATTTTTTTAATACCTAAAAGTCGAGTTCGAATGTTTTTATATTGCTTTGGCTGTCAACAATAATTTTGATCAGATCCTTTAGGAGGTCATGTACTGCAAGCTGCAAAGAATGGGAGAATCTGATAGAAACTATCGAGTGAACTTGTACGTCCTTCAATTGTATCGTCAAAATATCAATAGGTTAGAATAAGATCCTGTTCAGATATTCTAGGCTTTTATAACATTCTGCCATTATCTGATGTGACGGTGTATATTTGGCTCTTGGAAACTGCAAACTCTTTCATATACTCTCTATCCACACTTAAATTGAGACCAGAGTGTTTTCTATGCAGCTCAATCAACCCAAGCGTTTTAACTTCAATGCGGTGGTTGATAAACTGCACTTAACTCCCAATACTCCTGTTGTGCTGATGCAATATCGATTTTAAGCGAAAGTATTTTTTTTTTAATATTTTGAAAGATTTCTTTTCTAAACTCAATTTCTCGCTTAATGGTGATTACGTTGCGTGATGATATAGGGTTCATATCCAGACCGCTAAAAATTTGTTCCGTCAACTTTTTAAATGGAGGAGTTAAGAGAGCGAATGGTGCTTTCTCTTTGTTACCAGTTGCACGAAGCTTCTAGAACAGAAAGACAATGAAATTTTTTTTATTTTTTTCTTAGGCTCGTCTGCATCTTGTTCATCAATTTCATTTTTGTATTCGCCTGGATGAACTTCCTGCAAATGTCTTCTAAGTTGGTAAAGTACTGTCCTTTAAACGAACGGCCACAAAGTTTGCATTTCGAAAATTTTTGTCTGATTCGAAATTAAAAAATTCACGGATAATAACATCACTTTTACGGCCCATTTTTTAAACAATTTTTATATTTTTTTGTGAAGCTTTCGGCCGTCAGGGTTTTAGTCTTCCTCTTCACCTCAGATGACGTTCCTGCTTCTCCTGTCAGGCCATTTCCTTCCCTTTTGACGTTTATCGCACATCAATGGGAATAACAACTATCGTATCGCTTAATGTGAAACATTTTTGTTACATTGACGACCTTAAGAAATTAACCCTTGGCTTTAAATTGGTCATGCTTTCGAGAGTTCACTATATATTTAGGTTACTGGTAAGAATATATTCACAGTGAATCTCATATGTATTATTTGATAAAAATATATTATAGAAATATCACATAGAGAAGTTATACTCAATCATTGAAAAGGGGTGTGTGAGGGGGGGTAGGGGGGTTGAGCAACATTGTTCCGACTTTCCTTGACTGCGCCTTTATATATACATGTCACTTTTGAAAATACACCTTTCGGCTTAAAAGATATAAGCATTCAATTTTTATTTTCAATTTATAAAATAAAAATTGAAAAATAACTTTTATTTTCAATTTATAAAATAAAAATTGAAAAATAACTTTTATTTTCGATTTTTATAATAAAAATTGAAAAATAACTTTTATTTTCAATTTATAAAATAAAAATTGAAAAATAACTTTTATTTTCAATTTATAAAATAAAAATTGAAAAATAACTTTTATTTTCGATTTTTATAATAAAAATTGGATAATAATTTTTATTTTCAATTTATAAAATAAAAATTGAAAAATAATTTTTATTTTAATTGTTAAAATAAAAATTGAAAAATAATTTTATTTTCGATTTTTATAATAAAAATTGAAAAATAACTTTATTCTTAATTTTAAATAATAATTGAAAATAAAAGTTTATCGAGTTTCTCATAACTCTTATTTGCGGTCCCTGGTTTAAAGCGCTGTTTAATAGCTTCTCAGCTTTGGATGCCAATTATAAGGGCATGAACTCTTGAAAGCGAAAAAAGGCCAATTTTAGGCTGTCTATTGGCCCGAATGAACTTTCAGTTCCTTCATTTCACCCACCGTGTCTGCTCTGTTAATTAATCTTTCGTCCCCTTCTCCTCAAACGACTGTCAGTATGGATGGCATTGCTTTGTCTATGGATGTGGTTCCTCCTGACACCGTTGAAGCTTCTGATTCGGTTGTTGTCAGTGCTGATGTTGCCGATCAACATGACAGCGCAATACAACACTGTCTCAAACGTCAATTAACAAATGCAGTACCCTGCTGTTAAAATACTCTGGTAGGTGTTCCACCAAAAAAACAAATTTTTGTTTCTAGGCTGTCCCCTGATACTACATCTGATGATGTCTTGGCCTTTATTCAGGCCAAATCTGATGCAAAATTTCGGTGGAAAAATTCCAATTTTCATATCAACGGGAGATATCGTCGTTTAAAATAAGGTTCCGGTCAATCATTTCAACGAAATTTGTTGTAAAGAATTCTGGCCCGATCACCTAATAGTAAAGGAATACACTGTGAAAAAGAAAAATCGGACTCCGATTGTATTGCCTTATCTTCCTCTAAATCTACTAGACCTGTTCAACCTAACGACCTTCTAATAGCTCAAAAACTAATCCTCCCTCTCTTGGGCTATCAGAATGTAAGAGGGCTTCGTAGTAAACTTAGTAATCTTTATCTAAATAGCCTGTCCTTTCATTTTAATGTCTTTGCCTTTTCTGAAACTTGGTTAAGGCCCGACATTCATAATTCTGAAATTCTTTCTAACAAATTCTCCATTTATAGAAAAGATCGTTCCCCACGTATTGGTGGTGGTGTACTTATTGTATTGATGCTATTTATCTTCGGAAGTAGTAATAACCGTAGTTCTATGGATATTGAATTTGTTGTGTCAAACTGAGTTATGTGGCATTGATGTTTATTACTGTTCTTATTTCCTCCTTCTTCAGACAACTCAGTCTATTCTTCGCATGCTTCTGCATACATTCTGTTTTATCGTTGCTCTCTGATCGTGATGTTCTTGTTGTTCTTGGTGATTTCAATATACCGAACACAATGGATTTCGTGTTCTGACTCCAACGTTTTGACTTCCACGACGCAACATGATTTTTTGATAATCTTTTTGGGATGTCATTGTGTCAGATCAATGATATCCCAAATTCTCTAAATAAGATGCTTGATCTTATTTTTGTTTTGGATCCCGCTTTCTTATCTGTTTCTCTTACTAATCCCATATCCTTTCCTGAAGACCCTTATCATCCGACTTTGGAGGTGTTGATGGACTTACCGTCCGGGCTCCTAATTTTTGTAATGAGCCTACAAAGAGAGCTCGTAATTTCGGAAAACCGATTTTTCAAAGCTCTCTCAGCTCTTATTACAGACTGACTGGTCCCGACTATATGGGTGAGGGATTTGGATAGTGCAGTCTCGATTTTTTATTCGACTTTAAACACCTTACTTGATTTATGTGTTCCCTTATGTGTTCCATGCAGGTCTAATAAACCTGTTTGGTATACGAGGGAGCTAACTAGCTTGAAAAATAGAAAATCAAGAATGTACAAAAAGTTCAAGAAAACTGCTCTTTCTTGGATCTTTCGCGTTATCTGATTGCAGTCCAATTTTTCTGTTCTTAATACCTATGTATAAAGATTATTCGAAAGATGCAAACTGCAGTTTCGAAATGATCCTAAAAAGTTTTATACGTTTGTCAATCCAAGCGTAGATCATCAACACTTCCATCAACTGTGTTTTTTGAAAGAAAGACCGCGGATTCTGATCAGGCTATCGCCGATTTATTAGCCGAATTTTTTCAAACAACTTACAGCGTTCAAGATGATCAATTAAGATCGCCTTATCCATATCGTGTAAATGTTTCTAATTGCATTTTTGGACCTTTAATTACGGAAAGCTCGCTTTTAAGTGATTAAAGGCCATAAAACCGGTATTTTCACCGGGACCTGACGGAGTACCAGGATGTGTTCTTCGGTATGCGCTGAAGGTCTTTTGAAACCCCTGTATAGCTTATTTAAACTTTCTGTTGAGTTATGCTCTTTCCCAAAAGTTTGGAAAGAATCATTTATTATTCCTCTCCTTAAGAAAGGAAACAAGTAAATGTTGTAACTATAAGGTATTTCTAAGTTGTCTGCGATTCCTAAGGCTTTTGAGAAAATGATAACTTCTCAGTGCATATCTTTGTAGATCTATTATTCACCCTACCAGATGGGTTTGTGAAAATAGATCTATACCACTAACTTTGGAATTTACTACGTTTGTTATACATGGTTTTCAAAATAAAATGCAAACTGATTATTTACACTGATTTTAGTAAAGCTTTCCATTCCGTTAATCACAATCTTTTATTGCGTAAACTCCATCTTTTAGGTTTTCCTAATAACCTAATTCTGTGGATTTCAAGCTACTTAAATTTTAGAACCCAAAAAGTTTTTTTTAATGGTTTAGTTTCTAAACCTGTTCAAGTTTATTCTGGAGTTCCACAAGGAAGTCATCTCGGCCCCTTGTTATTTACGCTTTTTATAAATGATCTGCCTTCTGTTATAAATCACTCTCGGGTTCTCATGTATGCCGATGACGTTAAACTTTGTATGTCGGCCACTGACAATCTTCTTGGTGTCAGGCTGCAAACTGATCTTGACAGTTTTCAGACATGGTGTAACGTAAATTTCTTAAATCTTAATTGTAATAAATGTAAAGTTATGTCTTTTTGTAGGCGAACTCCTTTTGAATTTAATTACGTTCTTAATTGTAAACCGCTTGAACGTATTATGTCGGTTACTGATTTGGGTATTCTTTTGGATCCTAAACTAAAGTTTGACAAGCACATTGTATCTATTGCTAATCGAGCATTTGGCGTTTTGGGTTTCATAAAGCGTTGGTCGAAAGAATTTGACGATCCCTATATTACTAAACTACTTTATATGTCACTTGTCAGACCTATTCTGGAATATGGGTCTTGTATTTGGAGTCCCCAATATAAGATTCATCAGGACAGAATAGAATCTGTTCAAAAACAATTTCTACTCTTTGCCCTCCGAGGTCTGAACTGGAATACTAACATTCGCTTGCCTCCTTATCGTAGTCGACTTTTACTAATTAATCTTCCCTCTCTTTCTGATCGGAGAACAATGCTTGGTGTAGTCTTTCTACACAAACTGATTATTGGTGAAATTGATTCATCTGAATTAATTAGCCAAATTAGTTTTGCTGTCCCGATCAGAACTTCTAGAAATTTTTTACCTCTTTCTCTTCAATCCTGTGTTACTAATTATGCTATTCATAACCCTTTCCGAGTACTTTGTTGTAACTATAACAATCTTTCTCAATTTATAACTAATTCTTCTTCTGTGCAATCTTTGAATATTTCAATTATTTCTTACTTATCTAGCTTATAGTTAATTTATGGTTTTGTTTTTTGTTGTTTACAATACAATTGTTTGTCCGTCTTTGTCTCTTTGTCCGCGCGTCAACAAGCCCGTGCTTGGTGTCGTTTGGGCCACTTGAGTGTACTGCTCGTTTAGTACATCAACGTCCAAATAAATAACACTGTTACTGTCACAACCACAAAAGGTTGTCCTCAAGGGGGTGTTTTGTCTCCTTTACTTTGGAGTCTACTAGTAGATGAACTACTCCAGAAACTTGCCGGCTATGGAATTCAATGTCAGGGCTACGCTGATGACATTGTGATCATAGCACGAGGCAAATTCGAAGAAGCACTCTGTGACATTGTACAATTAGGACTACGGATAACGAGCGACTGGTGTGGAGAGGTGGGCCTCAACCTCAACCCCGCCAAGACAGTCATCGTTCCCTTCACTAAGAGATACAAGTTACAGAGAATGAGGCAGATAAGGCTGTCGAACAGCATAATAGAAACAAGCAAGGAGGTTAAGTACCTAGGAGTCACTTTTGACAGCAAATTAAACTTCGGCTCCCATGTAAAGAACGCGATATCAAAGTGCTCTAGAGCACTTTACGCATGTCGCAGTATAGCCGGGAAATCATGGGGCACATCACCGAAGATAATCAGATGGCTATACCTAATGGTATTCAGGCCAATGCTCACTTATGGAGCAATAGCTTGGGGTGATAGAGCACAACTCATCACTATGAACACCTGTCCGACAGCAGCCATTGAAGTTCTAATGGAGCTTACGCCACTCCATGTGGTCATCAGACTGCACCAAAGAGCGACTCTTCTAAGGATGGCACGGGATGGAGTTGGAAGTAGTCACATCCTTAGCATAAGAGACGCGGAACTGCTATCAGGTGATCTCCCCTTGCTTACGCAACCAAGGGACGAGATGACAGCCGTACTTACGTTCGAGCAGAATTTCGAAGTGAACCTGAGTATCAAGAAAGAATGGACAACACTTAATGAGGTCCATCCTATGAGACAGCACACCATAAAATGGTACACCGATGGATCACTCACAGACCAAGGCACAGGACTTGGAGTTGTGGGCCCTCGGATATCATACCATGAATCCCTAGGAACATATACCAGTATCTTCCAAGCTGAAGTATGTGCAATAGGGAGGTGTGCTGATTTTAATCTCAATAGGAACTATCGGAATAGGGATATAGCCATCCTATCCGATAGCCAAGCAGCCCTTCATGCACTCGATAAGGCGAAAGTAACGTCTAAAGTAGTGTACGAGGTACGAAGGAAGCTAAACCAACTGGGATTGCATAATAGGCTAACCCTAAGATGGATCCCAGGTCACATGGATATAGCAGGGAATGAAATGGCTGACAAACTAGCCAGAATGGGGGCTAGCAGACCCCTAATAGGTCCTGAACCGTTTTGTGGAATTGGAAGTCACACAATTCGGGAGTACTTACGCAAGGAAGAGAGACGACTT
This sequence comes from Drosophila quinaria, assembly GCA_035047525.1. Classification (NCBI taxonomy): domain Eukaryota; kingdom Metazoa; phylum Arthropoda; class Insecta; order Diptera; family Drosophilidae; genus Drosophila; species Drosophila quinaria. Next base: position 14,894 of record JAWNPO010000466.1, read on the forward strand.
CAGCAGTCGCATTGGACTGAGACCACAGGTCTCAGACAAGCTAAACACCTCCTAGGCAGCTACAACCCTAAGCGGTTCAAGCAGGCAATTTCACTAGGAAAGAACAGACTCAGAATACTCACCGGTCTGCTGACAGGGCACTGTAGACTGAGAAGTCACCTATCCAAATTGGGCATTGTTAGGAGCGGAACCTGCCGGTTCTGCAACTGTGAGGAGGAATCCTCAACGCATATACTAGCAGAATGCACTGCTCTATCCAGACGCAGATGTAGTCTTCTAGGGAAATATGTCATACCTATTGGCGACATTGTATACCTCAATCCGACCAAAATCCTCGACTTCGTGCGAGAGATCGGGTTGATGGATGAGCTATAAGCTCAGAAGAGGGCACAATAGATCCAAAAGGGTCGCGGTGCAGGCTCCCCCACATTAATAATAATCTAGATATTTATAATCTAGATAGCACTGAGACTACAGTCGCCATCCTTTTAAGAAATAACTATTTGATTTTCAGTCATTCGATTTCTGTCTAGAGTTGAATAAACAACGATTCAATTTTTCTCACTATCTAACAAAACAAAAGCTTGTTTCTTTTATTTATTTTGGGAGCTGAATACTTCTTTTGAATTGTTATTCTTAATAGTTTTGAAAAAAAAAGGATTTTTAAAAATTTGATCGTACCCCGTGAATAGGGGTTCATGACTTATGATCAAGAAGTGCGAAATTTGAAAACTCCCATAACTTTGTGAAAACTCATCCGATCTACATGCGGAATATCTTTTTGATCATAATTTGGCCTCAATATGAATAAATTGACTCAACAATATTGGTTTTGAAAAAATTGTTTTTTTTGAAATTTGATCGTACCCCATGAATAGGGGTTCATGACTTATGATCAAAAAGTGCGAAATTTGAAAACTCCCATAACTTTGTGAAAACTCATCCGATCTACATGCGGAATGTCTTTTTGATCATTATTTGGCCTTAATATGAATAAATTGACTCAACAGTATTGGTTTTGAAAAAAAAAGGATTTTAAAAAATTTGATCGTACCCCATGAATAGGGGTTCATGACTTATGATCAAAAAGTGCGAAATTTGAAAACCCCCATAACTTTGTGAAAACTCATCCGATTTACATGCGGAATATGGTTTTGATCATAATTTGGCCTCAATATGAATAAATTGACTCAACACTATTAGTTTTTGTTGAAATATCACTCTGTTCTAAGAAGCAAAAGCTGCTTTGATTGAAATTAAGAATTTGCTAATCTAGATATTTATAATCTAGATAGCACTGAGACTACAGTCTCCATCCTTTTAAGAAATAACTATTTGATTTTCAGTCATTCGATTTCTGTCTAGAGTTGAATAAACAACGATTCAATATTTCTCACTATCTAACAAAACAAAAGCTTGTTTCTTTTATTTATTTTGACAGCTGAATACTTCTTTTGAATTGTTATTCTTAATAGGTTATGGGCCCAGCTCATTTCTAAAATAATAATTAAAATAAGTAAAATTTTGATTAAGTGAAAATTTTTTTTTGAATTAGCATTTAAATTTGATTCAAATTAAAATTCAAGAATGGATCGTGTAAAGCGTAATATTAAACCTTTTGATGGAGAGAAGTACGCTATCTGGAAATTTAGCGTACGTGCACTTTTTTCCGAAAATGACTTGATTAAAGTTGTGGATGACGAATGGCTACCAGTTGTCGCTGACGGGGAAGAACCAATGAATGTGGATCAATTAAATAACAAAGGCTTCGCTTTCATGATGCACCGAAAACTTAACCTCAATAATAAGTGTGTGACTTTCATTCTGGATTCTGGAGCTTCTGGTCATATGATCAATGATTTGGACCTGTCTGCTGACTTTATACAACTTGATTCACCAATTGGAATTTCAGTCACCAAATGTGGAGAGAGCATTTACGCAACAGCTATGGGTATAGTAAGACTTCAAAGCAATTTGGGCGAAAACATAACTCTTGAAGACGTTCTATTTTGTCAAAACATCCCTCATAACCTTCTATCAGTTAAGAAGATGCAAGACAAGAAGATGACAATAGAATTTAACTCAGATGGGATTAAGGTAACAAAGGATGGTCGTACAGTAATTACAGGTATGAACAAGTCTAATGTACCTATACGAGTTTAAGACATGTCCTAGAGCATATGTATCAAAGACTGATAAAAATCAATACCAAATGTGGCATGAAAGATTAGGCCAATGTTTGAAGATATTAATCTTTTAAAAAATGTTTATATAGAAAATGAATTATGTGAGGCTTGCATATATGGAAAGCAATCTAGACTTACTTTTGAGAAATTTAAAAATAAGGATCACGTAAAGAGGCCATTATTTGTTGTTCATTCAGATGTATGTGGTCGGATAACACCTTCTACTTTTGATGGTAAAAATTATTACGTAATCTTTGTTGATGAATACACTCACTACTGTGTAACCTATTTAATTACATACAAATCTGATGTATTTGCTATGTTTAAAGATTTTACAGCTAAAAGTGAAGCTCATTTTAATCAAAAATTAGTTAATCTGTATATTGATAATGGTAGAGAATATTTATCAAATGAAATGAGAAATTATTGTGTAGAGAAAGGTATAAGTTATCACACACTCCTCAATTAAATGGAGTATCAGAACGTATGATAAGAACCATAACAGAGAAAGCACGAGCTATGGTTAGTGGAGCTAAGTTAGATAAGAAATTTTGGGGTGAGGCTGTTCTGACAGCTACCTATTTAATTAATAGAAGTCCAAGTAATTCATTACGTCTCAAGAGGAAAACACCATATGAAATGTGGCACAATAGAAAACCCAACTTAAAGTATTTAAAAATTTTTGGATCAACAGTTTATGTTCATAATAAATTAAGAAAAAGGAAATTTGATGAAAAATCAGTAAAATGTATCCTTGTTGGTTTTGAACCAAATGGACTTAAGTTGTGGGATATAGAGTCGAATAAGATTATTGTGGCCAGAGATGTAATTGTTGATGAAACAAATATGGTGAATTCTAGAGCTGTGGTTGAAAACATAGTACAAGATAATACTTGTGGGTCCCAAATTGTGAATTTGGAACCAGATGAATACTTCCGGATTGAAGGTTCGGAAGGTATTCGGGCCAAAAGAAACTATGTTAGAGCAGTCAAGAAAAGTGAGTTGCTCCCGAATGAGAATACGGAGGGTTTTCATAATAGTATGGAAACTAATGCTCAAGTTGTCTTACCAGCTGAGAGTAAGACAAGTAGAACTCGTACTAGCTTCCTTAAGAGTAAGGAAAACGTCCATGGTGAAAGAATGGATGCTGCTATACCAAATGTAAATTTGGAAGTTATCCATGGTGAAACAATAGAAACTGCAGGTAGACAGCCTAGAAGTAGCAGTACAAGTATAGATTGTTCTGAGAACAGATCTGATACATTAAGACGTACGATGACAGATTCTGATAAGAGAGATACTGTCGCCGATTCTGAAGAAAGAGAATCGGGCGATGTGAGACGTAGTGAAAGACTTAAAAATAAGCCCAAAATTTCTTATAAATTACTAATGAATGCACAGTTAATGTTTAGTAATATTCCAAGTAAATTCGAAGAAATTGCAAATAGAAGTGATAGATCATGTTGGGAAGAGGCCGTAAATGACGAACTCAGCTCCCATGCATTAAATCAAACATGGTTTATCGTAGACAAACCCAATGATAAAAATATTGTTGATTGTAAATGGATTTTTACTATTAAACATGACGAGTCCGGTAATCCAATAAGATATAAAGCAAGGTTAGTTGCACGAGGGTTTACACAAGAATATTTAGTTGACTATGACGAAACATTTGCCCCAGTAGCCAGAATCTCAAGTTTTAGATTTATTATGGATATTTCAAACCAATATGACCTAAAAGTTCATCACATGGATGTTAAGACTGCCTTCTTAAATGGAATATTGAATGAGGAAATATATATGAAAATACCTCAAGGTTTGATATGTGGTGAAGGAAAAGTTTATAAGCTAAATAAAGCTATTTATGGTCTTAAACAGGCAGCTAGATGTTGGTTTGAAAAGTTTGAGCAGGTATTAAAGGAAGATGGTTTTATGAATTCTGCTGTAGATCATTGTATATATATTAAGGACAATAGTGATATAAAGAAAAATATATATATATTGTTATATGTCGATGACATAGTAATTGCAACAAAAGATATAGAAACGATGTCAAAGTTTAAATCTTAGTTAATGAATAAGTTTAGAATGACAGACTTATTTGAGATTAAACATTTCATTGGTATTAGAATAGATAGAGATAATGATCGAATAAGTCTAAGCCAATCAGCGTATATAACACATATTATAAAGAAATTTAACATGGAACAGTGTAATCCAATAAGTTCACCACTTTCAAGTAAACTTGATTATGAGAGCTTAAACTCAGATGATGTTGAATGCCGCCGCTTAATAGGTTGTTTAATGTACGTTATGTTATGTACACGTCCTGATCTTAGTATACCAGTAGGAATTTTAAGTAGATACACAAATAAAAATAATAAAGAGCTATGGCAATGTCTTAAGAGAGTATTAAGGTATCTAAAAGGGACAATTGATTTAAAACTAATTTTTGTTAGAAATCTAAATTATAAAAATGTTTTTATTGGATATGCTGACTCAGATTGGGCAGGTTGTAGTGATGATAGAAAAAGTACAACTTGATATTTATTTAAAATGTTTGAATCTTGCTTAATTACTTGGAATACAAGAAAACAGAATTCTGTCGCAGCTTCATCTACTGAAGCAGAATATATGGCACTATTTGAAGCCGTTAGAGAGGCAATGTGGCTAAGATCACTATTTAAATGTATTTTTACTGAATTCAATGAGCCTATAAAGATATATAAGGATAATCAGGGTTGTATTAGCATAGCTAACAATCCTTCATGTCACAAGAGGTCTAAACATATTGATGTAAAGTATCATTTTTCAAAAGAGCAGGTAGAGAAGAAACTAATCGTCCTTGAGTATATTCCTACAGATAATCAGCTGGCAGACATGCTCACCAAGCCGTTGCCTGGAGTACGTTTCCTGAGGCTAAGAAAGGAAATGGGACTGCAATGAACGTGAACACAACTATCCCTTTGCGTATGGTCTGATTGAGTTTTTCTGGGTTTTTCCCAATCCTAGCAACAAATGTTGGGCCACAAATATACGATCTTCCCAGAATTAAAATTAAGACTGTTTTTATTAATAATATATAGGAATCAATCAATTCATCTTTTGAGGAGGCGTGTTGAAATATCACTCTGTTCAAAGAAGCAAAAGCTGCTTTGATTGAAATAAAGAATTTGGTAATCTAGATATTTATAATCTAGATAGCACTGAGACTACAGTCTCCATCCTTTTAAGAAATAACTATTTGATTTTCAGTCATTCGATTTCTGTCTAGAGTTGAATAAACAACGATTCAATTTTTCTCACTATCTAACAAAACAAAAGCTTGTTTCTTTTATTTATTTTGGGAGCTGAATACTTCTTTTGAATTGTTATTCTTAATAGTTTTGAAAAAAAAAGGATTTTTAAAAATTTGATCGTACCCCATGAATAGCGGTTCATGACTTATGATCAAGAAGTACGAAATTAGAAAACTCCCATAACTTTGTGAAAACTCATCCGATCTACATGCGGAATATCTTTTTGATCATAATTTGGCCTCAATATGAATAAATTGACTCAACAATATTGGTTTTGAAAAAAAAAAGGATTTTGAAAAATTTGATCGTACCCCGTGAATAGGGGTTCATGACTTATGATCAAAAAGTGCGAAATTTGAAAACTCCCATAACTTTGTGAAAACTCATCCGATCTACATGCGGAATGTCTTTTTGATCATTATTTGGCCTTAATATGAATAAATTGACTCAACAATATTGGTTTTAAAAAATTTTTTTTTTTTTGATATTCGATCTTACCCCATGAATAGGGGTTCATGACTTATGATCAAAAAGTACGAAATTTGAAAACTCCCATAACTTTGTGAAAACTCATCCGATCTACATGCGGAATATCTTTTGGATCATAATTTGGCCTCAATATGAATAAATTGACTCAACAATATTGGTTTTGAAAAAAAAAGGATTTTAAAAAATTTGATCGTACCCCGTGAATAGGGGTTCATGACTTATGATCAAAAAGTGCGAAATTTGAAAACCCCCATAACTTTGTAGAAACTCACCCGATCTACATGCGGAATATCTTTTTGATCATAATTTGGCCTCAATATGAATAAATTGACTCGACAATATTGGTTTTGAAAAAAAATTATTTTTTTTGAAACTCGATCGTACCCCATGAATAGGGGTTCATGACTTATGATCAAAAAGTACGAAATTTGAAAACCCCTTTAACTTTGTGAAAAATCATTCGATTTACATGCGGCATATGTTTTTGATCATAATTTGGCCTTAATATGAATAAATTGACTCAACAATATTAGTT
>JAWNPO010000467.1:0-14018 GCA_035047525.1 Drosophila quinaria
AGGACTTTTCCACAACAATATTGGGTGTTAGACGCCCTGTCTTTGCAGTGTGATTCCTTGTTTTTCTCTAATCAACTTACCTTAGCATGTCTCTTTACAGTACTTTGATTTTCCTGCTCACCCTGAGTATTTTTGGCTAGCTTAGATCACCCTGATTTATCTGTCACCTTTTTTACTACCTTAGCAATTTTTTCATTGAAATAGTTCACTTCAATTCAGAAGCCCAAAGGTGAAACAGCTTTATTTTTTGTGTTTTGTGTTTAATTGTTTGCAGTTTTCGGGTTTCTAAATATCGCTTTTATTTTTCTTTTTCGAAAAGTGAACTTCTTAATTAAAATATTCTGTTAAATATCAATACTGCATTTTATGCTGTATTGGTATTTGCCAGTTGTCCGGCCTAAATCTAAATCAAAATTATTTCTTTTCTTTTTCAAGATATTGTAATTTCTGTGCCGTTTTCCGCCATCGTCACCTTCCTTTTTGTTTAACTATAGCAATAATAATTTATTGGTAAGCTAATTTATGAATTAGTGCGTCCGACTTCTCTGGTTGCCCCCTTTGCCATCCCTTTATTTCATTAATAAGATCTACAAATTTACAGCCATAATTTCTGCATTTTTCCTCTGGTCTAGGACTTTTTCCACAAAAATATTGGGTGTTAGACGCCCTGTCTTTGCAGTGTGATTCCTTGTTTTTCTCTAATCAACTTACCTTAGCATGTCTCTTTACAGTACTTTGATTTTCTTGTCACCCTGAGTATTTTTGGCATAGCTTAGATCACCCTGATTTATCTGTCACCTTTTTTACTACCTTAGCAATTTTTTTCTACTAATGTTGCTGCCAACGATCACCACCTTTATTGACAATGTGTCACCACTACCAATATGAGCTACCTCAAGCTAATCAGCATTTATTAATGCTAAAATCTGATCCTGTGCTTCACGAGCTAACCTTCTGTTCAACTGTAATGCCCCGGTTTTAATTAAATGGTCCAAATTATTGGTCCGTTTCATTGTTCGCTTCATGTCAAACTCTCCTTTTTCTAATTTGCTTAATCTCAACGGTTCTTGTTTCTTTCCAAGCAATTAATCTGTCTGATAATTAATCATTTAACGTCTACTTAATGTCCAACTTTATACTTTACAAGTTTGTTAATTTTAATTAATCTAAATTTCTTTTTCAATACTTCATCTGGTTAATCTGGGATTTTTTCTAAGTTTTTCCCAAGTTTATTTTCCTTTCCTTCTTTTCATTACTTTTACTTATTTAATCAATAGCACAAATTACTAATGTCTTAAGCCTGCTTGGTCAACTGCCCTTTCGGCTGTGTTAAAACTTTGCACCCACACTCTGCTAGTATCACTGATGCTATGCCTTTGTTTACCTCCTGAAATGGACTTTGTGTTACAACTAGCTTTATGCTTGCTACCTACCGATTTGTACTCTACACTAATCAGCATTTATTAATGCTAAAATCTGATCCTGTGCTTCACGAGCTAACCTTCTGTTCAACTGTAATGCCCCGGTTTTAATTAAATGGTCCAAATTATTGGTCCGTTTCATTGTTCGCTTCATGTCAAACTCTCCTTTTTCTAATTTGCTTAATCTCAACGGTTCTTGTTTCTTTCCAAGCAATTAATCTGTCTGATAATTAATCATTTAACGTCTACTTAATGTCCAACTTTATACTTTACAAGTTTGTTAATTTTAATTAATCTAAATTTCTTTTTCAATACTTTATCTGGTTAATCTGGGATTTTTCTAAGTTTTTCCCAAGTTTATTTTCCTTTCCTTCTTTTCATTACTTTTACTTATTTAATCAATAGCACAAATTACTAATGTCTTAAGCCTGCTTGGTCAACTGCCCTTTCGGCTGTGTTAAAACTTTGCACCCACACTCTGCTAGTATCACTGATGCTATGCCTTTGTTTACCTCCTGAAATGGACTTTGTGTTACAACTAGCTTTATGCTTGCTACCTACCGATTTGTACTCTACACTAATCAGCATTTATTAATGCTAAAATCTGATCCTGTGCTTCACGAGCTAACCTTCTGTTCAACTGTAATGCCCCGGTTTTAATTAAATGGTCCAAATTATTGGTCCGTTTCATTGTTCGCTTCATGTCAAACTCTCCTTTTTCTAATTTGCTTAATCTCAACGGTTCTTGTTTCTTTCCAAGCAATTAATCTGTCTGATAATTAATCATTTAACGTCTACTTAATGTCCAACTTTATACTTTACAAGTTTGTTAATTTTAATTAATCTAAATTTCTTTTTCAATACTTCATCTGGTTAATCTGGGATTTTTCTAAGTTTTTCCCAAGTTTATTTTCCTTTCCTTCTTTTCATTACTTTTACTTATTTAATCAATAGCACAAATTACTAATGTCTTAAGCCTGCTTGGTCAACTGCCCTTTCGGCTGTGTTAAAACTTTGCACCCACACTCTGCTAGTATCACTGATGCTATGCCTTTGTTTACCTCCTGAAATGGACTTTGTGTTACAACTAGCTTTATGCTTGCTACCTACCGATTTGTACTCTACACTAATCAGCATTTATTAATGCTAAAATCTGATCCTGTGCTTCACGAGCTAACCTTCTGTTCAACTGTAATGCCCCGGTTTTAATTAAATGGTCCAAATTATTGGTCCGTTTCATTGTTCGCTTCATGTCAAACTCTCCTTTTTCTAATTTGCTTAATCTCAACGGTTCTTGTTTCTTTCCAAGCAATTAATCTGTCTGATAATTAATCATTTAACGTCTACTTAATGTCCAACTTTATACTTTACAAGTTTGTTAATTTTAATTAATCTAAATTTCTTTTTCAATACTTTATCTGGTTAATCTGGGATTTTTCTAAGTTTTTCCCAAGTTTATTTTCCTTTCCTTCTTTTCATTACTTTTACTTATTTAATCAATAGCACAAATTACTAATGTCTTAAGCCTGCTTGGTCAACTGCCCTTTCGGCTGTATTAAAACTTTGCACCCACACTCTGCTAGTATCACTGATGCTATGCCTTTGTTTACCTCCTGAAATGGACTATGTGTTACAACTAGCATTATGCTTGCTACCTACCGATTTGTACTTAACGTTTGGCTGATTTCCATTTTCCAAATTTTAACATCTTTTGGCCTATTTATTGATCTGATTGGGTTTTTCTGGGGTTTTTCCCAATCCTTTGCAACAAATGTTGGATCATTTAAGTTCTGAATACCCCCAGATTGTATTCTAAACTGTTCTTAATTACTTCCAAATTTAAATGTTTTCTAAATACGTACATCTACTAACTTGTTTACTGATCTGATTGGGTTTTTCTGGGGTTTTCCCCAATCCTTGCAGCAAATGTTGGATCATTTATAGTTCTGAATACCCCCAGATTGTATTCTAAACTTTTTCCAAATTTCATGGACAGCCACTATATATCTATGGTTTTACCCAGAGTGTTACAATTTCTAAGTAAACTTGCCAAATGATCAATCCGCTTGCCTGTTCGGGGACTGGGGGCCCTGCCTTAAAATGGCATGTGCAGCCTCAGGCGAACAGGCCCATTACCACGATTGCTACATCCCTCTGGACTCAACTTGTGAACTGATAATATCAGCCCGATTGCCTGTTCGGGTACTGGGGGCCCTGCCTTAAAATGGCATGTGCAGCCTCAGGCGAACAGGCCCATTACCACTATTGCTACATCCCTCTGGACTCAACTTGTGAACTGATAGTATCAGCCCGATTGCCTGTTCGGGGACTGGGGGCTCAACCTTAATGGTTGAGATCCTCAGGCGATCAGGCCAATAACCACGATTGCTACATCCCTCTAGACTCAACTTGTGAACTGATAGTATCAGCCCGATTGCCTGTTCGGGTACTGGGGGCCCTGCCTTAAAATGGCATGTGCAGCCTCAGGCGAACAGGCCCATTACCACGATTGCTACATCCCTCTGGACCCAACTTGTGAACTGATAATATCAGCCCGATTGCCTGTTCGGGTACTGGGGGCCCTGCCTTAAAATGGCATGTGCAGCCTCAGGCGAACAGGCCCATTACCACGATTGCTACATCCCTCTGGACCCAACTTGTGAACTGATAGTATCAGCCCGATTGTCTGTTCGGGGACTGGGGGCTCTACCTTAATGGTTGAGATCCTCAGGCGAACAGGCCAATAACCACCATTGCTACATCCCTCTGGACTCAACTCGTGCTCTGCCTCAGGCGAACAGGCTCACCTCAACCTATTTGTGCTACCTGGAAATTACCTGTTAGAAAACTATTTGAAATTACTTATCTGCAAATTGTAACACACTGTTTAAAAACTGAAGGAATCACGTGGTCCCCTCGAGGGCGCAAGTGATCTAGGATTCAGTGCCACGGTCCTTAGACCATTATTTGGTGTGCACTGAGTCCATTTTGTCTATATGTGTTCATGCAACAGGCTGGCACATATTAATAAAAAAAAAAAAAAAAAGCCACCTGTTCGGCTCGCCCTGCCTTAAACACTGCATGTGCAGCCTCAGGCGAACAGGCCCATTACCACGATTCTACACCCTCTGACCAACTTGTAACTGTATATCACCCATTGCCTGTTCGGTACTGGGGGCCCTGCCTTAAAATGCATGCAGCCTCAGCAACAGCCCATACACATGCACCCTAAATTGACACATCACCCATTGTCCAAATTTGAATCTTCCTGAAAACAACCCCGAGGCCAGATAGACGCCCGGCAGATTTTGTGCACATCCTTCTATATGTGCGCAACACGCAATATAAAAAAAAAAAAAGGAAATAGAAAAAGTGACAAAATGACGAAAAATCAACAGCAGCAGCAGCAAGAAATTATGAATAATACAAATCATAAAATTGTGCGTCATCCAAGAAAATCGACGACGCCAACGCCGACGCCGACGCCGCCACCATTTTCATCTCCAAAAATTGCGCCAAAATTGGCCAATAACGCGCCAAATGCTCCGACGAAAGGAGAGATGAAAAGAATAAAGAGAAAGACGCCATCGCCGCCATTATTTAGCGGTAGTTCAGTGTCGCCATTGCTGGCGCAAAAAATAATTATGCCGCCAAAAAGTGAAGAAGCCAAGCCATCTGTTGCCGCCAAAAATAATATCCAACAATTTTTGGCGGACAACAACAACAGCGGCGGCGGCTGCTGCAACAATAGCAACAGCAACATTATTAGAAACAACAGCAACAAATCGGATGAGCAGTTGGACGTCATTGTGGATGTGCTGTCGATCTCATCGGCCACATCTCCCTCGCTAGCGTCGCCTCCTTCATCATCAACATCGGACAGTCGAATCTCTCCTGTCGTCTCGTCTTTTGGTATTGATTTCACCAATTCAATTCTGGAGGACGATGACGATGCGGATGAGACGACGTCTGGCTCATCGGCGTCTGTGAAAACGGCCAGAAAGAGATCGCCATTATTGCTGAATGAGCAACAGCAACAACAACAACAACGCCAGCAGCAGTGGATCCAGCAACAGCAGCAGCAACAACGCCAGCAACAGCACGGCAATACAGCAACAATATCAGCAGCAATAACTCCAGTTTTGTCGGGAACAGCACCAGCAGCAGCAGCACCATCATCTGAAAAATTTAAAAACTTAGGTGAGCGAGACTTTTATATAAAAAATATTGCCCCTATTTTGCAACCAAAAGCCACAAAAAAACGCAAGGCTGCCATTAATGTCGGCCTAAAGCGAAAATGCAAGACACAGTACAAGCGAGTCGCCAAGCGCCAACATAACATTGGTGACCATTGTACGCAGGAAGCAGAATTTATACAAATACTGAAAAGCTTTGGCCAAAATCCCGACTCCCATTGTTGAAATGACTTTGGATTTGGAGATGACGATCCGGCCTATGACATGTCTGATCCGGACGTCACATTTGATAATTTGAGCTGCTCCTCTTCCTCTTCAAATGGCTCATGGCAGAGTGCATCTGAGGAGGAGGTCATTGGTGATTTCCCACCACCACCATGGATCAGGACGATCCGATCACAGAAACTCCAGTCGCGGTGCCATCATCTCTGAAATTAATTTGAAGAATAATTATTAATAACCAAGAAGAACAACAATATAAAACAGCAACGCAGCAGCCTTATGTTGCTCCTGGCAACAACAACAATAATAACTTACAAAATAACAACAACAACAACAACAAATAGTCAGCCAAATCAGCAAGCACTCCAAGCGATTGGAAGCCTTTTCAGTGAGCAACGGAAATTTGAGGATCAGCAACAACAACGAAAGCAGAATGAATCTGGTGAAAAGTACAAAGATCCCGACTCTGTTCTTGCCAAAAGTTGACCAATACAGCCGCTTTTGGATCGCCTCGACAAACTGGAGGGCGTGAAATGGCTTCGACAAAATCACCCAAATGAGAATAAGGCTTCATTGTTTCATGGAGATTTACAATAAATTTCTTCTGAACTCCTTGACAATACGGAGCTTCATACCACCATTGCGTGGGAACGCGGCTCCGTTTTCTTAGACATCTCACGCCACTACGGAACGCCAGTGGATCCATGACCAGTTGACTCCCAGGGATTCGCCACGTTTTTCGCGTCTCAGCATCGTTACACTGGGAAGCCGATGAACTTTTGAGGTGGAGCTGCAGCCAACTTTGGATGGCAAGAACGAGAGCTCTTGAAGCTTGAGCGTCTTGGCAATCAGAATTTGTAGTGGAGAAACAGAGGCCAAAAATGGATCCTGTCCAATGTCATCGATGTCAGGCTTTGGACATTCAAATTTTGCCGTCGCCAGTTTGTGTGCATGAAATGCGCAATAATCTCAACAACTTGTGCACCAAGCCAAGAAGCACACCAGCCAAGTGTGCCAATTGTCATGGTGCACACGTTGCCTGCTATAAAGGATGTCGCGTCTTCAAGGAGGAGCAGTCCAAACTGGCCATTAATAAGGCCAGGGCTGAGATGGCAAATGTCTTGCAGAATGGTTTCTCATTCAGCAGAATTATGCCAGCCACACCTGCAAGAGGAAGAAGACATCAACAACAACAACAACAACAAAAGCAGCCATTAACGCCGAATCCCAAGCCAAAACAACAGCAACAGAGGCATCAGCCAAAACAACAACAGCAATATTCTGCCAAAAAGCAGCAAAAGCCGCAACAACAACAACAACAACAAAAGCCACATCAGCCAATTCATAAGAAGCAGGAGCGTGTACTAAAGCAACAGAAGCAGCAATTTACGCCCAATAAGGGCAACAACAACAAGAATCACAATAAGAGTAGCCAGCAAACATACAGCCAAGTTGCCAGGGCTGGCAACGCCATCAAGCCACAAAGGCAGAGCTCATCTGGGCCTGCTAGCCGGCATTTGAGTGCTTATCAAGCCAAGCTTCGTGCCGAACAGGCACAGAACAACAACAACAAGCAGCAGCAGCAACTACAAAATAATAAGGAAACTCATGACCAAAAACAAGAACAGCAACTTGGTCAACAACTTGGTCAGCAACTTGGTCAGCAACAACAACAACAACAACAGCCAGATGACTGCTTGAGCTTGGCTATACAACAAAACACACACACAATTGCCATGATGGGCGAGAAAATGGACTCAATGCTTGAGATAATCAGAGTTATGCTCTCTAGGCTAATTCCTGATAGTCCACAGCAATCTCAATCTCAACAACAACAACAACGGCCCATACATATTGAGCCGTTTGTTCGAATTGCTTCGCCCAATCCAAATGACATGTCTGTGGACTCCATTGTGGAGAATAACACTCAAAAATCAGCCAATGACAACAAAAATGAGTAAAAGAACAAAAAAGAAAAGCAACTACATTTTCTACAAGAAAAATACAACTAATACTGCCACTACTGCTGTTACAAAAAAACAACAACAACAACAACAACAGCAACAGGAAAAGTAAATAAATATGGAACAAAATAAACTCACTTACCTGGATAAAGTCCTAAATGAAAAGAAGACAAAGGACAAAAACGCCACTCTGGAGGCTGCCGCCAAGGTCGTCGTTCAAGATGTTGATCCAGACATCTGGGACCTTCGATGGAGTGAGACGTTCAAAATTGCATATTCAATTGGCCCCGAAGTCGTTGAGCAACATTTCAGTTGCCAATATCCAGAAACCTGCATATACAATAATGCTTTAAATATCGAAAACTCAATAAAATCGAATTTAAAAATTAAAAATGATACTTATACATTTGCTTACACATGCAGCTGCCAATCACGTTCAATTTGGACACCTCTGTCGCATGAGAAGCGCTTTCAGAGTAAATCACACGCAAGATGCCAGCTCATCTATATGCATCTCGAGCATAGTGAGCTTTATCCTGTTAGTTTGCTATCGCAAGCACAGCAAAAAAAGTATCTCGAACAAAACTGGCCGGAACAAAGAAGAAGAGGAGACGTGACGGAGAATCTCCAAAATATCGACCGGCGGCAGTCCATTAATAGCAATGAAAAACTCCAGAGTGAGCCCATTATCTTCACAAATGAAAAAATCCAGAAGATTCCACATATTGCTCATAAGCAAAAACAGCAGCAGCAGCAGCAGCAGCAGTATCCAGACATGAAAATAAAAAATTCACAAAATCAGTCAAAACATACACAACAAATAAAAGAGCTGAATAATACAGCAGATCTACTCACCACCACCATTAAACTGCACCCGTTCGTTGCAATGTCCAGCGGGCTGCAGAATATCCACATCAACTTGGCAAATCCATCTCCTACCAGCCTGGCAACTCCAAAACTCCATGATGCAACTAAATGTTGCATGCAACGCGGGAAATGGAAGCGGCGAGACGAGGAGCAGCACCAGCATCAACATCGGAGCGATCCTCCAAATCCAATTTGCCACTCCAGAGGCAGTAATTCGTCCCTCCAGATGCGGAAAATAAACGGAGTTCTTTCCAATTGCCACGCGTTGACTGCCACGCCTATGAGGCAGCAACACTGGCAAAACTCATCTGGCAAGCAGCTATGCAACCTCCTCTCCCAGCCTCGACCACAAAATGCCCGTTCCATTGGCTTTTGTGAGCTCCAGGCTGATCCTTGGCGAGCACCAAATAACCTGAAATACATGGAAATTTTATTATTAAAAATCATTAATATGAAATGCTTGAGTATTTTCAGGTACAACGCTTACCTGCTACCTACACTGAAAAATAACCAATTCCTGCAGATGTGGCAACTTCTGCGTGCATCGGTGGTGGCATGCAACAAAGTGACTGCCACATGCGGCGCGTGGCAACGCCGTATCTGGCAACACTTTGCTCTGCATCTAATTTGCCCAATAAGGGCCAAACAAATGATGGCTGCAACTCGTCGTCCACATCATACCGCATGCTGGAGCATGTGGCGGCTCCAGCGGTGGCGGCAGATCGTGGACGAAATCCTGATCCAGCTTTTGGACGCAACTCCTCATCCTGTTGATGACGGCAACGGCGACGACGACGATGACGTATCTCTTTGGCGGGCCATTTGTTGGCTCTTCTCCAATCACCAATGTGTGCTCCTTGGCACCAGCTGGCTGAGACTGCGGCGAGGGAATCCTCAACAGCAGCGGCGACTTCTTCCCAATTGTCCAGGCGAAGCTAAATGCCGTTTTCACGGCACCCTGGACAACGGGAACATCATGAGGCGGCATCTGAAAAGAAACATGAAAATTTCATTAAACACTTTTAAAGTAAAATTTTTAAGTTTTTGCAGGTCTATTCTACGCCTGCTTAAAACACTTAAAAGCCAGATCTGGCAACTCCAGCAGTTTGTGGCAGAAACTGTGGAGGCATGCCACCAAGTGGCAACCACATGCGTCCCATGGCATCTCTGGATACGGCAACACTCTGATCCGCAATTAACTCACCCAATAAGGGGCAAGCAAACATTGTCTCCTCCAACTCGTCGTCCACATCATACCGCATGCTGGAGCAAGTGGCGGCTCCAGCGGTGGCGGCAGATTGTGGACGAGATCCTCTGGCAACTCCTGGACGCAACTCCATCTCCATTTGGCGATCCTGATGACGGCGATCCTGATGACGGTGCACCACCACCATCACAACTGGCCAACCTTTGGCCATCATCCAGCTGCCAGTGCGTTGTCCCATGCACCAGCTGGCATAGACAGCGGCGAGGGACTCCACATCGGCAGCAGCAGCGGCAGCATCACATTCTCCACAACTGCATCCTCTCCAGGCGGAATCTGGAAATATGTGAGAATGTGTTGGAATTTTTATTTTACACATTTTTGAATAATTGCAGGCATCACTGCCTGCAAAGAAACACAAAGATGACGATGACGGGTCACTCCTGGTCCATGAAAGAGCCACTAATCATCCAGAGAAACACTCATCTGGGTGATAATCAACAGCAGCAGCAGCAACATTGGCAGCAGCAGCAGCAACTCTGGCGTTCTCCACATCCAACAGCTTCCAATTGCCATCATGGCAAAAGTGAAGCTTTGCGGCGGCGGCGGCGGCGGCGGCGGCATCCATCTCCTCATGGACAGGCGTCTGTGAAGCAACTAAATGGCTTCTGCTGTCCCTCCTGGGCATCAGGAGGCCATCACCATCATCATCTTCAGCTGGCACAACAACATCAACGCCGGCAGCAGCAACGGTCAAATTGGCCATTTTACACGCCATCACTGTGGCAACAGAGGCAGTCCCAGATGCAAATGGGCGCATCTGTAGCACTGCTCCTGTTGGCCACAATGCACCTGATGCTCACTTGGGGCATCTCAACACCATATTTGGCCACTTTGCCGCCTTTGCCTTGGCCAAGGCAAGGGCAGCAGCAGCAACACAAACACAAGCACGAGCATGAAGAAGAAGAAGAGCAGCAGCTTCGAGGGACGGCAACTCGATGGCGTCCATCCCACGGAGACTGGCGTTCATGGGTCCACAGGAAGGCTGTAAGAACGAGAAGAAACAAATCTTTAATTAGTTAAATGTATATATTTGTATTTTATATACTTACTTGTCATTACACACGCAGTCCCTGTAGGCCCATTAAAAACAGCTGATTGCGTGCTGAAATAGAATTTCATTTTAATTAGTCACTTTTTTATTTGATTTTTTTAAAATTGATTAATACTCACCAGAAAAAAAAGTCTTGACCCGCTAAAGTAATTTCTTTTATACTTACCTTTGCCATTAATCTGAAAAGAAAAGAAAAATTCACAAATTAATTCTATGTTTTTTTTGTGTGCACCTGCAAGATTATGTAAGAGTCAAATTGTAAGCATTATTGTGCTTATTGTTACCTGTTTGTCTCTTGTGTAGTCTCCAGTTTGATTTTTCCACCCTTTCATGTAATATGATGCCATGTCCCTGTATAACTTAAGTGTTAGCTGTAAAATACCAGAAATTAATGTTTATAGAATAAGTCGATAGTAACGAACACTCTTAATTATAATTAATGAGGAAAATTGACAAAGATAAACACTTACCCATTTGTTTTTCCTGTAAAAGTTGACGCACTCACACACACACACACACATGTATACATTAGTAGGCCATACACGACATTTACTCACTTTGGCACTGTTACAATACAGACAGCCAACATACAGACTTTTAACCTTTAACATTAACATTAACCCTTAACATTAACAGCATAGAGCAACAGTGAGAGCAACACGAACACACGAACACACGAACTTGACGAGCGGGCCAACAACAAAAGTCCCCCAAATCACGGGACTTTGCCGACTTGAGCCGAGCTTAGGGCAAAGTGGACTTTTGCTTGTTGAGTTTGCATTTCGTCAGCGTAGCGCGTCGGACGTGTTTTCTCTCTTCACTCTAGCTCGAACAATTTCAAACTTTAAATAATTACAAGTACAATTACAGCCAAGTACAAGTGGCTCTAAAACTTTTTACATTTTTTCTTGCGTGTGATTGTGTGTGTGTGGTTGCGACAGCTTAAAACAAATGTTGCTAGCAACAAATGCACAGAACAATACAAATACAATTACGTGTGATTTACAAAAAAACCTGAAGTAGCAATTAATTAAATTAAAATCAAAAAAAATTGTTAAACTTAGTAACAATTGTAAAAAAGCAACTAAAAATATTGCACCCCCATTCCCGATTGATCTAATCTCTCTGTACAAAGTACAAAGGAGAAACTCCTCTGAAAAAAACAGGCCCATTACCACGATTGCTACATCCCTCTGGACCCAACTTGTGAACTGATAGTATCAGCCCGATTGTCTGTTCGGGGACTGGGGGCTCTACCTTAATGGTTGAGATCCTCAGGCGAACAGGCCAATAACCACCATTGCTACATCCCTCTGGACTCAACTCGTGCTCTGCCTCAGGCGAACAGGCTCACCTCAACCTATTTGTGCTACCTGGAAATTACCTGTTAGAAAACTATTTGAAATTACTTATCAGCAAATTGTAACACACTGTTTAAAAACTGAAGGAATCACGTGGTCCCCTCGAGGGCGCAAGTGATCTAGGATTCAGTGCCACGGTCCTTAGACCATTAATTGGTGTGCACTGAGTCCATTTTGTCTATATGTGTTCATGCAACAGGCTGGCACATATTAATAAAAAAAAAAAAAAAAAAACTGTTTCACTTGAATAGCACATTTTTTTATTAAATATATTTAACAGCTTTAAACATTAAGATTATTTTTTTTATTTATTTATTAAAGGTTTATCTTCAAATATCTATTAGTTTTGTCATGTGTTGAGGCTCCCTTGTTCAATAAAACCTAGTAGACCCTATTGGGAAGTGAATCACCCAATCTTTTTATGTAATCAAGGGAATTTGTAGCCCACGCCCTCTGAATGGCTTCAATTAATTCACTTTTGGTTGAAAATTGTTTTCCAGACCTATAAACGTTTCTGGCCAGCCATCCCCAAACATTTTCTATTATATTCTGATCCGGCGAGTATGGTGGCCAGTTCGGAATGGTAACATTTCTAGCTTCAATGAAGGACTTTACAACACTGGCAGTATGCTTTGGGGCATTGTCGTGTTCGAAAGTTCATGGCCCGTGATTAAATAAATTTCCCAATATGAAAAAGCTTTTTCCAAAACTCCTTAGTACGATTTTGCATTCATATTTGAACTTAGGAATTGGAGTTCACAAGCACCATAGTAATATATGGCTCCCCAAAGTAAAACCGCACCCACTCGGCTGTCCAAACGCTCCAACTGATAAGTCTCATTCCTTCAAACTTGTAAAAAATAGTTGTAGCCGTCTGGTCCTTCCAAATTAAACTGTATTTTATCAGAAAAATCTACAAGATACCACTCCTTGGTCCATTACATATTTCCTCGACGAAAAGTCAATCGAGCTTTTTTACGTGTGGGGTTGAGTGGTGGTTTCTTATTAAATTTCAAACGTTAAAGGTGTTCCGTTTCAAAATAACCCTCATTACGGTAGTTTTGCTCGCGTTAACACCTGCTTTTGACCTGATCTTGTTCACCGAACCATGAGATTTTGAAGCTTGACGCAGAATTGCCCGCTTATCTGCATGGCTAAGAACACTATTTGTGCGTCCGTTCATATTTTATCCATAGTTTGGATAATTTTTAATAAAATTGTATATAACTTTTCTGCTTCTTCCTATTTTTTTCGATATTTCGGTCACAGAAAAGTCACAATCAATATAGCTTTCTATTTGGACCTGTTGTCTGTTACTTAGTACTGATCCATGGTCCATAATGACATAAAATGATCAAATTATATATAAAATACACAAATCAATTCAAAAAAGTCTATATTTTAATGATCTTGGCAGATCAAGTGAAATTAAGTCTAAAATGTGCTATTCAAGTGAAACAATAAATGTGCTAGTTATTGAAGCAAATTCAGAAGAAATTAGAGCAAAAATATAACGGTACATTTCTAGGTGTCTAAATTTTGTTGAAAGAAGATAAATAAGGTGACAAAAAAAATACAACAACAATCAACAATTAATATCAAGCGAGTACTTAAATATGAGCAAGTAATAATGAACAAATTAAGTGTGCTATTTAAGTGAAACGCAGTG
>JAWNPO010000468.1:0-27464 GCA_035047525.1 Drosophila quinaria
TCGCTGCGCTGCCACAGTTGGACAGCAGAGAGAGACGGTTATGTATATTCTATGTAATATATAAACTCTGGTGCATAACTATAGCCGCACCCAGATTTTTCAGTGTACTGATAGAAAGAGTGAAGCTAGAAAAAAGATTTTACTACCATTTGAAAGAGCGTTAGAAATGAAAGAAAATAGATGAAAAAACATTGACACTTTCCATTCAAAAATTAACCGTTATGTTGCATTTTTGTTTTGGGCAAGGTGCAAAACTATAGCCGCACTAGCTGATATCGTGTTCTTTTTTTGGCTAGCGCCGATTTTTTTTGCTAAAACTTGGTTAAGTAACTATTTCAGACAAACTAATAAATATTCCAAGTGACCAGTGCTTTCGGATGTCGGGATAGGTCCAAGTTCTGGCGCCCAAAAGTGAGAAATGCTAATTTTGAGAAATCGACAGAAATATTGGTCTCTCCGACAAAGTATTTGGAAATATTTGATAAAATCTGAATGAATATTGCACAGAGAAACCCGGAGGATGTAAAACAAGCAAACCAAACTCAAAAACCGAACATTATTGCTTTCAAGCCCAGAACGCATCTCACGGTTGACGTGTATTGATGCGTTGTCCAGTTGAAAAATGAACCTTTTACGACATACATGCAGTAGTGTAAAGGTAAAAGGTATATTCTGTTAATAAATAATATCTTCAAAACCCATCGGTAAAATTTTTTCTATCATATATCAAAAAACGCGAAATTTTACACACTACAACATATTGAAAGCTAAAAAAAATCGTTAGCGTCGTTTTCTCAAAAACCGCCAAAATGTGGGACAAAATATCTTATTTCACTTGTTGCTTTTTACCTATGCACTTGTGAGGCAGCATTCTGCTGGCCTCACAACACACATAGTATTTTCCAATGTCAACATTGGCAACGCTGGTGTGACCAGAAAGGGATCAGCTGGGAACATGGATCAATTGGCAACGCCAATTGAACCAGCCGATCACGAAGGTCTTTGCGTTCGATATTTCGTTCTCGTGAACCCCACACTGAAGCGAGATCACTCATTTAGTTCCAGATGTGAACTAACAGAAAAACATGGCGGAATTTCCGCCACGCCAGCCGGCTTCACTTTTCTGACGGGCTCGAACGCAACAGACGTGTTTTCATCCGATCCTCTCGCGCCGTGAAAAACAAAGACAAACCCAGCTACAGCAGTGCCACTGGATTCCGTTAACAACAACAACAACATTTTTTTGCACCAGCGGCCGCCGCAACATTTTCGTGTGTGGGTGTGGTGACCAGCGCCAGCATCAGCAACAACAACAACAACATTTGTACCTCAGCGGCCGCCGCATAGAGTGTGTGTGTATAGAGGAATAGCAGCGACAAACCACCTCCGCTTTCTTACAAGCAGCGGGTAAGCTGGCCAGCGGCGTTTCTTTCTCCTTTTCTTGGTTCCGTCTATGGAACGGGGATCATTTCTTCTGACCGTGCGGCAAGATCTTATAAGAGAAATATTTGTGAAAGTTCCGACGCAAGCAAACCCCAGCATGGGGTAATAAATGGAAATAATCTTTGTGACGATGATGGCATGCGTTTTGTTCTGTTGTTCCCTGTAGCCCAAGTATTCTTTTTTTTTTCCCTTTTCTTATTTCCTAGGTCATTACAGGTGGCCTTGACGCGAGCCCAAGGAGGGGACGCAAGTTCGACCCAACTGGCCGGACTTGGTGCGTCGGGGGTGGCCCGGAATAGGAATACTATCATATAGTTCCTATTCTGGGGTCCTCACCGGCGCACCGGGCCTGGAGACACCGGAGTCCGGTCTGTGGAACCGAGTTACCGTCATACGGTCTCGTCGTCCACGGATCTGACCCGGCGGCCAGATCTGCGCGGCATGGAGGGCATCCTTGGACGGAGAGATACCGTCATACGGTTTCTCCTTTCTGGGCTGCTCCCTCCACGCCGCCGGTATGGAACGAATTTGCGTCTCAAACTTGGCAGGGCAGGTCCGAGGAGAGCGACGCAACGGGTCTCGGGAATCCCTCCTCGTCCTCCTGGGCCAATCCTGGGTTCGCAGCAAGGTCAACTCAGCCGATTTTCGAGCGAGAACGTCAGCTTCCCCGCTGACGCTCCCGCCGCTTTGTCCAGTCGTCCCAGATGTTTAAAAATTTTCTGTAAACAGACCTTGGCCGGACTGAGACGCAGACCTCGGCTGGAAAAGCTTCGTTACACATGGCGCCCGAGCAGGGACTTCTGGAAAAAAATTCCTATTAGGCATTTTTTTGACACCTCGAGCATCGATATCGGCAGGCCATGTTTTTTTTCTTTTTTTTTTCCTTCCTCTTTTCCTATTATTGAAAAGCATGCCAATCATCGTTACAAAAAGCAGGGTATCATAGGGCCATAATAATTATTTTTTTCATATAGCAAGTTAATACGAAAATTCCCGAGCCCGTCAGAAAAGTCAACCACGGGATTCTCCCTAGCACAGAATTTTCCACCAGTCTCAGAATTTTTAGGGCCCATGTACATTTGTACCCTGTACCCTGTAAATCGAGCATACTAATTTAGTGATATTCCGCAAGAATTTTTTTTAGAAGGGGGAAATAATTGGTTTTAAAGGTCATTTTGCTGAGAGTCTTCCTTTTCCTCTCTCTTCATGGCAAGTAGCGGCAGGCGCAGAAACTTAGCAGAGCTAGTCCGCCGCACAGCGGGAGATTTTGGTTGCTGTTTCCAGATCGCGAGATAACGGGAGAGAGGAGCAGAGCCACAACGTAAGCAGAGCGACAACGAAGCAGAGCCACAACGTAAGCAGAGCGACAACGAAGCAGAGCGACAACGAAGCAGAGCGACAACGAAGCAGAGCCACAACGTAAGCAGAGCCACAACGTAAGCAGAGCGACAACGAAGCAGAGCGACAACGAAGCAGAACACAAAGAAGCAGAGCAGCCAAAGGCACCGCGGGCAGAACCCCAGGCGAGCTCTGTCGCTACAAGGGCGGGCAGCGCTACAAGCTGGCTCTGTCGCCACGAGCGCGGGCAGAATTCCACGCTAGCGAATTCTGCGCCTCGTGTGCGAGCAGCAGCCACAAGCTAGCTCTGGCGCCACAAGAGCGAGCAGCGGTTACAAGCGGGCTCCTGCGCGGTGCAGCGCGTCGAAACGCCTCTGCCGACGTCAACAGCGATCGACACAGCCTTCATGACTTGAGCCAAGGCATCAAGGGAGGAGAGTCAGTTTGGGACCAGCAAAGCGATCGGATCGTTTTTTTTCAACGCTAAGAGGAACGGCTTTAAAGACGTGGGGCCAAAGTCAGCATGGCGGAAGATGGGCACTTCATTGTCTGCAAGGCACTTGTCAAGATTACGCAACATACCATATCTGGTATTGCCAACTATCGTCGACAAAGTGTTCTTGGGTTTAGACTTTTGTGCGCCATCCCAGCCGTCTTGCACTGCGGCCCAGCAACGGAAGTTGACACCACGAGGTCATCGAGCTTCACGTGTGCCGCTATGTTACCATCCGCGCCATCACAGCGAGTCAGGATTTCCATCCCGGTTGGAATGTAGCGGCATTCTGTGAAGCATATTCGTCCCATCCCAGCAGTGACCACCGAGACACATGGCGGTGCCGGCAGAGGCACGCGTCATCCCAGCAGTGACCACTCAGATCCACTGGCGGTGCCAACCAGGCATGCGTCATCGCAGCAGTGACCACCGAGATTCATGGCGGTGCCGGCAGAGGCACGCGTCATCCCAGCAGTGACCACTCAGATCCACTGGCGGTGCCAACCAGGCATGCGTCATCGCAGCAGTGACCTCAGAGATTCATGGCGGTGCCGACCAGGCATGCGTCATCCCAGCAATGACCACAGAGATTCATGGCGGTGTCGACAGAGGCACGCGTCATCCCAGCAGTGACCTCAGAGATTCATGGCGGTGCCGACCAGGCATGCGTCATCCCAGCAATGACCACCGAGATTC
Source organism: Drosophila quinaria (assembly GCA_035047525.1). Classification (NCBI taxonomy): domain Eukaryota; kingdom Metazoa; phylum Arthropoda; class Insecta; order Diptera; family Drosophilidae; genus Drosophila; species Drosophila quinaria. The sequence continues at coordinate 3,971 of JAWNPO010000468.1, forward strand.
ATGGCCGTGCCGGCAGAGGCACGAGTCATCCCAGCAGTGACCACAGAGATCCACTGGCGGTGCCGACCAGGCATGCGTCATCCCAGCAATGACCACCGAGATTCATGGCGGTGCCGGCAGAAGCACGCGTCATCCCAGCAGTGACCACAGAGATCCACTGGCGGTGCCGACCAGGCATGCGCCATTCCAGAAGTGACCACCGAGACCACTGGCGGTGCCAACCAGGCATGCGTCATCGCAGCAGTGACCACCGAGATTCAAGGCGGTGCCGGCCAGGCATGCGTCATCCCAGCAGTGACCACAGAGATTCATGGCGGTGCCGGCAGAGGCATGCGCCATCCCAGCGTCCTTTCAACAGAGGACCTACGAGCCGCCATCTAACCATCCGCGCCACTACGGCGAGGCAGGATTTTCATCCCGGCTGGAAGACGGCGGTGGACAGGCCGACATCAAAATAATTTCTCTCTTTTGACTAATTCTAGAATCAACTGCAAAGAACACAGCGAAGGACACAGCGACGCTCACAGCAGAGAATACAACAGGAACCAGAGCAAGAACACAGCGAAGGACCCAGCGACGCTCACAGCAGAGAATACAACAGGAACCAGAGCAAGCACACAGCGAAGGACACAGCTAAGCTCACAGTGAGAACCACAGCCGGACCAGGCGACCTGTGCGCACAAGCAAAGCATTACGAAGACATCTCCTTCGGAGGAAAGAACGCAGGGAAACGCTGCCCTGGCCTGGCGAGCCAAAAGCTAGTAAATCAAGACCCAAAGGCGGGCACACCACTCAGCAAAGATGACGCGCCGACGACTCCAGCCCAAAAAGACGAGCAACATCATGAGACGAAGACGACTGAGGAGACCTGTTCCACCGGGTCAAGTTCTTGGGGACCACTTGAAGATGGCGAGCCATCTCAACGTCCCTACCCCTTCGGGGAAACCACAGCCGGACCCGGCGACCTGTCCGCACCACCGGAGCCTCACGAAGAACACCCCTTTGGGGGATCCACTACAAGGATCCACTCCGCCCCCCAGGATGACGACAGCCTTTCTTTCGCCCCGAAGTAAAGGGGGAGTGTGAGGCAGCATTCTGCTGGCCTCACAACACACATAGTATTTTCCAATGTCAACATTGGCAACGCTGGTGTGACCAGAAAGGGATCAGCTGGGAACATGGATCAATTGGCAACGCCAATTGAACCAGCCGATCACGAAGGTCTTTGCGTTCGATATTTCGTTCTCGTGAACCCCACACTGAAGCGAGATCACTCATTTAGTTCCAGATGTGAACTAACAGAAAAACATGGCGGAATTTCCGCCACGCCAGCCGGCTTCACTTTTCTGACGGGCTCGAACGCAACAGACGTGTTTTCATCCGATCCTCTCGCGCCGTGAAAAACAAAGACAAACCCAGCTACAGCAGTGCCACTGGATTCCGTTAACAACAACAACAACATTTTTTTGCACCAGCGGCCGCCGCAACATTTTCGTGTGTGGGTGAGCGCGAAGCATTTTTTTGGCCAACCAGCGCCAGCATCAGCAACAACAACAACAACATTTGTACCTCAGCGGCCGCCGCATAGAGTGTGTGTGTATAGAGGAATAGCAGCGACAAACCACCTCCGCTTTCTTACAAGCAGCGGGTAAGCTGGCCAGCGGCGTTTCTTTCTCCTTTTCTTGGTTCCGTCTATGGAACGGGGATCATTTCTTCTGACCGTGCGGCAAGATCTTATAAGAGAAATATTTGTGAAAGTTCCGACGCAAGCAAACCCCAGCATGGGGTAATAAATGGAAATAATCTTTGTGACGATGATGGCATGCGTTTTGTTCTGTTGTTCCCTGTAGCCCAACTATTCTTTTTTTTCCCTTTTCTTATTTCCTAGGTCATTACAGGTGGCCTTGACGCGAGCCCAAGGAGGGGACGCAAGTTCGACCCAACTGGCCGGACTTGGTGCGTCGGGGGTGGCCCGGAATAGGAATACTATCATATAGTTCCTATTCTGGGGTCCTCACCGGCGCACCGGGCCTGGAGACACCGGAGTCCGGTCTGTGGAACCGAGTTACCGTCATACGGTCTCGTCGTCCACGGATCTGACCCGGCGGCCAGATCTGCGCGGCATGGAGGGCATCCTTGGACGGAGAGATACCGTCATACGGTTTCTCCTTTCTGGGCTGCTCCCTCCACGCCGCCGGTATGGAACGAATTTGCGTCTCAAACTTGGCAGGGCAGGTCCGAGGAGAGCGACGCAACGGGTCTCGGGAATCCCTCCTCGTCCTCCTGGGCCAATCCTGGGTTCGCAGCAAGGTCAACTCAGCCGATTTTCGAGCGAGAACGTCAGCTTCCCCGCTGACGCTCCCGCCGCTTTGTCCAGTCGTCCCAGATGTTTAAAAATTTTCTGTAAACAGACCTTGGCCGGACTGAGACGCAGACCTCGGCTGGAAAAGCTTCGTTACACACTTTAGAAAAAAAGTTTGAAGGTTTGCCTAAAAGCCCTTCAAAATACCTTTGCAGCGATACATAGTCACGTCTGTAGCTCATATCGTTTGGATGCTATAGGGGTTTTAATTTTAGCGGTTTTTAGCGTTTTCCCGCTAAACTAGCTTTTTTTCGAAAAAGTCGTAGAACAAACGTTTCTGGATTTTTGATCGGAAACAAGTCCTCATTCAAACTTTTAAGCTAAATCAACGCTTTGATACTAACAAACAGACAAACAAACAAACAGACTGACTTTTCATCTCGTTTTGAGAAGGGCACCAAAAATTTCAAAATTAATTATCTTCTGAACCAGTGATCGGATTTTGATGATCAAGGTGTCATTCGACGCGTATTTTTGATTAGAATAGTAAAAAATTAAAATAAAAATCGAAAAGGCTCCAACGGCCCCATTTGCTCCAATAATTAAAAATTTTCCCCTCCCACTAAAACCTGTTTATCTGAGTTTCCAAAAGTCTTAGTATGCACATTTGTAAGTAAAATTAATACCTTTCGATCGGTACATAACTCGACCCGATCGGACAGTCATAGCAAATTTTCCATTCTTCCTGTGTTGTAGTGAGAAGAACTTTGGTTGTTTAGTTAATATATTCTTTATTTGTATTTGGAGAAGCGAAGGTGCCGCTTCCAACGTTCAGTTGAATCTGTTTTATACATTTGTCCTTAGGTTCTAAGTAAGCCTAAGTCTCATCGCTGCGCTGCCACAGTTGGACAGCAGAGAGAGACGGTTATGTATATTCTATGTAATATATAAATATGTATTTATGCTCTCTTGAGCTGGAGCGCTAGAGCATCACTGCGGACGGCAGTCCGCGCTAGTGACGAAAGCAGCACGAAGGGTGCGAAGGCGACTAGCATATATACACAGGAAGAATGGAAAATTTGCTATGACTGTCCGATCAGGTCGAGTTATATACCGATCGCAAGGTATTAACTTAACTTACAAATGTGCTTACTAAGACTTTTAGAAACTCACCTGGTTCGTGAGATAAACAGGTGTAAGTGGGAGGGGAAAAATTTAAATTATTGGAGCTAATGGGGCCGTTGGCGCCTTTTTGACTTTTTTTTTAATTTTTTACTATTCTAATCAAAAATACGCGTCGAATGACACCTTGATCATCAAAATCCGATCACTGGTTCAGAAGATAATTAATTTCGAAATTTTTGGTGCCCCTTTCAAAACGAGATGAAAAGTCAGTCTGTTTGTTTGTTTGTTTGTTTGTTTGTTTGTCTGTTTGTCTGTTTGTCTGTTTGTCTGTTTGTTTGGATCAAATCGTAAATTTAGCTTAAAAGTTTGAATGAGGACTTGTTCCCGATCAAAAATCTAGAAACGTTTGTTCTACGACTTTTTCGAAAAAAAGCTAGTTTAGCGGGAAATCGCTAAAAACCGTTAAACAACGTAAGCAGAGCGACAACGAAGCAGAGCGACAACGAAGCAGAGCGACAACGAAGCAGAGCGACAACGAAGCAGAGCCACAACGTAAGCAGAGCGACAACGAAGCAGAGCCACAACGTAAGCAGGGCGACAACGAAGCAGAGCGACAACGAAGCAGAACACAAAGAAGCAGAGCAGCCAAAGGCACCGCGGGCAGAACCCCAGGCGAGCTCTGTCGCTACAAGGGCGGGCAGCGCTACAAGCTGGCTCTGTCGCCACGAGCGCGGGCAGAATTCCACGCTAGCGAATTCTGCGCCTCGTGTGCGAGCAGCAGCCACAAGCTAGCTCTGGCGCCACAAGAGCGAGCAGCGGTTACAAGCGGGCTCCTGCGCGGTGCAGCGCGTCGAAACGCCTCTGCCGACGTCAACAGCGATCGACACAGCCTTCATGACTTGAGCCAAGGCATCAAGGGAGGAGAGTCAGTTTGGGACCAGCAAAGCGATCGGATCGTTTTTTTTCAACGCTAAGAGGAACGGCTTTAAAGACGTGGGGCCAAAGTCAGCATGGCGGAAGATGGGCACTTCATTGTCTGCAAGGCACTTGTCAAGATTACGCAACATACCATATCTGGTATTGCCAACTATCGTCGACAAAGTGTTCTTGGGTTTAGACTTTTGTGCGCCATCCCAGCCGTCTTGCACTGCGGCCCAGCAACGGAAGTTGACACCACGAGGTCATCGAGCTTCACGTGTGCCGCTATGTTACCATCCGCGCCATCACAGCGAGTCAGGATTTCCATCCCGGTTGGAATGTAGCGGCATTCTGTGAAGCATATTCGTCCCATCCCAGCAGTGACCACCGAGACACATGGCGGTGCCGGCAGAGGCACGCGTCATCCCAGCAGTGACCACTCAGATCCACTGGCGGTGCCAACCAGGCATGCGTCATCGCAGCAGTGACCACCGAGATTCATGGCGGTGCCGGCAGAGGCACGCGTCATCCCAGCAGTGACCACTCAGATCCACTGGCGGTGCCAACCAGGCATGCGTCATCGCAGCAGTGACCTCAGAGATTCATGGCGGTGCCGACCAGGCATGCGTCATCCCAGCAATGACCACAGAGATTCATGGCGGTGTCGACAGAGGCACGCGTCATCCCAGCAGTGACCTCAGAGATTCATGGCGGTGCCGACCAGGCATGCGTCATCCCAGCAATGACCACCGAGATTCATGGCCGTGCCGGCAGAGGCACGCGTCATCCCAGCAGTGACCACAGAGATCCACTGGCGGTGCCGACCAGGCATGCGTCATCCCAGCAATGACCACCGAGATTCATGGCGGTGCCGGCAGAAGCACGCGTCATCCCAGCAGTGACCACAGAGATCCACTGGCGGTGCCGACCAGGCATGCGCCATTCCAGAAGTGACCACCGAGACCACTGGCGGTGCCAACCAGGCATGCGTCATCGCAGCAGTGACCACCGAGATTCAAGGCGGTGCCGGCCAGGCATGCGTCATCCCAGCAGTGACCACAGAGATTCATGGCGGTGCCGGCAGAGGCATGCGCCATCCCAGCGTCCTTTCAACAGAGGACCTACGAGCCGCCATCTAACCATCCGCGCCACTACGGCGAGGCAGGATTTTCATCCCGGCTGGAAGACGGCGGTGGACAGGCCGACATCAAAATAATTTCTCTCTTTTGACTAATTCTAGAATCAACTGCAAAGAACACAGCGAAGGACACAGCGACGCTCACAGCAGAGAATACAACAGGAACCAGAGCAAGAACACAGCGAAGGACCCAGCGACGCTCACAGCAGAGAATACAACAGGAACCAGAGCAAGCACACAGCGAAGGACACAGCTAAGCTCACAGTGAGAACCACAGCCGGACCAGGCGACCTGTGCGCACAAGCAAAGCATTACGAAGACATCTCCTTCGGAGGAAAGAACGCAGGGAAACGCTGCCCTGGCCTGGCGAGCCAAAAGCTAGTAAATCAAGACCCAAAGGCGGGCACACCACTCAGCAAAGATGACGCGCCGACGACTCCAGCCCAAAAAGACGAGCAACATCATGAGACGAAGACGACTGAGGAGACCTGTTCCACCGGGTCAAGTTCTTGGGGGACCACTTGAAGATGGCGAGCCATCTCAACGTCCCTACCCCTTCGGGGAAACCACAGCCGGACCCGGCGACCTGTCCGCACCACCGGAGCCTCACGAAGAACACCCCTTTGGGGGATCCACTACAAGGATCCACTCCGCCCCCCAGGATGACGACAGCCTTTCTTTTCCCCGCCCCGAAGTAAGGGGGAGTGTGAGGCAGCATTCTGCTGGCCTCACAACACACATAGTATTTTCCAATGTCAACATTGGCAACGCTGGTGTGACCAGAAAGGGATCAGCTGGGAACATGGATCAATTGGCAACGCCAATTGAACCAGCCGATCACGAAGGTCTTTGCGTTCGATATTTCGTTCTCGTGAACCCCACACTGAAGCGAGATCACTCATTTAGTTCCAGATGTGAACTAACAGAAAAACATGGCGGAATTTCCGCCACGCCAGCCGGCTTCACTTTTCTGACGGGCTCGAACGCAACAGACGTGTTTTCATCCGATCCTCTCGCGCCGTGAAAAACAAAGACAAACCCAGCTACAGCAGTGCCACTGGATTCCGTTAACAACAACAACAACATTTTTTTGCACCAGCGGCCGCCGCAACATTTTCGTGTGTGGGTGAGCGCGAAGCATTTTTTTGGCCAACCAGCGCCAGCATCAGCAACAACAACAACAACATTTGTACCTCAGCGGCCGCCGCATAGAGTGTGTGTGTATAGAGGAATAGCAGCGACAAACCACCTCCGCTTTCTTACAAGCAGCGGGTAAGCTGGCCAGCGGCGTTTCTTTCTCCTTTTCTTGGTTCCGTCTATGGAACGGGGATCATTTCTTCTGACCGTGCGGCAAGATCTTATAAGAGAAATATTTGTGAAAGTTCCGACGCAAGCAAACCCCAGCATGGGGTAATAAATGGAAATAATCTTTGTGACGATGATGGCATGCGTTTTGTTCTGTTGTTCCCTGTAGCCCAAGTATTCTTTTTTTTCCCTTTTCTTATTTCCTAGGTCATTACAGGTGGCCTTGACGCGAGCCCAAGGAGGGGACGCAAGTTCGACCCAACTGGCCGGACTTGGTGCGTCGGGGGTGGCCCGGAATAGGAATACTATCATATAGTTCCTATTCTGGGGTCCTCACCGGCGCACCGGGCCTGGAGACACCGGAGTCCGGTCTGTGGAACCGAGTTACCGTCATACGGTCTCGTCGTCCACGGATCTGACCCGGCGGCCAGATCTGCGCGGCATGGAGGGCATCCTTGGACGGAGAGATACCGTCATACGGTTTCTCCTTTCTGGGCTGCTCCCTCCACGCCGCCGGTATGGAACGAATTTGCGTCTCAAACTTGGCAGGGCAGGTCCGAGGAGAGCGACGCAACGGGTCTCGGGAATCCCTCCTCGTCCTCCTGGGCCAATCCTGGGTTCGCAGCAAGGTCAACTCAGCCGATTTTCGAGCGAGAACGTCAGCTTCCCCGCTGACGCTCCCGCCGCTTTGTCCAGTCGTCCCAGATGTTTAAAAATTTTCTGTAAACAGACCTTGGCCGGACTGAGACGCAGACCTCGGCTGGAAAAGCTTCGTTACACACTTTAGAAAAAAGTTTGAAGGTTTGCCTAAAAGCCCTTCAAAATACCTTTGCAGCGATACATAGTCACGTCTGTAGCTCATATCGTTTGGATGCTATAGGGGTTTTAATTTTAGCGGTTTTTAGCGTTTTCCCGCTAAACTAGCTTTTTTTCGAAAAAGTCGTAGAACAAACGTTTCTGGATTTTTGATCGGAAACAAGTCCTCATTCAAACTTTTAAGCTAATTCAACGCTTTGATACTAACAAACAGACAAACAAACAAACAGACTGACTTTTCATCTCGTTTTGAGAAGGGCACCAAAAATTTCAAAATTAATTATCTTCTGAACCAGTGATCGGATTTTGATGATCAAGGTGTCATTCGACGTGTATTTTTGATTAGAATAGTAAAAAATTAAAATAAAAATCGAAAAGGCTCCAACGGCCCCATTTGCTCCAATAATTAAAAATTTTCCCCTCCCACTAAAACCTGTTTATCTGAGTTTCCAAAAGTCTTAGTATGCACATTTGTAAGTAAAATTAATACCTTTCGATCGGTACATAACTCGACCCGATCGGACAGTCATAGCAAATTTTCCATTCTTCCTGTGTTGTAGTGAGAAGAACTTTGGTTGTTTAGTTAGTATATTCTTTATTTGTATTTGGAGAAGCGAAGGTGCCGCTTCCAACGTTCAGTTGAATCTGTTTTATACATTTGTCCTTAGGTTCTAAGTAAGCCTAAGTCTCATCGCTGCGCTGCCACAGTTGGACAGCAGAGAGAGACGGTTATGTATATTCTATGTAATATATAAATATGTATTTATGCTCTCTTGAGCTGGAGCGCTAGAGCATCACTGCGGACGGCAGTCCGCGCTAGTGACGAAAGCAGCACGAAGGGTGCGAAGGCGACTAGCATATATACACAGGAAGAATGGAAAATTTGCTATGACTGTCCGATCAGGTCGAGTTATATACCGATCGCAAGGTATTAACTTAACTTACAAATGTGCTTACTAAGACTTTTAGAAACTCACCTGGTTCGTGAGATAAACAGGTGTAAGTGGGAGGGGAAAAATTTAAATTATTGGAGCTAATGGGGCCGTTGGCGCCTTTTTGACTTTTTTTTTAATTTTTTACTATTCTAATCAAAAATACGCGTCGAATGACACCTTGATCATCAAAATCCGATCACTGGTTCAGAAGATAATTAATTTCGAAATTTTTGGTGCCCCTTTCAAAACGAGATGAAAAGTCAGTCTGTTTGTTTGTTTGTTTGTTTGTTTGTTTGTCTGTTTGTCTGTTTGTCTGTTTGTCTGTTTGTCTGTTTGTCTGTTTGTCTGTTTGTTTGGATCAAATCGTAAATTTAGCTTAAAAGTTTGAATGAGGACTTGTTCCCGATCAAAAATCTAGAAACGTTTGTTCTACGACTTTTTCGAAAAAAAGCTAGTTTAGCGGGAAATCGCTAAAAACCGTTAAAATTAAAACCCCTATAGCATCCAAACGATATAAGCTACAGACGTGATCTATGTATCGTTGGAAAGGTATTTTAAAGGGCTTTTAGGCAAACCTTCAACCTTTTTTTCTAAAGTGCATAGGTAAAAATCAACAGGTGAAATAAGATATTTTGTCCCAGATTTTGGCGGTTTTTGAGAAAACGCTGCCTACGATTTTCTTTAATTTGCAATATGTTTGAGCTTGTAAAATTTCGCGTTTTTTGATATATCATTCATAAATTTATGTTGATTGGTTTGGAAGATATAACCTATTAACTGAATATATACGTTTTACTTTGAATTGAAATAGGACAGCAGCAGCAATTACATTTGACTAACAGTCCAGTAACAATGAAATCTATAATTAGACAGGCGTTCTTAATGATCGCCAGTGGCGCAAAGAGTAGAGCGTCCGATTTTTTCATGAATTCTCAGCTCGGGTTTTGGGTTCAAATCCTGGCACGGACAAAACTTTTTTTTTTTTTTAATGTTTAAATGCAATTAATTTGAAACGTTTGTTCTACGACTTTTTCGAAAAAAAGCTTGTTTAGCGGGAAATCGCTAAAAACCGTTAAAATTAAAACCCCTATAGCATCCAATTCAGAAGATGTGATCTATGTATCGTTGGAAAGGTATTTTGAAGGGCTTTTAGGCAAACCTTCAAACTTTGTTCTAAAGTGCATAGGTAAAAACCAAAAGGTCAAATAAGATATTTTGTCCCAGATTTTGGCGGTTTTTGAGAAAACGACGCTAACGATTTTTTTTAGATTTCAATATGTTGTAGTGTGTAAAATTTCCCGTTTTTTAATATATGACACAAAATTTTACCGATGGGTTTGGAAGATATTACTTATTAACTGAATATACCTTTTACCTTTACACTAATGCATGTACATATGCAGTATGTTAATGTACATGTAAATCGCCAAAAGCCACAGCATCCAAACAATAGAAGCTACAGATGTGATCTATATATCGTTGGAAATGTATTTTGAAGGGCTTTAAGCCTAGCTGTAAACTTTTTTGCTTAAAACACAGGTAAAAAGCTTCAGGTGAAATAAGGTTTTTTTTCCCACATTTCGCCGATTTAAGAAAAATCTACGTTTCAAATAAGTTTTAAATACAGTTGAACTTTCCTAACTCGAACTTATCTAACTCGAATTTCTCTGTAACTCGAATTAAATGAGTGGCAGTAAAATTAATAATCTTAGGAAAAAGAACTCTATAACTCGAATATTTCCCTAACTCGAACCTTTTCTTTGGATAATGGTGATTCGAGTTAGGGAAGTTCGACTGTATGTTATTTGTTGTAGCAATTCAATTTCGCATTTTTGACTATAACACATAGCCGTCAAATTTCGTTTGGGCAAGATATTACCTGTTAACTGAATATACCTTTTACCTTTACACTTCTGCATGTACATATGCAGTAGCATGCATACAGCAGCAGCAAAGTGTCATAGCAGCCAGAGTTTGAGAGTGCTACTAGCTTTTGCGCTTGGCATGTGTGTTTTAAGGGAACCAGTGTTGGCAGACAGTTTGTTTTAGCTTGTACAAAAAATAAACAAAGTTGATAGAATGAAATTTCAAAACTTCTGATATCTTTTTCAAAAATTTCTGATATCTTATAAAAAAAACCTCTTTACGAGGTAAAAGTCTAGTGACGAAAACAGTTATATGCCCCAAAATTTCTGATATCCAATTTTGTGACGAATAATATTAAGTTTGACATAAAAATTATTTAAAAAAAAATTTTTGCATTCGGCACTGCGCAAAACATTGAGTTTTATTTGGTATGAAGAATTGAGACATTTTGGCGCAATGTGCCGAGTGCCAAAATTTTTTTTAAAATAATTTTTATGTCAAACTTAATATTATTCGTCACAAAATTGGATATCAGAAATTTTGGGGCATATAACTGTTTTCGTCACTAGACTTTTACCTCGTAAAGAGGTTTTTTTTATAAGATATGCATACACTTGAGTTCGATCAAGTGGTCGGCGAGTGTAACAGAATGCTGACACTTGCACATTCTGTGAGCGCGCCGATCGACTCATATTTCGGCCACTTGGGTTTATGACCGTGGTTCTGTTTATGTAAACACTGCAACAAAGTGTTGCAGTGTGTTCACTTTAAGTACTCTTGGTACAGTAGATATTCAATATGTATGCATACTACATATCTTATAAAAAAAACCTCTTTACGAGGTAAAAGTCTAGTGACGAAAACAGTTATATGCCCCAAAATTTCTGATATCCAATTTTGTGACGAATAATATTAAGTTTGACATAAAAATTATTTTAAAAAAAATTTTGGCACTCGGCACATTGCGCCAAAATGTCTCAATTCTTCATACCAAATAAAACTCAATGTTTTGCGCAGTGCCGAATGCAAAAATTTTTTTTAAAATAATTTTTATGTCAAACTTAATATTATTCGTCACAAAATTGGATATCAGAAATTTTGGGGCATATAACTGTTTTCGTCACTAGACTTTTACCTCGTAAAGAGGTTTTTTTTATAAGATATCAGAAATTTTTGAATAAGATATCAGAAATTTTGAAATTTCATTCTATCAACTTTGTTTATTTTTTGTACAAGCTAAAACAAACTGTCTGCCAACACTGGTTCCCTTAAAACACACATGCCAAGCGCAAAAGCTAGTAGCACTCTCAAACTCTGGCTGCTATGACACTTTGCTGCTGCTGTATGCATGCTACTGCATATGTACATGCAGAAGTGTAAAGGTAAAAGGTATATTCAGTTAACAGGTAATATCTTGCCCAAACGAAATTTGACGGCTATGTGTTATATGTCAAAAAGCGAAATTGAATTGCTACAACAAATAACATACAGTCGAACTTCCCTAACTCGAATCACCATTATCCAAAGAAAAGGTTCGAGTTAGGGAAATATTCGAGTTATAGAGTTCTTTTTCCTAAGATTATTAATTTTACTGCCACTCATTTAATTCGAGTTACAGAGAAGTTCGAGTTAGAGAAGTTCGAGTTAGGAAAGTTCAACTGTTTTTAAAACTTATTTGAAACGTAGATTTTTCTTAAATCGGCGAAATGTGGGAAAAAAAACCTTATTTCACCTGAAGCTTTTTACCTGTGTTTTAAGCAAAAAAGCTTAAAGCCCTTCAAAATATATTTCCAACGATATATAGATCACATCTGTAGCTTCTATTGTTTGGATGCTGTGGCATTTGGCGATTTACATGTACATTAACATACTGCATATGTACATGCGGTAGTGTAAAGGTAAAAGGTATATTCAGTTAATAAGTAATATCTTCCAAACCCATCGGTAAAATTTTTTGTGTCATATATCAAAAAACGCGAAATTTACACACTACACTACACACAAACATATTGAAAGCTAAAAAAAATCGTTAGCGTCGTTTTCTCAAAAAACCGCCAAAATTTGGGACAAAATATCTTATTTCACCTGTTGATTTTTACCAATGCACTTTAGAAAAAAAGTTTGAAGGTTTGCCTAAAAGCCCTTCAAAATACCAACGATACATAGATCACGTCTGTAGCTCATATCGTTTGGATGCTATTAATTTTAACGGTTTTTAGCGATTTACCGCTAAACTAGCTTTTTTTCGAAAAAGTCGTAAAACAAACGTTTCTAGATTTTTGATCGGAAACAAGTCCTCATTCAAACTTTTAAGCTAAATCAACGCTTTGATACTAACAAACAGACAAACAGACAAACAAACAGACTGACTTTTCATCTCGTTTTGAGAAGGGCACTAAAAATTTCAATATTAATTATTTTTCGAACCAGTTGTCCGATTTCGATGATCAAGGTGTCATTCGACGCGTATTTTTAATGAAAATTGTAAAAAATTCAAAGAAAATTCAAAAAGGCTCCAACGGCCCCATTAGCTCCAATAATTTAAATTTTTCCCCTCCCACTTACACCTGTTTATCTCACGAACCAGGTGAGTTTCTAAAAGTCTTAGTATGCACATTTGTAAGTTAAATTAATACCTTTCGATCGGTACATAACTCGACTCGATCGGACAGTCACAGCAAATTTTCCATTCTTCCTGTGTATATATGCTAGTCGCCTTCGCACCCTTCGTGCTGCTTTCGTCACTAGCGCGGACTGCCGTCCGCAGTGATTTACATATGCTTCTGGCATTGTTACTTTGCTAGGAGGTTTTCAATATGCACGCAGACAGATCTGACTACAGCGATTCTTTATTTTGCAGCTAAGATTTCAGCCAACACCTTTTTTAAATTGAAAAACAATAAAAAAAACCTTAGCGGATCATATACTAACAAATTATTTGCATTTAAAAATTTAAAAAAAAAAAAAAATTTTTTCCGTGCTAGAATTCGAACCCGGAACCCGAGCTGAGAATTCATGCAAAAATCGTACGCTCTACACTTTGCGCCACTGGCGATCTTTAAGAACGGTCGTCTAATTATAGATTTAATTGTTACTGGACTGTTAGTCAAATGTAATTGCTGCTGCTGTCCTGTTTCAATTTAAAGTAAAACGTATATATTCAGTTAATAGGATATATCTTCCAAACCAATCAACAAAAATGTATGCACGATAATAATCTACTAACAAATTAATTGCATTTAAACATTAAAAAAAAAAAAAGTTTTGTCCGTGCCCGGATTTGAACCCGAGCTGAGAATTCATGCAAAAATCGGACGCTCTACACTTTGCGCCACTGGCGATCATTAAGAACGACTGTCTAATTATAGATTTCATTGTTACTGGACTGTTAGTCAAATGTAATTGCTGCTGCTGTCCTGTTTCAATTCAAAGTAAAACGTATATATTCAGTTAATAGGATATATCTTCCAAACCAATCAACAAAAATGAATGCACGATAATAATCTACTAACAAATTAATTGCATTTAAACATTAAAAAAAAAAAAAAAGTTTTGTCCGTGCCCGGATTTGAACCCGAGCTGAGAATTCATGCAAAAATCGGACGCTCTACACTTTGCGCCACTGGCGATCATTAAGGACGACTGTCTAATTATAGATTTCATTGTTACTGGACTGTTAGTCAAATGTAATTGCTGCTGCTGTCCTATTTCAATTCAAAGTAAAACGTATATATTCAGTTAATAGGTTATATCTTCCAAACCAATCAACATAAATTTATGAATGATATATCAAAAAACGCGAAATTTTACAAGCTCAAACATATTGCAAATTAAAAAAAATCGTAGGCAGCGTTTTCTCAAAAACCGCCAAATCTGGGACAAAATATCTTATTTCACCTGTTGATTTTTACCTTTGCACTTTAGAAAAAAAGTTTGAAGGTTTGCCTAAAAGCCCTTCAAAATACCTTTCCAACGATACATAGATCACGTCTGTAGCTCATATCGTTTGGATGCTATGGGGTTTTAATTTTAACGGTTTTTAGCGATTTCCCGCTAAACTAGCTTTTTTTCGAAAAAGTCGTAGAACAAACGTTTCTAGATTTTTGATCGGGAACAAGTCCTCATTCAAACTTTTAAGCTAAATTTACGATTTGATCCAAACAAACAGACAAACAGACAAACAAACAGACTGACTTTTCATCTCGTTTTGAAAGGGGCACCAAAAGTTTCAAAATTAATTATCTTCTGAACCAGTGATCGGATTTTGATGACCAAGGTGTCATTCGACGCGTATTTTTGATTAGAATAGTAAAAAATTAAAAAAAAAATCAAAAAGGCTCCAACGGCCCCATTAGCTCCAATAATTTAAATTTTTCCCCTCCCTATTACACCTGTTTTTCTCACGAACCAGGTGAGTTTCCAAAAGTCTTAGTATGCACATTTGTAAGTTAAGTTAATACCTTTCGATCGGTATCTAACTCGACCTGATCGGACAGTCATAGCAAATTTTCCATTCTTCCTGTGTATATATGCTAGTCGCCTTCGCACCCTTCGTGCTGCTTTCGTCACTAGCGCGGACTGCCGTCCGCAGTGATGCATATGTATATATGCTGGTCGCCCTCGCACCCTTCGTGCTGCTTTCGTCACTAGCGCGGACTGCCGTCCGCAGTGATTGTGTTTGTCAGCCAGAGATTTGACTCCAATGATAAAACAATCTCACAAACAAATACGTATTTTGATGACCTCGAGAAATCTTATTAGACCACGTACTTTAAAAAAGTACAGTGGTCTATTAACTTTGTCACAAAAAAAATGTGCGTAACAGGCAGAAGGAGGCGTGGCCGACTCCATAAAGTATATATATTCTTGATCAGCATCAATAGCCGAGTCGATATAGCCATGTCCGTCTGTCCGTCTGTCCGTCCGTCCGTCTGTCCGTCTGTATTGACGCCTAGATCTCAGAGACAATAAGAGCTAGAGATACCAAACTTGGTATTTAGGTTCGTCTTTATTGCACGCATATCGAGTTTGTTTTAGATTTTGGCCACGCCCCCTTAAACGCCCACAAATTAGATATATCTTAATTATAGCGACAATTTAAAAGATAGACATTCCTAATAAGGCATAGACGAAGAAACCATTATTATCCACATTTGCTGAAAATTTCATCGCGATCGGATAATAAACAGCCAAGATATCAAGCAACTAAAATCCCCTTTATTTGCCTTGCATTATCAGCAACAATAACAACAACAACAACCACAACTAGATAACAATTGCATCTGGCTTACACTCTAGTAAGAATGAAATCTATCGTAAGACCATCGCTTATCAAGGCAGGCAGTGGCGCGATGTGCAGAGCGTCGGAACTCTGAGTTCGGGTCTCGGGTTCGAACTCTAGGACAGAAAATTTTTTTTTTTTTTTTAATATATTTTATATTCAATTAATTTGTTAGTATATGATCGGCATACTTTTTTTTAAATGCTATTCAATTTTAAAAGGGTGTTGGCAGAGTTCCTAACTGCGAAATATAAAGTCACTGAAGTCTTAACATATTTGTATTTTGGCCACGTCCGCCCATGGGCTTTGGTGGCCTATGGTGCTAAATTCCCGTCAATTTTGCAATGATCGGGAGTCGCGGGTTCAACTCCCACCATAACCAAATTTTTTAAAAATTATTTCTTTTTAGCAGACTTTTTAGAACATTGGTCCGCGGCTCGAATCTCACGTTGGACAGATGTTTTTTTTTTTTGATTTATGATTAATGAAAATTTTAATTACATTTTTATAAATGTTGTATGTTTACATCAATTCGATATTTGTGTTATTTTGTTTTATTTTTGGTTAAAATATATTAAATACTTGTAGCGACTTATATTATTTTTAGCAGGGTTTGCTTTTGCATAGTAAGTACGTGGTCTTCGACAGTCGAGTATGCCCGACTGTAGCACCGTCGACTAGTTTAATTTAAAAAAATGTTCAATATTTTGGAAAAATACTTAAATTTTTATTTTAATTCAATAACTTTTATTTTCAATCTTTATTAAAATAATTGAAATTTTTGAACAGGAATTGAATGTACATAACAAAAATAGCAAAATGTCAAAGAAATGTATTTTATTATTTTTGTTACTACTTGAAATGTGACTTGACAGGCGTGTCAAAATTAAATGTAATCTTTAGAAGTTTTGAGATTTTCACATACAACCCACGGATTCGTAGAAAAAGCCAAATCTACGAGACCCAAAAAATAAATTCAATATAGAAATAGGAAAACTAACCAACAATTTTTAATCTAAAACACTTTTTTCCTATACTTGTTCGACTTTAAAGTCTGTAAGTATTAATTGGATTGGGATGTAATAAAAGTGAATCTATTTCCGCTTAGTTCGACGCGATGAGTGCTCAAGAGGTAAATCTCGTATGTGAGAATCTTCTGACCTTTCAGTGTCTGGACAATCAGCTGGAGTCGGCCAAGGACTATGGACTGTGGCTGGCCTCCAATATGGAGATATTCTGGCGAGGCAGGCTGATCCATGGCCTGCTCGGGTTCCTGGGCGAGCCGAGTCCACAGCACACGCCTCGGCAGTGCATCAAGGCGTTGCGGGTGCTGCACGAGATGACGACGCACTGCACCAAGGTGGATGTGAAGCGTCTCGTTCTGACCACAGAGCTGTTGTCGCTGCTGCGTCAGATTCTGAACATGTCCCGACTGCGAGGCACCATCAGATGCTGCTGTCTGGCGCTGCTGAGCAACATCCTCGTCTGTGCCTGGCGGATGAGAGATGCCGTTGTGGAATCCGGCCTGTTGGCCGAGCTGTTGCGCCTCCTGAGCCATGGCCACCAGGAACAGGGACAGGTGCTTTGGCTGCTCTATCAGGTGCTAAAATACAAGGTGCCAGGTCCATCCTTGTATGCCATCAGGAAGATTGCTCAGGCGTTGCCCGCTCTGTTGCATCATTCGCAGGATGCGGAGCTACTCCTGCCGGCACTGCAGCTATCTCGTCTCATTTCCGAGTTGATCAAGTCAAGTCGGCGATGATCAAGTCGCCGCTTCTAAGTCGTGTGGTTCGCTTTGTCCTCAGTCCAGTGGAGCAAGTCTGCGAATATCTGCTTGGAATATCGACGTCGCGAGTCGCTCTTTAAGTTCCCCACGAGCATTCTCCTGCATATCCATGGTCTAGTCCTGGGCGGACGACACGAGATACGCATTCTGGTGCTGCAGCTTCTGAGTGGAATCATTGACAACAGATGCATTAAGCTGGAGCACTTTGTGGAATTGGGTTTGCTGAAGAAGATTGTCTGCTGTGCCAGCAAACAGGAGCCCAGTGAGCAAGTGCGTTTCACCGCCGGCTGGACACTCGTCAGCTTGTCTCTGCATCTCTGTCGCTGCTATCTGGAATACTTTATCGACTTCATGCCATTTGCGATCTGCTGCGCCTGGACTTGCCCGTCCAGTTGTTGCGCAACATTCTCGTGGTGCTGTTCCTCCTCAGCGAGAAGCATTGCCACAGCAAACAGTGTCTGCTGCATGTAATGTACCAGTGCAACATTTGGCCCGAGGTCGAGGCCCTGAAACGCAACAGCAACGCCGCTATTCGCACTTTAAGCACTCTTCTGACCTCTCGTCACTCCATGGAATTGATGTTTCCCGAGGGTCTCGATTTCGTTCGCATGTAGTGCATACAATTCCCAAATGATATAATATTATTTCGTCAAATTTCGCATTTGTAATAGATCTTTAGTTATTTAGTCTCCACTTATGCATGAAGCAATTCAGATCTTTGTCCAAATGTCTGATTCAGTAATTAAAGGCGAAAATGCGAATTCGCGCTTTCTCTGTGTTGTTTTCATCTCTTAAATAAAACTTTGCTGATCTGATTAAATAGTTAAACTCTCATTCATTTGTCAGGTTCATTTATTGTCGTTTATTCATTAAATAAAACTCTGAATATATTTAATATAAGATAAGATGCGTCGTTGTTTCTCAAATTATGAGCTCCATGAACCATTTTATGTTTTGTGTTCAACTTATAATTACTTATATCCTGCTATTAATTTTCATTGTACTGTACCTAGCATAAGAAAATCTATTATGAGTTTTTTAAAGTAAATTATTTTTAAAATGTTTGTTTGTAAATTATTTTTGTTAATGTCTGCACTGCCGTCCACTTCCTTGCTGTGAGTTGGACCATAGCATTATAAAAAATTGTCCCAACGGGTCGGAGTGCAGACTGTTGTTTGCTCCAATTTTGTATCTTTAGCATTACTGTACTTTGTTAATGTTTTGTTGACTCTCGTCTGTTCACTCTCGCTCTCCGACGCAACTCCCTCTTCCTCTTCTTACTGTCATTCTTGACATTCGGCCTTTCCTGACACTACGTCGTCTTCGTCCGTATAGTTATACGCCTTCTCATCGATATCCAAGTTTGGCATTAAGGCACACTTTGGCCCCATATGGCCGCTGGATACCACATTACAATAACGCCGCTGGGTAATGGCGTGATCTGGCAAATCTTCGATGACATAGCGATCGTTGTCTAAAACCTTTGTGACGACATACGGTCCTTTGTACACAGGATCTAGCTTGTGTGAATCGCCTGTGGCCGATGGTACAAATGTAATGAGCACTAAATCATTTACTTTGTACTTCGTTGGTTGCTTGTGCTTAGCGTCGAATCTGATTTTCCATTTCTTCTGCTCTGCTGATATGTTTGCAGAAGCTTGCTGTCTTTTGCTCTCCATGTCCTCCTCTGAAATTGAGTCCATTGACAGAGCCTGTATAAGCCGATTGTTTGTTACGTCTCTTAAATTAAAATTGAAGACCAAATCATTGGGGGAAAATTTCGTCGTTGCATTTATATGTGTGTTTATGCCCCATTGTATCTTGTACAATTGTTGATCCCATTCCTTGGACTTCTCTGTGCAAGTTTCAAAGCGTTCAGCAACGTCTTGTTCATCCACTCTGCCTGTCCGTTGGCTCGAGGTGTCCGTACTGCCGTTTTGACGTGTTGTATTCCATGCTCTTTAATAAAGTTTTCAAACTCCTTTGATGTAAACGCTGTGCCTCGATCTGAGATTATACGCATCGACTGGCCAAATACTCCAAATAGGTGTTGAAGCGCTTTTAGAACCGGCGTTGTCTTGGTCGTCCGCGATGCTGCCAGAAACGTATACTTTGTGAATGCACAAACGATTACCAAAATGTGACAATTTCCGCTCTTGCTTTTTGGAAATGGTCCCACGTGATCCATGTTGATCGTCCGAAACGGTATGGGTGTCGTCTCGTGTACATGTAGTTCGCCTTCCGGTTTGCCTCCTTTTACTTTGTTTATGCAGCATTCCGGGCAAGAAGCTATGTAAGACTTTACATATCTCCTCATACGTGGAAACCAAAAATAGCGTTGAATTCGTTGAACCGTTTTTTCCGTGCTATAGTGACCTATATCGTCATGGTTTGCTTTCGTTATACGCCAGCGAATTGCCTGGGGTACAACCAACTTGTTGCCGTCTGATGTTTTACGTAGAAGCCTGCTTGCTACGATGACATAGTCCGTGCTTACTTGGCTCCACTTCGGGCCCTTTTCGTTGCTCTTAAGTACATCAAATATTTCCGATAAAGCTGGATCTTGTTTCTGCATTGTTTATACCCAATCCTCATCGATCGGTATTATCGATAAAATGTTGTCTGCTACTGTATGAGACTTGTCTTCTTGTGTCAATCCTGGTTGTCTGCTCATGCCATCCACGTGTGGCATATCCGCTCCTGGTCTATGCTTGCAGGTAAAGTCAAACTCCTGTAGTTTGAGCCACCATCTTGCTATTGGCGGTTGAAGATCCGTTGATTCCTTGAGCGTCACCACTGCGTTGCAATCTGTCACCACCAGAAACTGAGATCCCAGTAAATAAATACGGAATCTATCCAGTGTCTCCGTAATTGCTAGAATTTCCAATGCATAACTTGAACAGCGGCTTTCGGCGTCACTACACAGTCGACTTTAATAGAATACAGGTTTCGTTCCGTCCTGTTCTCGTTGAAACATGATGCCTGCTATTCCTACTTTGCTTGCGTCTGTGTGTACCTCGCGGTATTTCATTGGATCGTAAAGCGTTAGTACTGGCTTCGAAGTTAGTACGTCTTTAAATCGTTGGAATGCCTCTTCTTGCTCTTCCTTCCATGCAAACTCCAGATCTTTCTTCAGTAGCTTGAATAATGGACATGCGATTATGCTATAATCCTTGACGAATTTGCGGAAGAATCCTGTGATGCCCAGGAATCTGCGCACTTCTGTTTCGTTACATGGCTGTTGATAGTTTTTGATGCATCCGGTCTTCTCGTTACCAGGCTGAATTCCGTGACCTGTGATGACGCGTCCCAAAAACTTCACATTTGTGTGCATAAATGCACATTTCGACGGACGTAGCGTTAGTCCCTCCGACTTTACAGCTTCTAGGAACTCGTTAAGTATAACCAGCCCTTCTTCAACCGTTTTGAATGATATGATGACCTCATCCACGTAGTTAACAATGTTCCGTTGATATTTCAATTTCTTTATGATCTCTGTTATAACTTCTTGGAACACCATCGGGGCGTTCACCAAGCCAAAAGGCATAACATTGAATTCAATGGGGTTATAAATGCTGTTAACTTCTTGCTTTCGTTTCTCATCGGGATCTGATAATATCCTGATGTCATATCCAGCGTTGTAAAATACTTATTTCCAGATAACTTGGCCAACTGCTCCTCTACAATTGGCATCGGGTATCGTTTCTTCACGGTTACTGCGTTGAGAGCTCGATAATCAACACACAGCGTCTTCTCTCCGTTTGCCTTTGGCACCAGTTTTGCCGATGCTGCATGTGTTGAATTGCTCCTCTGGATGACGTTGTTTTTAAGAAGATCGTTGATCAAAGAGTTCAGCGTCTCTCTTTGAGCGAATGGAACTTGGTATCGTCTTCCCAAAAAAGGCTTCGTTGTAGACACTTCGATGTCCATCACCGTTGTTTTGCACCTGCCAATATTTGAAATATCTTCGGCAAAACAGTTCGCATAACTTGTCAACAGATCGCTCACCTGATTGTGGTGGTCGAGGCCAATGTCAGATCCAACATTAAACCCGACCTGCTCCATCGTTGCCACCTTTGATATTGTTTCCTCAATATCCAGCAGATCTTTATCATGGCATATGATATCTCTGCCCACGAGCACATCATATGGAAGAACTTCGTTTGGCACCACCTGTATTCTCGTGTACAATCTTAACTTGGCGCATGTAAACTCCGTTAAGATGCACTCCTTGGACTCAACAACAGATCCACCAAATCCTTGAAGTCGTTTGATGCACCACTGTCGAATCGCTCCTTCTGGCACAGATGCATCTTTGATGAGTGTGTTATCGCTACCCGTATCGATAAAAGCCTCAAACTTGCATCCACCAATAAGAACCGTTTTCATAATAGGTGGATACTCCTTAGACTGCGCTTCAGCCACTTGAGCCACTTTCGATGATTTTATTCTGCAGTCCTTTTCGTCATGCCCAATTTTCGCAAAATTCGAGCACCGTTTCTTTCGCTGAGGCTCAGGACACTGAGCTGCGAAATGTCCACCGTTGTTGCAATTATAACATTTAACTGCCTTTGCTTTGTCGTTCGCATCGTTGTTGCCTTTTCCGTTGTTAGCTGCTGTTGCATTGTATTGTTGTTGCATCCCTTGTGCCGATCGCATATTTTCCAGTGACTTGAAAAGCTCCGAACAAGTGCGTATGTTCATCGCTAACAAAGCCTTCGATGATTCTTGCTGATTTAGCCCGTTGATGATATACGAACTTATCGATGGTTCATCGATATTCGCACGCCTTCCGATAGCTAACATCGCATAAAAGTATTCGCTCTGTTGGCTATGGCTGCGACCAAAAGTTGGCGGAGCCCCAAACTGCACGAAATTTAAGTGCAGCCCTCAGATTATACTGGGGCTGCTTTGAGGCTTCCAACACCGCTGGCGAATAGATCCACGATTTCCAATAAGCAAACTCGACTTGCGTTCTTAAATATTATTTTATTAACAACTATATTGCTGGCTTTTATAAATTTTACGTTTGCGCTGTGTCGCTTGTAGAAAAAGAAGAACAAGAGTTTTTCACGCGCCAAAATTGCCAGATAGAAAAGAATACAGCATAAAATAAAATACAAGAGAGCGAGAGAGCGAAGATAACTGTGCTTTCACTGCAGTTCATATGCGGTAACTTCACAGCTGCTCTCTTTTTGCACTGTTTGGGTTGAACTGCTTGGCGTAGCCGGAACATTCTCCCCCCTTTGATGATGTAAGTCCAGGATGCATCATCAAATTAACTCCCACGTCGATCTCCTGTAAGTTGCGATGAATTTCCAGCACAGCACCTAACTCCAAACGCTCTGGAAGTACAAATGTGTAATTTAATATTAACAAGTAGTGTCGGTGCTAGAATCATGCAAATTGTCTTGCGTAGGTAAAGGACAAAGTTTGACAATAGGGCGCTTTAACACGCCTCCGTTTGATTTGAGGGTAACGACTCGGATGAGACCATCGGAGCCCGCATGTGTTTCCAAGATGCGTCCCAGTGGCCATTGATTGCTTGGGAAACGTTCATCCTTGATGAGAACTAGATCGCCGATCTGTAGGTTTTCCTTTTCTTGCAGCCATTTGGGTCGTCGCTGCAAACGGGATAAATACTCCGAGCTCCAACGTTGCCAGAACTGTTGAGCATAGTATTGACAATTGCGCCAGCGATCCATTGAACTGAGTTGAGTCAATTCGGCCATTGGAGGAGCTAAAAGTGCATCTCCAGTCAGAAAGTGTCCGGGTGTTAGCACCAACAGATCATCCGGGTCGTTTGAAAGTGGACACAGAGGCCTTGAATTGAGGCAAGACTCAATCTGTGCGAGCGTTGTTGCCCATTCCTCGAATGTGAGCACTCGCTCGCCAATGCATCTCTTTAGGTGATACTTCATGGACTTAACGCCGGCCTCCCACAAGCCACCGAAGTGTGGGGCGGATGGTGGATTAAAGTGCCAAGTAATACCCTTGTTAGTCAGCTGCGGGGCAACTGCTT
>JAWNPO010000469.1:0-16682 GCA_035047525.1 Drosophila quinaria
TACATCAAGACAAAATGGCGGACATTCCACGCCAGTTACATAAAGAAAAAATGGCGGGCAACTCACGCAAGTTGCATTAAGACAAAACGGAAGGAAACTCAAGCAAATTACATCAAGAGCCAATGGCGAGCAACTCACGCAAGTTACATCAAGACAAAATGGCGGATATTCCACGCCAGCTACATAAAGACAAAATGGCGGAAAACCCACGCCAGTTACATAAAGAAAAAATGGCGGGCAACTCACGCAACTTGCATTAAGACAAAATGGAAGGAAACTCAAGCAAATTACATCAAGAGCCAATGGCGAGCAACTCACGCAAGTTACATCAAGACAAAATGGCGGACATTCCACGCCAGCTACATAAAGACAAAATGGCGGAAAACCCACGCCAGTTACATAAAGAAAAAATGGCGGGCAACTCACGCAAGTTGCATGAAGACAAAATGGAAGGAAACTCAAGCAAATTACATCAAGACTCAATGGCGGGCAACTCACGCAAGTAACATCAAGAAAAAATGGCGGACAACCTACGCCAGTTACATAAAGAAAACATGGCGGGCAACTCACGCAAGTTACATCAAGAGCCAATCGCGGGCAGCCCAAGAAAATTACATCAAGATAAAATGGCGGGCAACTCACGCAAGTTACATCAAGACTAAATGGCGGGCAACCCACACAAGCTACATCAAGACAAAATGGCGGACAACCCACGCAAATTATATCAAGACAAAATGGCGGACAACCCACGCCAGTTACATATAGAAAAAATGGCGGAAAACCCACGCAAGTTACATCAAGAGCCAATGGAGGGCAACCCACGCAAGTTACATCAATACCAAATGGCGGACAATCCACGCCAGTAACATAAAGACTAGATGGCGCGCAACTCACGCAAGTTACATCAAGACAAAATGGAAGGAAACTCAAGCAAATTACATCACGACTCAATGGCGGGCAACTCACGCAAGTTACATCAAGAAAAAATGGCGGACAACCTACGCTAGTTATATAAAGAAAAAATGGCGGGCAACACAGGCAAGTTACATCAAGATCCAATGCTAGCAACCCACGCAAGTTACATAACGACCAAATGGCGGGCAGCCCACTCAAGTTACATAAAGAGTAGATGGCGTGCAACTCACGCAAGTTACATAATGCAAAATGGCGGGCAACTCACGCACGTTACATCAAGACCCAATGGCGGGCAGCCCACGCAAGTTACATCAAAACAAAATGGCGGACAACCCACTCAAGTTACATAAAGACATAATAGCGGGCAACTCACGCAAGCTATATCAAGAGCCAATGGCGGGCAACTCACGCAAGTTACATCAAGAAAAAATGGCGGACAACCCACGCCAGTTACATAAAGACAAAATGGCGGAAAACCCACGCAAGTTACATCAAGAGCCAATGACGAGCAACTCACGCAAGTTACATCAAGAAAAAATGGCGGACAACCTACGCTAGTCACATAGAGAAAAAGTGGCAGGCAACTTAAGCAAGTTACATCAAGACAAAATGGCGGACAACCCACGCCACTTAATTAAAAGAGCCAATGGCGGGAAATCCACACCAGTTACATAATGACAAAATGGCGGGCAACTCACGCAAGTTGCATTAAGACAAAATGGAAGGAAACTCAAGCAAATTACATCAAGACCCAATGGCGAGCAACTCACGCAAGTTACATCAAGAAAAAATGGCGGACAACCTACGCTAGTCACATAGAGAAAAAGTGGCAGGCAACTCACGCAAGTTACATCAAGACAAAATGGGGGACAACCCACGCCAGTTAATTAAAAGAGCCAATGGCGGGAAATCCACACCAGTTACATAATGACAAAATGGCGGGCAACTCACGCAAGTTGCATCAAGACCCAATGGCGGGCAACTCACGCAAGTTACATCAAGACAAAATGGCGAACAACCCACGCCAGCTACATATAGACAAAATGGCGGAAAACCCACGCCAGTTACATAAAGAAAAAATGGCAGGCAACTCACGCAAGTTACATCAAGACAAAATGGCGGACAACCCACGCCAGTTACATTAAGAGCCAATGGCGGGAAATCCACACCAGTTACATAATGACAAAATGGCGGGCAACTCACGCAAGTTGCATTAAGACAAAATGGAAGGAAACTCAAGCAAATTACATCAAGACCCAATGGCGAGCAACTCACTCAAGTTACATCAAGACAAAATGGCGGACAACCCACGCTAATTACATAAAGACAAAATGGCGGAAAACCCACGCAAGTTACATCAAGAGCCAATGGCGGCCAACTCACGCAAGTTACATCAAGACAAAATGGCGAACAACCCACGCCAGCTACATAAAGACAAAATGGCGGAAAACCCACGCCAGTTACATAAAGAAAAAATGGCAGGCAACTCACGCAAGTTACATCAAGACAAAATGGCGGACAACCCACGCCAGTTACATTAAGAGCCAATGGCGGGAAATCCACACCAGTTACATAATGACAAAATGGCGGGCAACTCACGCAAGTTACATTAAGACAAAATGGAAGGAAACTCAAGCAAATTACATCACGACCCAATGGCGGGCAACTCACGCAAGTTATATCAAGAAAAAATGGCGGACAACCTACGCTAGTTACATAGAGAAAAAGTGGCAGGCAACTCACGCAAGTTACATCAAGACAAAATGGCGGACAACCCACGCCAGTTAATTAAAAGAGCCAATGGCGGGAAATCCACACCAGTTACATAATGACAAAATGGCGGGCAACTCACGCAAGTTGCATCAAGACCCAATGGCGGGCAACTCACGCAAGTTACATCAAGACAAAATGGCGAACAACCCACGCCAGCTACATAAAGACAAAATGGCGGAAAACCCACGCCAGTTACATAAAGAAAAAATGGCAGGCAACTCACGCAAGTTACATCATGACAAAATGGCGGACAACCCACGCCAATTACATTAAGAGCCAATGGCGGGAAATCCACACCAGTTACATAATGACAAAATGGCGGGCAACTCACGCAAGTTACGTTAAGACAAAATGGATGGAAACTCAAGCAAATTACATCACGACCCAATGGCGGGCAACTCACGCAAGTTATATCAAGAAAAAATGGCGGACAACCTACGCTAGTTACATAGAGAAAAAGTGGCAGGCAACTCACGCAAGTAACATCAAGACAAAATGGCGGACAAAACACGCCAGTTACATCAAGAGCCAATGGCGGGAAATCCACACCAGTTACATAATGACAAAATTGCGGGCAACTCACGTAAGTTGCATTAAGAAACAATGGAAGGAAACTCAAGAAAATTACATCAAGACTCAATGGCGGGCAACTCACGCAAGTTATATCAACAAAAAAATAGCGGACAATCCACGCCAGTTACATAAAGATTAGATGGCGGGCAACTCACGCAAGTTACACCAAAAGCCAATGGCGGGCAATCCACAACAGTTACATAATGACAAAATGGCGGACAACTCACGCAAGTTGCATCAAGACCAAATGGCGGGCAACTCACGCAAGTTACATCAAGACAAAATGGCGAACAACCCAAACCAGCTACATAAAGACAAAATGGCGGACAACCTAAGCTAGTTACATAGAGAAAAAGTGGCAGGCAACTCACGCAAGTTACATCAAGACAAAATGGCGGACAACCCACGCCAGTTAATTAAAAGAGCCAATGGCGGGAAATCCACACCAGTTACATAATGACAAAATGGCGGGCAACTCACGCAAGTTGCATTAAGACAAAATGGAAGGAAACTCAAGCAAATTACATCACGACCCAATGGCGAGCAACTCACTCAAGTTACATCAAGACAAAATGGCGGACAACCCACGCTAATTACATAAAGACAAAATGGCGGAAAACCCACGCAAGTTACATCAAGAGCCAATGGCGGCCAACTCACGCAAGTTACATCAAGACAAAATGGCGAACAACCCACGCCAGCTACATAAAGACAAAATGGCGGAAAACCCACGCCAGTTACATAAAGAAAAAATGGCAGGCAACTCACGCAAGTTACATCATGACAAAATGGCGGACAACCCACGCCAATTACATTAAGAGCCAATGGCGGGAAATCCACACCAGTTACATAATGACAAAATGGCGGGCAACTCACGCAAGTTACGTTAAGACAAAATGGATGGAAACTCAAGCAAATTACATCACGACCCAATGGCGGGCAACTCACGCAAGTTATATCAAGAAAAAATGGCGGACAACCTACGCTAGTTACATAGAGAAAAAGTGGCAGGCAACTCACGCAAGTAACATCAAGACAAAATGGCGGACAAAACACGCCAGATACATCAAGAGCCAATGGCGGGAAATCCACACCAGTTACATAATGACAAAATTGCGGGCAACTCACGCAAGTTGCATTAAGAAACAATGGAAGGAAACTCAAGAAAATTACATCAAGACTCAATGGCGGGCAACTCACGCAAGTTATATCAACAAAAAAATAGCGGACAATCCACGCCAGTTACATAAAGATTAGATGGCGGGCAACTCACGCAAGTTACACCAAAAGCCAATGGCGGGCAATCCACAACAGTTACATAATGACAAAATGGCGGACAACTCACGCAAGTTGCATCAAGACCAAATGGCGGGCAACTCACGCAAGTTACATCAAGACAAAATGGCGAACAACCCAAACCAGCTACATAAAGACAAAATGGCGGACAACCTAAGCTAGTTACATAGAGAAAAAGTGGCAGGCAACTCACGCAAGTTACATCAAGACAAAATGGCGGACAACCCACGCCAGTTAATTAAAAGAGCCAATGGCGGGAAATCCACACCAGTTACATAATGACAAAATGGCGGGCAACTCACGCAAGTTGCATTAAGACAAAATGGAAGGAAACTCAAGCAAATTACATCACGACCCAATGGCGGGCAACTCACTCAAGTTACATCAAGAAAAAATGGCGGACAACCCACGCTAGTTACAGAAAGACAAAATGGCGGAAAACCCACGCAAGAGCCAATGGCGGGAAATCCAAAACAGGTACATAATGACAAAATGGCGGGCAACTCACGCAAGTTGCATTAAGACAAAATGGAAGGAAACTCATGCAAATTACATCACGACCCAATGGCGGGCAACTCACTCAAGTTACATCAAGACAAAATGGCGGACAATCTACGCCAGTTACATTAAGAAAAAATGGCGGGCAACTCACGCAAGTTACATCAAGAGGCAATGGCGGGCAACCGACGTAAGTTACATGAAGACCGAATGGAGGTTAACCCACGCAATTTACATCAAGACAAAATGGCGAACAGCAAACGCCAGCTACATAAAAAAAAAATGGCGGGCAACTCAAGCAAGTTACATCAAGAGCCAATGCCAGCAACCCACGCAAGTTACATAACGACAGTATGGCGGACAGCCAACGCAAGGTACATCAAGATAAAATGGCGGACAACTGACGCAAATTATATTAAGAACCAATGGCGGGTAACTCGCGCAAGCTAGCTAAAGACAAAATGGCGGGCATCTCACGCAAGTTACATCAAGACCCAATGGCGGACAACCCAAGCAAATTACATCAAGACAAAATGGCGGACTACAAACGCCAGCTACATAAAGACAAAATGGCGGGCAACTCAAACAAAATACATCAAGAGCCAATGGCGGGCAACCGACGTAAGTTACATGAAGACAATTTACATCAAGACAAAATGGCGGACAGCAAACGCCAGTTACATAAAGACAAAATGGCGGGCAGCTCACGCAAGTTACATCAAGACAAAACTGCGGGCAACCCACACAAGTTACATCAAGACAAAATGGCGGACAACCCACGCAAATTATATCAAGAACCAATGGCGGTCAACCCACGTTCCAATGGCGGGCATCAAGAACCAAAGACAAAATTACGGGCAACTCAAGCAAGTAACATCAATAGCCAATGACGGGCAACCCACAAAAGTTACATCAAGACAAAATGGCGGAGAACCCACGAAAATTATATCTAAAACCAATGGCGGACAACCCACGCAAATTATATCAAGAACCAATGGCGGGCATCAAGAACCAAAGACAAAATGGCGGGCAACTCAAGGAAGTTACATCAAGAGCCAATCGCGGGCAGCCCAAGCAAATTACATCAAGATAAAATGGCGGAAAACCCACGGCAGTTACACAAAGCAGTGCACAGTATCAAGCAGTACACAGTATTAAGCAGTGCACTGTATGAAGCAGTGCTAACAATAGTAAGCATTATACGGTGTAAGCAGTGCACAGTAATAAGCAGTGCACAGTAGCGAGCAGTACAAGCAGTGGTACCAAGCAGTTAAGCGACCTGTATTGTATGGTGACGCCGGTTAAGCTTTTATAAAGCGGCCGCCAGGCGTGGCGCACCAGATGCAGTCGGCCGCTGCAAAACCGGTGGCGCGGGTTCAAAACGCCCAAGGGGCCAAAGTCATGTAAATAAATAAAACAAAAGAACATTAGGAGATGGACTTTTCATTTCCCCTAGGGATGAGGGGAGTGTGAAGAACAATATTTGTTCCCCACAACAATTCTAGATAACGGTGCTCATGGGCTGCTTAAGGCTAGTGAGAGCCGTTGAGCGCAAGCACCGTTGACTTGACGAATAAGGAGCGAGAGCATCGTTAAGTGAGCGGTGAGTAAGCAAAAGAGCCGTTAGCGCAGGCAAACGCTGACTCGAGAGTTCAGTATCGCGCTAGCACTCGAGGTTTACACATCATCAAGTCAATAGTCCTTGCTCGGGCAACTCACGCACGTCACATCAAGACAAAATAGCGGGCAACCCACACACAAGCTACATCAAGACAAAATGGCGGACAATCCACGCAAATTATATCAAGAACCAATGGCGGACAACACACGCAGATTATATCAGGATCCAATGGCGGGCATCAAGAACCAAAGACAAAATGGAGGGCAACTCAAGGAAGTTACATCAAGAGCCAATCGTGGGCAGCCCAAGCAAATTACATCAAGATAAAATGGAGGAAAACCCACGGCAGTTACACAAAGCAGTGCACAGTATCAAGCAGTACACAGTATAAAGCAGTGCATTGTATGAAGCAGTGCTTACAATAGTAAGCAGTACACGGTGTAAACAGTGCACAGTAGTAAGCAGTGCACAGTAATAAGAAGTGTACAGTAGCGAGCAGTGGTACCAAGCAGTTAAGCGACCTGTATTGTGTAGTGGCGCCGGTTAAGCTTTTATAAAGCGGCCGCCAGGCGTGGCGCACCAGATGCAGACGGCCGCTGCAAAACCGGTGGCGCGGGTTCAAAACGCCCAAGGGGCCAAAGTCATGTAAATAAATAAAACGAAAGAACATAAGGAGATGGACCTTGCATTTCCCCTAGGAATGTGGGGAGTGTGAGGAACAATATTTGTTCCCCACAACAATTCTAGATAACGGCGTTCATGGGCTGCTTAAGGCTAGTGAGAGCCGTTGAGCGCAAGCACCGTTGACTTGACGAATAGGGAGCGAGAGCATCGTTAAGTGAGCGGTGAGTGAGCAAAAGAGCCGTTATTTCAAGGGCTGGAGCCTTTAAAAGCGCAGGCAAACGCTGACTCGAGAGTTTAATATCGCACTAGCACTCGAGGTTTACATATCATCAAGTCAACAGTCCTTGCTCGGGCAACTCACGCACGTCACATCAAGACAAAATAGCGGGCAACCCACTCAAGTTACATCAAGTCAAAATGGCGGACCACCCACGTAAATTATATCAAGACAAAATGGCGGGCAACTCAAGCAAGTTACATCAAGAGCCAATGGCGGGCAACCCACGCAAGCTAGCTGAAGACAAAATGGCGGGCAACTCACGCAAGTTACATCAAGACAAAATGGCGGACAAAAAACGCCAGTTACATAAAGACAAAATGGCGGGCAGCTCACACAAGTTACATCAAGACAAAATAGCGGGCAATCCACACAAGTTACGTCAAGACAAAATGGCGGACAACCCACGCAAATTATTTGGACGTTGATGTACTAAACGAGCAGTACACTCAAGTGGCCCAAACGACACCAAGCACGGGCTTGTTGACGCGCGGACAAAGAGCCAAAGACGGACAAACATTGTATTGCAAACAACAAAAAACAAAACCATAAATTAACTATAAGCTAGATAAGTAAGAAATAATTGAAATAATCAGAGATTGCACAGAAGAAGAATTAGTTATAAAGTGAGAAAGATTGTTATAGTTACAACAAAGTACTCGGAAAGGGTTATGAAAAGCATAAGCAGGATTGAAGAGAAAGAGGTAAAAAATTTCTAGAAGTTTTGATCGGGACAGCAAAACTAATTTGGCTAATTAATTCAGATGAATCAATTTCACCAATAATCAGTTTGTGTAGAAAGACTACACCAAGCATTGTTCTCCGATCAGAAAGAGAGGGAAGATTAATTAGTAAAAGTCGTCTACGATAAGGAGGCAAGCGGGATATAGCCATCCTATCCGATAGCCAAGCAGCCCTTCATGCACTCGATAAGGCGAAAGTAACGTGTAAAGTAGTGTACGAGGTACGAAGGAAGCTAAACCAACTGGGATTGCATAATAGGCTAACCCTAAGATGGATCCCAGGTCACATGGATATAGCTGGGAATGAAATGGCTGACAAACTAGCCAGAATGGGGGCTAGCAGACCCCTAATAGGTCCTGAACCGTTTTGTGGAATTGGAAGTCACACAATTCGGGAGTACTTACGCAAGGAAGAGAGACGACTTCAGCAGTCGCATTGGACTGAGACCACAGGTCTCAGACAAGCTAAACACCTCCTAGGCAGCTACAACCCTAAGCGGTTCAAGCAGGCAATTTCACTAGGAAAGAACAGACTCAGAATACTCACCGGTCTGCTGACAGGGTACTGTAGACTGAGAAGTCACCTATCCAAATTGGGCATTGTAAGGAGCGGAACCTGCCGGTTCTGCAACTGTGAGGAGGAATCCTCAACGCATATACTAGCAGAATGCACTGCTCTATCTAGACGCAGATGCAGTCTTCTAGGGAAATATGTCATACCTATTGGCGACATTGGCGACATTGAGCTATAAGCTCAGAAGGGAGCACAATAGATCCAAAAGGGTCGCGGTGCAGGCTCCCCTCATTAATAATAATAATAAGGAGGCAAGCGAATGTTAGTATTCCAGTTCAGACCCCGGAGGGCAAAGAGTAGAAATTGTTTTTGAACAGATTCTATTCTGTCCTGATGAATCTTATATTGGGGACTCCATATACAAGACCCATATTCCAGAATAGGTCTGACAAGTGACATATAAAGTAGTTTAGTAATATAGGGATCGTCAAATTCTTTCGACCAACGCTTTATGAAACCCAAGACGCCAAATGCTCGATTAGCAATAGATGCAATGTGCTTGTCAAACTTCAGTTTAGGATCCAAAAGAATACCCAAATCAGTAACCGACATAATACGTTCAAGCGGTTTACAATTAAGAACGTAATTAAATTCAAAAGGAGTTCGCCTACAAAAAGACATAACTTTACATTTATTACAATTAAGATTTAAGAAATTTACTTTATACCATGTCTGAAAACTGTCAAGATCAGTTTGCAGCCTGACACCAAGAAGATTGTCAGTGGCCGACATACAAAGTTTAACGTCATCGCCGTAAATGAGAACCCGAGAGTGATTTATAACAGAAGGCAGATCATTTATAAAAATCGTAAATAACAAGGGGCCGAGATGACTTCCTTGTGGAACTCCAGAATAAACTTGAACAGGTTTAGAAACTAAACCATTAAAAAAAACTTTTTGGGTTCTAAAATTTAAGTAGCTTGAAATCCACAGAATTAGGTTATTAGGAAAACCTAAAAGATGGAGTTTACGCAATAAAAGATTGTGATTAACGGAATCGAAAGCTTTACTAAAATCAGTGTAATTGACATCAGTTTCAGGAACCAATGGCGGACAACCCACGCACCAATGGCGGGCATCAAGAACCAAAGACAAAATGGCGGGCAACTCAAGCAAGTTACATCAAGAGCCAATGGCGGGCAACCCACACAAGTTACATCAAGACAAAATGGCGGACAACCAACGCAAGGTACATCAAGACAAAATGGTGGACAGCCCACGCAAGAACCAATGGCGGGTAAGTCACGCAAGCTAGCTGACCCAAGACAAGAGGCGCAAATTATATCAAGAACCAATGGCGGGTAACTCAAGCAAGCTAGCTGAAGACAAAATGGCGGGCAACTCACGCAAGTTACATAAAGACCCAATGGCAGACAACCCACGCAAATTACATCAAGACAAAATGGCGGACAACAAACGCAAGGTACATCAAGACAAAACCAGCAAGACAGCCCACGCAAGAACCAATGGCGGGTAAGTCACGCAAGCTAACTGAAGACAAAATGGCGGGCAACTCAAGCAAGTTACATCAAGACAAAACAGCGGACAACCCACACAAGTTACATCAAGACAAAATGGCGGGCAACTCACGCAAGTTACATCAAGACCCACGGCAGTTACACAAAGCAGTGCACAGTATCAAGCAGTACACAGTATTAAGCAGTGCACTGTATGAAGCAGTGCTTACAATAGTAAGCAGTACACGGTGTAAGCAGTGCACAGTAATAAGCAGTGCACAGTAGCGAGCAGTGCAAGCAGTGGTAGCAAGCATTTAAGCCACCTGTATTGCATAGTGGCGCCGGTTAATCTTTTTTAAAGCGGCCGCCAGGCGTGGCGCACCGGATGCAGTCGGCCGCTGCAAAACCGGTGGCGTGGGTTCAAAACGCCCAAGAGGCCAAAGTCAAAAAAATTTTTTCTATGACGTTGGCAGTCGGGAATGCATTTCTAAAAATGTTTTACAATTGTTAAGTTTTCGTTTTCGCTTTCTGCCGTCGGGCTAACGATTGTTTACGATTTAAAAAAAAAAAAAGAGAAAGAGAGGAGAGACATACATATTTCATATATAAGTATATATTCAGAACCAAGTCCCGTTTCGTTTCTCTCACTGAAACTTTGCAAAGGCATTCATTAATTCCCATAAAATGCATTCATGAGTAAGCAGTACACGGTGTAAGCAGTGCACAGTAATAAGAAGTGTACAGTAGCGAGCAGTGCAAGCAGTGGTACCAAGCAGTTAAGCGACCTGTATTGTGTAGTGGCGCCGGTTAAGCTTTTATAAAGCGGCCGCCAGTCGTGGCGCACCAGATGCAGTCGGCCGCTGCAAAACCGGTGGTGCGGGTTCAAAACGCCCAAGGGGCCAAAGTATTGTAAATAAATAAAACAAAAGAACATAAGGAGATGGACCTTGCATTTTCCCTAGGGATGAGGGGAGTGTGAGGAACAATATTTGTTCCCCACAACAATTCTAGATAACGGCGCTCATGGGCTGCTTAAGGCTGGTGAGAGCCGTTGAGCGCAAGCACCGTTGACTTGACGAATAGGGAGCGAGAGCATCGTTAAGTGAGAGGTGAGTGAGCAAAAGAGCCGTTATTTCAACGGCTGGAGCCTATAAAAGCGCAGGCAAACGCTGACTCGAGAGTTCAATATCGCGCTAGCACTCGAGGTTTACATATCATTAAGTCAACAGTCCTTGCTCGGGCAACTCACGCACGTCACTTCAAGACAAAATGGCGGGCAACTCAAGCAAGTTACATCAAGAGCCAATGGCGGGCAACCCACACAAGTTACATCAAGACAAAATGACTGACAACCAACGCAAGGTACATCAAGACAAAATGGCGGACAACAGACGCAAGGTACATCAAGATAAAATGGCGGACAACAGACGCAAATTATATCAAGAACCAATGGCGGGTAACTCAAGCAAGCTAGCTGAAGACAAAATGGCGGGCAACTCACGCAAGTTACATCAAGACCCAATGGCGGACAACCCACGCAAATTACATCAAGACAAAATGGCGGACAACCAACGCAAGGTACATCAATACAAAATGTCGGACAACAGACGCAAATTATATCAAGAACCAATGGCGGGTAACTCACGCAAGCTAGCTGAAGACAAAATGGCGGGCAACTCACGCAAATTACATCAAGGCTGCGAGCACACTGGGAGCGGAGAGCGGAGCGTACAGCGGAGCTTATGGACGAGCTTATGGACGAGCTGATAATTTCAGAACTAAAATGATAAATCAGCTCAGCTTGCAGTGTGCGAGCTTTCATACAAGCAGTGTGTTTGGTTTTTTTCAAGTTGATAAGCTCCGCTGTACGCTCCGCTCTCCGCTCCCAGTGTGCTCGCAGCCCAAGACAAAATAGCGGGCAATCCACACAAGTGACATCAATACGAAATGGCGAAACACCCACGCCAATTATATCAAGAACCAATGGCGGACAACCCACGCAAATTGTATCAAGAGCCAATCGCGGGCAGCCCAAGCAAATTACATCAAGATAAAATGGCGGGCAACTCACGCAAGTTACATCAAGACCCACGGCAGTTACACAAAGCAGTGCACAGTATCAAGCAGTACACAGTATTAAGCAGTGCACTGTATGAAGCAGTGCTTACAATAGTAAGCAGTACACGGTGTAAGCAGTACACAGTAGTAAGCAGTGCACAGTAATAAGCAGTGCTCAGTAGCGAGCAGTGCAAGCAGTGGGACCAAGCAGTTAAACGACCTGTATTGTATAGTGGCGCCGGTTAAGCTTTTATAAAGCGGCCGCCAGGCGTGGCGCACCAGATGCAGTCGGCCGCTGCAAAACCGGTGGCGTGGGTTCAAAACGCCCAAGAGGCCAAAGTCAAAAAATTTTTTTCTATGACGTTGGCAGTCGGGAATGCATTTCTAAAAATGTTTAACAAATGTTAAGTTTTCGTTTTCGCTTTCTGCCGTCGGGCTAACGATTGTTTACGCTTTCAAAAAAAAAAAAAGAGAAAGAGAGGAGGGACATACATATTGCATATATATGTATATATTCAGAACCAAGTCCCGTTTCGTTTCTCTCACTGAAACTTTGCAAAGGCATTCATTAATTCCCATAAAATGCATTCAAGAGTAAGCAGTACACGGTGTAGGCAGTGCACAGTACTAAGCAGTGCACAGTAATAAGCAGTGCACAGTAGCGAGCAGTGCAAGCAGTTTAGCCACCTGTATTGTATAGTGGCGCCGGTTAATCTTTTATAAAGCGGCCGCCAGGCGTGGCGCACCAGATGCAGTCGGCCGCTGCAAAACCGGTGGAGCGGGTTCAAAACGCCCAAGGGGCCAAAGTCATGTAAATAAATAAAACAAAACAACATAAGGAGATGGAGTTTTCATTTCCCCTAGGGATGAAGGGAGTGTGAGGAACAATATTTGTTCCCCACAACAATTCTAGATAACGGCGCTCATGAGCTGCTTAAGGCTAGTGAGAGCCGCTGAGCGCAAGCACCGTTGACTTGACGAATAGGGAGCGAGAACATCGTTAAGTGAGCGGTGAGTGAGCAAAAGAGACGTTATTTCTACGGCTGGATCCTATAAAAGCGCAGGCAAACGCTCACTCGAGAGTTCAGTATCGCGCTAGCACTCGAGGTTTACACATCATCAAGTCAACAGTCCTTGCTCGGGCAACTCACGCACGTCACATCAAGACAAAATAGCGGGCAACCTACACAAGTTACATCAAGACAAAATGGCGGACAACCCACGCAAATTATATCAAGACAAAATGGCGGACAACAAACGCCAGTTACATCAATACAAAATGGAGGACAACAGACGCAAATTATATCAAGAACCAATGGCGGGTAACTCACGCAAGCTAGCTGAAGACAAAATGGCGGGCAACTCACGCAAGTTACATCAAGACCCAATGGCGGACAACCCACGCAAATTACATCAAGACAAAACGGCGGACAACAAACGCCAGTTACGTAAAGACAAAATAGCGGGCAGCTCACACAAGTTACATCAAGACAAAATAGCGGGCAACCCACACAAGTTACGCCAAGACAAAATGGCGGACAACCCACGCAAATTATTTGGACGTTGATGTACTAAACGAGCAGAGCACTCAAGTGGCCCAAACGACACCAAGCACGGGCTTGTTGACGCGCGGACAAAGAGACAAAGACGGACAAACATTGTATTGTAAACAACAAAAAACAAAACCATAAATTAACTATAAGCTAGATAAGTAAGAAATAATTGAAATATTCAGAGATTGCACAGAAGAAGAATTAGTTATAAATTGAGAAAGATTGTTATAGTTACAACAAAGTACTCGGAAAAGGTTATGAATAGCATAATTAGTAACACAGGATTGAAGAGAAAGAGGTGAAAAATTTCTAGAAGTTTTGAACGGGACAGCAAAACTAATTTGGCTTATTAATTGAGATGAATCAATTTCACCAATAATCAGTTTGTGTAGAAAGACTACACCAAGCATTGTTCTCCGATCAGAAAGAGAGGGAAGATTAATTAGTAAAAGTCGACTACGATAAGGAGGCAAGCGAATGTTAGTATTCCAGTTCAGACCACGGAGGGCAAAGAGTAGAAATTGTTTTTGAATAGATTCTATTCTGTCCTGATGAATCTTATATTGGGGACTCCATATACAATACCCATATTCCAGAATAGGTCTGACAAGTGACATATAAAATAGTTTATTAATATAGGGATCGTCAAATTCTTTCGACCAACGCTTTATGAAACCCAAGACGCCAAATGCTCGATTAGCAATAGATGCAATGTGCTTGTCAAACTTCAGTTTAGGATCCAAATACGTTCAAGCGGTTTACAATTAAGAACGTAATTAAATTCAAAAGGAGTTCGCCTACAAAAAGACATAACTTTACATTTATTACAATTAAGATTTAAGAAATTTACTTTACACCATGTCAGAAAACTGTCAAGATCAGTTTGCAGCCTGACACCAAGAAGATTGACAGTGGCCGACATACAAAGTTTAACGTCATCGCCGTACATGAGAACCCGAGAGTGATTTATAACAGAAGGCAGATCATTTATAAAAAGCGTAAATAACAAGGGGCCGAGATGACTTCCTTGTGGAACTCCAGAATAAACTTGAACAGGTTTAGAAACTAAACCATTAAAAATAACTTTTTGGGTTCTAAAATTTAAGTAGCTTGAAATCCACAGAATTAGGTTATTAGGAAAACCTAAATGATGGAGTTTACACAATAAAAGATTGTGATTAACGGAATCGAAAGCTTTACTAAAATCAGTGTAAATGACATCAGTTTCAGGACCCAATGGCGGACAACCCAAGCACGAATGGCGGGCATCAAGAACCAAAGACAAAATGGCGGGCAACTCAAGCAAGTTACATCAAGAGCCAATGGAGGGCAACCCACACAAGTTACATCAAGACAAAATGGCGGACAACCAACGCAAGGTACATCAATACAAAATGGCGGACAACAGACGCAAATTATATCAAGAACCATTGGCGGGTAACTCACGCAAGCTAGCTGAAGACAAAATGGCGGGCAACTCACGCAAGTTACATCAAGACCCACAGGCGGACAACCCACGCAAATTACATCAAGACAAAATGGCGGACAACAAACGCCAGTTACATAAAGAAAAATGGCGGGCAGCTCACACAAGTTACATCAAGAGACAATGGCGGGCAACCCACACAAGTTACATCAAGACAAAATGGCGGACAACCAACGCAAGGTACATCAATACAAAATGGCGGACAACCAACGCAAGGTACATCAATACGAAATGGCGAACAACCCACGCCAATTATATCAAGAACCAATGGCGGACAACCCACGCAAATTGTATCAAGAACCAATGGCGGGCATCAAGAACCAAAGACAAAATGGCTGGCAACTCACGCAAGTTACATCAAGACCCAATGGCGGACAACCCACACAAGTTACATCAAGAGCCAATCGCGGGCAGCCCAAGCAAATTACATCAAGATAAAATGGCGGGCAACTCACGCAAGTTACATCAAGACCCACGGCAGTTACACAAAGCAGTGCACAGTATCAAGCAGTACACAGTATTAAGCAGTGCACTGTATGAAGCAGAACACTGTGTAAGCAGTGCACAGTAGTAAGCAGTGCACAGTAATAAGCAGTGCTCAGTAGCGAGCAGTGCAAGCAGTGGGACCAAGCAGTTAAACGACCTGTATTGTATAGTGGCGCCGGTTAAGCTTTTATAAAGCGGCCGCCAGGCGTGGCGCACCAGATGCAGTCGGCCGCTGCAAAACCGGTGGCGTGGGTTCAAAACGCCCAAGAGGCCAAAGTCAAAAACTTTTTTTCTATGACGTTGGCAGTCGGGAATGCATTTCTAAAAATGTTTAACAAATATGTATATATATATGTATATATTCAGAACCAAGTCCCGTTTCGTTTCTCTCACTGAAACTTTGCAAAGGCATTCATTAATTCCCATAAAATGCGTTCAAGAGTAAGCAGTACACGGTGTAGGCAGTGCACAGTAGTAAGCAGTGCACAGTAATAAGCAGTGCACAGTAGCGAGCAGTGCAAGCAGTTTAGCCACCTGTATATTATAGTGGCGCCGGTTAATCTTTTATAAAGCGGCCGCCAGGCGTGGCGCACCGGATGCAGTCGGCCGCTGCAAAACCGGTGGCGCGGGTTCAAAACGCCCAAGGGGCCAAAGTCATGTAAATAAATAAAACAAAACAACATAAGGAGATGGAGTTTTCATTTCCCGTAGGGATGGGGGGAGTGTGAGGAACAATATTTGTTCCCCA